>JAMXBD010002534.1:0-186232 GCA_024138025.1 Combretum micranthum
TTGAGCCCTTTAGCTTCGGTCCGACCTTTTAGCTTTGCCCTTACCCCTACCATTGGCTTTTCTCTTCTTGCCTATCCCTTTTGAACCAACACAATTCAATACTTGTGTGATCACAAATCTCTCATGCCTTGCCTATTGTTGGAACATTTCCTAAAGGTGTATGATCATATCGTATGCCTCCATGTCTTCCATTTGCTTCCGAAGCTCAGGATTCATAGTGGCAAGCATGATGCAAGTGACATTCAAGAGTCTACAACTCTTAGAGCATCAGCAACAAGTTCATTAGGAATTGGTTCATTTAATTTCCTTTCATGCTTAAGAACAATTCTTAAGTTACGGTACCAATCAAGGAAATTTGTGGTATTCAATTATCTTTTCAAGAATCGATCGCAAGTTATGTTGTTTGTTGTCATGATCTATATATAGAGGCATGCAAAGTTAATTATCTTTATATAAGTCATTTTACATACTTCTACTATTTTATCAATTAATAACCCTTCAATATAATTCAGAAAACAAATTTTCTTAGTAGAATAAGATCCATATTTCACCAAATATTGAGTCAGCTTTGGCATGACGCTCAAAATTTAGTTGTTTAGGTAGGAAACCCTTTTCCAATTACATCACATGTAACTCTTGTTATGGGATTGACATCACATGTCCGGCCAAATAATCCATTTAATGCCATAGGCCCAAAACCGTTTTGATAGCCTATTTAAGCCTAACCATTACAACATGTGAATATCACTATTATTCACCTTGCCTTACTAAGATAATCTATTGCACCCTGCTTTAGCAGAACCTACAATTGGACGATCAAAGCCTTGACAAGTGTCGAACCATGGAAGGCATTTTTATGACTTAATTTATGTGAGGGATTTTAAAATATGATATGTCATATTCATGTCTTCATGACATCTTCATGTCTTCATTACAATAATGAATAGATACAAAAGATTCCTACTAGTACATTCAAAAAAAAAAAAAAACATATAACTCAAAACACTTCATAAGCATATTATGTAGTTTGTATAAAAATTTGTGCTTAACTAATTATATTGTTCTTTTGTAAGGGATTAAGAGGGCATTGCCCCCTGTGGGGTTCTAGGGCAGCGCCCCAGACGGTGGTCCCGCTAACCGGTTAGCGGGCAGGGGTCAAGGGGACAGTGTCCCCTGCGGGGTTACAGGGCAGCGCCCGGAAGCTAAACGAAAAAGTAAATCTGGGTAAGGGAAATCCTTTTGAAAAATTGAAACTCCTTTTTAAAACCCTTTAAAATTGTTTCCAAAATTTTCATGAAAATCCTTTCTTAAAATAAAAAAATTGTTCAACAATTAAACAATTTGTTTTAAAACAACCCAGATCTGTTCAACAATTGAACCATATCAATATGTAAAAGACCCCAAGAAACAGATCTAATTCGCAATTCAGAACTGTTCATGATTTATAAATACAACCGCAGATCAAAGGAATAAAACAAATCCAATCTATCTGCTACAGTTTAAAAATCGGAATTCCAAATCTGAGTAAAACAAATATATGCTTGTTTTATTTATTTTTTATCGTCCAATTGAATCAGACGCATGCTAGCAAACAAACCAAAAAAAAAAAAAAAAACTTCAACGTCCAGTTTCACAAAACGGACACGCCCCTTTTTTTTTTTAATTAAATATCAATTGGATGATCAAATCATCTCACGCGCAAACTGATATCTAATTCTCATCGGACGAACTCAGATGCACAAACATACAGCAGCTTCAATGGAATTACAATAAACCCAATTACAGACGCGTGGTGGGCATAGATCTGATTCCGTGACATGCGCCAGACGCATGAGCAGACATAAAAACAATTACGCCAAGAGACTAGTTCCGACATGCCATCAGACTTGTTCGTCGTCTTTTTTTTTTTAATTAAATCAGAAATCCTAATCCACTTGAGACAAAAGCAGATTAAAAATTTGCAATTCAGACCATTAGTCCGTAGCAAACAGGAACAGACGCAACATGGGATCCGCAATTCATTTGTTTAATATTTTAATAAAAATCAAAATCCAATTCTGATGCAGATAGTGTGGTGTCTGTTTTTCAATTCTGTTCGTGGCTTTTTTTTTTTTTATAATATAAACTTATTTAGAAAAACCCAAAATTCTATTGTAATCAAATTACAATAAAATTACAAATCCACATTTGTATTGGTTTAGTTCCTCATAAACTCAAATTGATTTCATAATCAACATATAAAATCAAATTTCATAGCATCACATGCAGATCATAAAAACAAATTTCAATCTAATCGAAGACACAAGCGGCTCTGATACCACTGTTGGGATTCCAAGGGTTTAAAATTTTTATAAAGATCAAATCTTTTTGCAGCGGAATCAAAAGAAAACCCTAACCCAGTATCCATGTGTATCGATTAGATCAGAACAAGATAAAGATTTCAGATCCATACCTTTTTGGTACTTTTTCAAATCTGGAAATTCGGATCTGAGATGTTGCAAACACAAACACCCTCTACGGTATCCACACGAATGAATGCTCCTTAAAGATCCTCTGTGTGCTAGCACAATCTAGAACACCTTCTAGATTCGAACGGGATTAAACTTTCTAATCACGACTCTCGTGTTATTTGCTTTAGGGTTTACAGTGTTTCACTGCAGTCTAATGTGACAGCATGTCTTGTCTAACCCTAAAGACAAACCCTTATGTTCTATTTATAATGTCATTCAATAATGACATTTTTACCCCTTAATCTAATTAGGGATAAATAATTATATTATAATTATTAAATAAATTATAAGATAATTAACGAACATAAGAATCCCTAATCTAATTAGGGAACATAAAACTATTTGGCCTAGGGCATAATTACCAACAATCTTACCTATATATATGTGTGGTCTAGGTTATGGAAAACAAACAATATTTTAATAATAAATTACAAAAAAGTCACTATATTAAAATAATATAAAAAATAAGTAAGTTAAACTCGTCTCTTGAAAAGATGAGTTTAATATAATTAAATTAAACTTGTATTTTCAAGAGATAGGTGCAGTTCACTTGTTACAATAATGAGCACAATTCATCTTCTTGTTCAACTGATGCGGATAAGAGTAATCTTGATTGTATGGACCTATGAGATAAATGGTACACAAAAAAGAAATTGAAAATAAATCGTTTTCCAATAGCAGCTTTTTTAACGGTCAAATATGGTCACATGTACCCAAGTCTAGTCTAATGCACTACCAGCATGGGCTAAGCCATTGAGCTTAAGCCTAACTCACACTGTCATAGCCTAAAGCCTTACTAGAAGGCATGCCCTTTTGGCTCGAAGTACTAATTGTTCTCATTGCATCCATAAGACACCTGATCAAGAGTCACTCGACATTACTCTTTCCTTTAGGATTGACATGGTCACACGTGGATTAATGGACTCACCCCACGCTTATGGTAACTATCATCAACCACCTACTTACTTATGAGCCTACAAAGCACTCAACCATCAGGGGTTTGTCTACTACATGTATCCTTTCCCACTTCGTAGAAGAGGTATGCTGCTTGGACTCTCTTTCATATTGATTATTGATCCTTACATTAATATGTTTGCCGACTTAAGTATCAAAGTTGTCACGTCACGATCAAACCTGACATACCACTAATTGTGTTTTGTTTTGTAGGCCCATCACACATACGAGTCCACTAATTTTCTTTTCTACCTCTACCAGATTAGTTTTAGCGATAGAACGGGCATAATTTTCATTCAAATGGAGTTACAAAATCTAGTACACTGTTCTGAGGATTGATTTTCGAGACCTTTAGAGGTTGATTTTGGGTTCCTTAGTTGAGCTTGTTTTAAGCTCAAAAGATGCTTTTTAGGGCATGTAATATGTTGTTTTATGTTTCTTATTTTGGTTTTGCAGCTTGAAGTTTTATTAATGGAAGTTAGAGAGAGGAAATGTGAGTTTTGTATTGAATTCGTATATTGAAGAAACTAAGTTTTAGTGTGATTGTATTGAACCCGTCTTTTTAGGAAACATGTTTAAAAATGAGTTTAAGATAACTGTATAATTGTGTTGAACAAGTTTCTAGAAGAGATGGATTTCAAAAGGGATAAGTTTAACTTATCTATTTTGGATATTTTTGACTCGATAATATTTTTGTAATTTTTATTAAAAAATGTATGTAGATTTCCTTTTTCCGACATGGCCTTCCGTTCTAAAAAGGGTCCAATATGTAGATCGACGCGGCCCGACTCTGTTATTCTTGTTATTTTATCATCTTGTTAACTGAGGCAACTATTTCACTCCTTGTCATCGCTAATTGATGGAGTCTCTCATCTCCTCTTTTGTTGTTTCATCTTTCCAAAACCACCCAAAAACCCATCGTCATCATTTGGCAAATCCTAAACCCCGTTCTCTCACTTCTCATCACCCACATTCTTCTTCACTGGACCAACTAAACCCAACTTCAATGATCGTCGCTATCCACAATTATATCTTGAGTTACAAAACCACTTCAAAACCTCAGCGTTTATACAAAACCCATTTCCATTGTTTTCCTACGTCAATCCATCTTCAAACTAACCATCTGGGTGCCCCTGAAGGTGCTTCAAAACTTCAAAATTTCGCCAAATTTGGTTCAGAAATTTTACTTCTGGGCCAGGCCCAATTTCGTTTCTCAGCATCTAAACTCTTGAATTGTCTCCATACTTTAATCAATCTTCAAAATAACCATCTGTGTACATCCAAAAGTACTTCAAAAGTCGAGCTTGTTGTCCGAAATCCTACAAAGTTTCAAATTTTGGCCCTTACCCACTTTACTCTTTCCATTTTCACTCCCTTGAATTGTCTTCCGTGTTTAGCCTCCGAGGAAATTGTTGCTCAGGATGCTTCTGATAAAATAAACTTGGAGTCGATTCTAGTTGCAATTGATGATTTTTTCACTAGAAACCCGTTTTTTGTTGCTGGGTGTACATTTATATGGCTTGTTGTAATACCTGTTGTAGAGTACTATATAAGTAAATACAAGTATGTGTCTGCAATTGATGTTTTTAGGAAACTTAGGGATGACCCAAATGCTCAGCTTTTGGATATAAGGGATAAAAAGAGTTTGAATTCTTTGGCGTCACCTAATTTGAAGTACATGAATAAGAGTGTTGTTCAATTCGAGTTTTTGGAGGGAAATGAAGATGAGTTTGTGAGGAATGTGTCACAGAGTTTCAAAGACCCCGCAAGTACCACTATTTGTATCCTAGACAGGTACTTGGATGTTTTCTTACTAGTATTGTCTTTTCCATTTCAGTTTGTTGGAAGTACTTGAAATTTCAGGAGGTGATTTAGTAGAGCTCTACAGGGTAAATTATGTAAGTGTTTGCTAGTGAATTGTGTCTTATGGTCTTGTTTGGTGGATTGTTTGCATATGATCATAAAAGATAGAATCGAAAATGTCTAGGAATCCATCTTGGAATTTCAATAATTGGTACCATGACAACTGAGTGGATTCCAATTGAGGATTTTGAGAAAAAGAGCCTCTACTACTCGCAGTTCTTCTAAAATGATTTCTAAATAAATAACTACATACTTTGATATGATGGGATTCCTTGTATCTTTCTAAATCCAAGCAAGTTTGACATCTTCATGGTTTTGATAATGATGTCTCAAGATGAATACTAATTCAACCTGAAACAATTTGATTTCCTTTGTATCTATGTCTCTGTTGCAGTGATTGTCTCTTCTTTTTTTTTTTGGTAAGAATTAGTATAGGTGAAATCCAATTAGACTGGCATAGTTAAGTATGTCATTTCTTTGTTTTGTTTGGCACTCAGCGACTGAAGCAATTGAGAGAAGATAGCGTGCTTTCGTGTCTCATAGTAAACCAGAAATCTTCCGGTTATTATCTGGTTGGATGATGCTACTTGATTTTTAATATATCTTTTTCCTTTAATGATCAATCGTACTTTTACGAATCACTTACATTCAACAACTGTTCAGGTAATCTAGTGACTCTGGAGTGTGACTATTTTCAGGGCTCGAAGTTGGCTTATAGACTTAAAAAAGTAAATAACTTGAGGTGCTGTGCATATTAATATATTAAGAAAGCAAGTAAAAGAGGTGCATGTATGTGCAAATCAATATTAGTCAGCTTCTTCTTAGAGTTTGTCTTCTCAAACTAGAATTTTTTTTTTTTTTTTTTTTTTTTACAATTTGTAAATTACCAAAAATATTTTTCATTTGCATTACATTGGTGTCTTATGATGTTTACTAGGGCTTGATGACTTTGTCTTTCTACGGTACATTGCATATGCTAATTAGTTTTCTTCTTTCTATGTGGAAGGTAGTAATGATGGCAATTCCTTGAAAGTAGCTGAGTTGTTAGTCAAGAATGGTGGTTTCAAGGAGGCCTATGCAATCAAGGGTGGAGTCAGAGGCAAGAAAGGGTGGTTGGTATGCTTCTCTTTTGTTAACAAACTCTATGTGTTTGCTTTAACAAGTGCCTTATTTTTTTCTATTTTGCTTCTATTGCTCTTAAACTTGGACAATAAAGTAGAAAACAGGTTGAAAATATAAGTTCTTTGGCTCTAATAAATGTGATAAAAAGGCGCTGATGACTTTCTTTGAATATGTAAGTTTTGTAAACCTTTGTTTTGCCTCCCTTAAAACTTTTCTATGCAGTTATGTGATGGCTGATGGGGAGGGCAAATGCTTTCAAAGGATAAAAGTTATATGCATTTGTTCATGTTCTCACTTTTGAGCTTGTTTATTCTTCTTCTCTGAATGTTATAGCAGAGTTTAATATTCTTTGTATAAATATTAATACCAGTATCAAATTTCTTTTCTTTTTGTTGAATCAATAAATCATTGATAAAGAGGAAGGTTACAACTGCAAAATGCGGGTGAAGGGACAAAAAATCTAAAACTTACAAGAGACTAGAGTGAACCACTTAGGTACAAGAAAATTTGTGAAATTCAGAACATGAAGAAGACAATGGCTTTCTTAGTTGAAGCACATTTCATGGCCTCCATATGCAATAAATGGCTGCTGCAAAAGCTTCTTTCCACGATAAAGAACCGGAGTAAGGTGATGGCTTGATTCTGCATCTTAGTTCCATCTACTTGCAAATATTACATGTGTGGATAGCGGAGGAGGTCAAAGAAGAGAGTTTAAGGTTGTTCCCAATCAAAGTTGGCGATAAAGTAGAAATACATAACTACAAGGGTATCTTTTACAAAACTTTGCATGAAGTAGACTAAAAAAGTGTCCCTTGCATGGTCTTCAATCCAATAGGAGTACCCTCATGTTTTGAAAATATATATAAAGATATATATTTTTGTTCTTGCATTAAATATTTGATACATCACATTAATGTAACTATACCTGATAGAATCAAATATTTAATAGATTCATGATTCATCTTAAGAGCTTAATACCTCATATGGGAATTATACAAATCAAGCAATAGGAAAGGCAACTCTCTATTGATACACTAGATCCAGCTTGGTTATTGGTAAAGTTCTACTTCCTGAAATCTCTGTCCATTGTGAGTAATCATTTGATCTGCTTATGTCAGTCTCTTTTCAATAAAGACCATATTTTTCTTGGTACTTTATTGCACGTGGAATTGGTGCGATCTGTTGTTTACATATTTGCCTTTGACATTTTTTCAAGGCTATACAAGAACCCTGCTGCCACCTGCAGTACACATGATCCCAAGGAAGAGACGTCAAGCTGCAGATAAGTTTGGGACTAATGGGGTTGCTGGTCAAAGAATTAACAAAAGTGATGAGAACTCAGCACCTTCCAGTCAGAATGGAGCAAGCCAAAATGAAGACAATGATCAGCTAAAGGAACCAGCTGATGTTACTTCACCTGTGAAAACAGCATATAGATCATCTTCACCATACCCTAATGTATGCTTCTGTCTCTTATAACCTCCAATGGGCAAAAACACACACCATGCACATGTGCCCACATGAATAAACCATACATAAGCAGACACCTGAAAATTAGGCCTTGGGATTCATGAGGAAATATGCCTTATCACTGGCTTCCACCTGAAATTTAGGCCTCTGATTTTTCTTGCAAATCTGCCATCTTAAAAATCACCAAATCCATCCTTCTGACATGTCAAATCCTGGTTGAGTGCAAAAAATCAAATTTATGGTTTACCGTACAGTGGCAAATTAAGAAAAGTACCGGTGGGAAACACATTTTATAAGGAGCCAGTTCTGCTGATTTTTTTTCCCTCCATTTTAATAGAGGTTGATATATGTCAGTAGTGCTCATAAAAGGAAACTACTTAGCTAATGCAGCCATCTCCACTCCCATGGAGGTTGCCTGTGTTTTGAAGTATGAAAAAACAACCGTTGTGCTAGTTTAAGCAATCACTGATCTATTTCCATGTTTGGCAGTATCCAGACCTGAAACCACCATCGTCTCCGACTCCATCAAAACCAACAAGTTGATGGATGCTGGTCGGCTTACTGTGATGTGGTGAGTACAGACCTGTGCTCATCTTACTTGCCACAGGGTTCTGCTGAGAGGCATGATAAATGAGCCATTTGATATTTATTACATTGAAGAATGACGAGTAAAAGGGAGCTTCTACAAGAGTATGGAGAGTTTTCTGTAAGACTAAGACTTGGTTTAAGCTATAGAAGAGTTTTTTAGTTAAAATTGTAAGATATGAGTAAAAGGATCAAGAGACTGGTGGGTTCTTTATACTTTTTCCCCATCTGGTTTTTAATCATAAAAATCTTAAGATGTTTTGTGATACCATTTTATGGCATGATGTTCCGTGTTGAAATCGTTTGATATAATCCCAGCCATGGTGCTATATCTTCAGTATTACCATAACTAGAGGGATTTGGAGGAATGTAAGTCTAGATCATGGTCCTTGATTGCTGTTTGGTTTTGTTTATAACCTGAGACTGAAGGAGCTTTGGGGAGAAAGATTTATGCTGCTACTTCTCCAGATTTCTGAGTATATGATATTGATATGATAAGCTTTACTTTACCGTCGGAAGGTTGGGAGATGATAGCAATTGCTATCCCATCTGCATTATCTCGTTTTGATGCAGTAATTTCTGCTTCACTTTACCTGCTTTAACATACCATCCATTTATACAGTTAGCAATCGCTAAAGAAAAAGCTAATTATGTTATTATTCTAAATTGGTATCAATTGCTGAAAGTATATAATGTTGTACAGAGATTAAAAGTAGTTTCTTCGTATGGATTGTATGTATGTATAATATCATATTTGTACTCGTATTTTGAGTTGTATTAGATTTTTATTTACTATTCCTAATTATCTCACATTCTTTTTTTTCTTTTCAATCATATCATTTGGAAATTTGAAGCTCTAAACTGAACGGCAAAGACAGGCCAAACTCAGCAGAGAAGAAAGATTGCATAGGATACGATCATCATTTACTAATAATATCTAAAAAGAATAAATGAATAAATAAGACGTGTCAAAGAGTTCAACAAAGAGTAGTTTAGTTCTTCGACGACAATGAAAGGTGTGACCAAGAAGCAAAAAAACTGTAAAAGGATGAACCCAAAATGTTGGTTTGATCCTCGAAGCCACGTGTAGATGCTTGCAAGGTAATCAGAAGTAGCCGGTTCCCTTGATTCATAAAGAAAAGGGTAAATTGAAAAAAAAAATTCAAAAGTTACAACGTTTAAGGATAAATTCATTTAAGATTATAATATTTTGAAAGATTTATTTAAGATTACAACTTTAAGAGAAACGGATTAATTAAGATCATCATTGACTCATATCATAACGTAAGAGATTTTTGATTTTTAATTAAATTTTTCTCTCGTTGACACAACTGATTAAATGTTATGACCTTAAACGAAACACTTCAAACTTTATGATTTCAAATGAATTTACCCTAAAAAATTGTGACTTCCGATATAATTTACCTAAAAAATATTTACCTATTGTGGAGTATGGATTTTGATTTTCAGTTCAATTTTCTTTAATCTGATTTTGTATCAAACCTTAACTCATTTGACATAAATTCTCGACTAAGAATTAAAAGAAATATTAGTTTTGAAAATTATTTTGGAGTCGTCACCTGAATAAAGTCAGGAAAAAAAAGAAAACCAAGATCAATCGGTAGGTTGATCTCGGTTATGCTATTGATCTGCAAAAAAAATCATTTAAAAAAAAAAAACGAAAACCAGAAATTAACTTGAGTTCTGGGGCTAACCTATCAAAACCTAAACGGATATCACTTATAGCTTTTCAATTAAAATTGTTTTCTTTCATATCCTAAATCCAAATTATAAAATATTTACGTGGATCTAACTAACTAATCCTATAGCTAATATTTATAAATATGTACAAATTTACTAATTTAATCAACTAATCAATTTCCATCAACAATCATATATAATCTAAGAACTCAATATAGTCAAATTAATCAAATCCTATCAAATTCTATCAATATTCACATATCATAAATTAAACTAAGAGAATCAATAAAATCAAATCTCACAAAAATGATTTTTTACATATTTTGAGTCGCCCATTTAGGTGCCTACGTACCTGCTAATTGGGATCATACCGCACATAGTTCTTTAATAAAAACTTTAATTTGTTGATCAATTTTAGAGTTTTTAATTCTTTTCGCTTTAAATTTGTTAAATTTTGATAGTTTTGACAAAATTAGCTTTTTGATGATATGGATCAAGATTTATCAATTTAAGTTCTTGCTATTTCTTACTATTTCATAAAAATCAAATTTTTTTCTAAGTGACAAAACTCTTTAAGAAAATATAGCATATCAATCCACATGTTATTATTAATTAAATTATCACAAGAAATCAAATTTCACACATACAAGAGAAAAAAATGTTATTACAAACATATAAAAGATGAAATATTTATAACATCAACTGGTATATCACGACATCATGGTTATCATATAATAACTTATTATTTGAATACATCATGACAAAGGTTCAATCTATGTCATTAAAGTATTTAAAAAAAAAAAAAAACTGAATTTATTAGTCAAGGAATTATAGTGAAAGTTAAAATCAAAGCTATGATAATATTAATAATCAAATTTATGAAAATCAATTGGCAAAGCCATATAAATCTTGTCAAGATAAAAATTAATTTAGAAATTTTAATAGCAATTTTATACAATATAAACCTAAGAACTTAATCTATAAACAATATTACAAAGCAATCACTCAAAAAGACATATAAATTAACCTCATGTTTTGAATGTCTAAACAACTAATAATAATATGTAATATTTATTATGTTAGAATCTTATTATTGTTTATTATTTTTCATTATTACAAAGCTACGATAATTCATTAACTTACAACATTATATTACTAGTAGTTTTATTAAGTAAAAAAAAAAAAAAATAGCTTACCTAAGGATTGAACATGCGTGGGGAATTGATAGTCGGAGCTCCGCTGGTCGAGTTGAGATAGACAAATGTGGAATTGGGTTGGGGTGATCACAGTGCGATGCGGTAGCCAAATAGGGGGTTTTGAAGCCCTTGATATGCCAAATACTCCAGTAGCTTCCAATTGCTCCGATTTTCCTTTTTTTTTTTTTACGAAGAATTTAAAATTAGAATGTTGAAACCTAAATTTGAGGACACCAAGACGAAATAAAAAATTGAGAATAAAATTAAAAGTATTGGAAGAGAGCAGACCTTTTTTTTTTTTTTTTTTTAAATAGAAGAGAGAGACTATTTATATGTTTTAATTTGGCTCAAAACTTTCCTAAACAATCGATTGAGAATCTAGGGTTCTAAGACACGGTTTTCATAATTCGAAAAATCTGAGCCAAAACGATTGTAACTTTCCAATTAAATGTCCTGTTAGATATATCTTTCCCATATTAAACGACCTAAATCTTCAATCTTAACTAAAAAACGAATTTCACGCATTTTTGAGTTTTTGAGGAAACTAACAAAAACACGATTTTTCCAATTTTCAAGCTCGAATTTGAAACAGTTATTATTGATGAAAATGTGTGATCTACGTACCAAATTAAACTACTCCATGCCTAGTTTCCATATGTGAATTCGATTCTGAAATCGAGTCTGGAAATCGACCGAAAATGGGCCCAAAAGGGGCGATCTTGCAAATATTCCTTTAATTTAGCCATATATATACTAATATTAACATCTAATTATCAATAATTTGACCAAAATAAATTTTCAAAATGAGGTTCTACAGCTGCTCCTCTTTGTGGTGAGGTTTGTCAAAACCTTATCACAAAGATAAAGTAGACCTCATTTTGCCGTTAACTTATCTAGAACTCCCACTTCTTGAGCAGAGTGAGAGCTTTTTCATGTTTTGATATGCTTCTTGAACTACTTCTCGAGCAAGGATGCTTCTTGTACTGAACCATCCCTTGATTTAGGTCTCATGTACTGAGTTCGTACTTGAAAGGAGGTTGCTTTCTGAGCTGAGATAGGATTGCTTCTCGAGCAAAGATGAAGTTGTTTTTTGAGCATAGACGATTCATGTCTGAACCGTTGCTTTGAGCTGGATCGCTTCTTGAACCGAGGTGATTCATGTTCTGAAACTCGTCTTGAACTAGGTTGCTTCTGAGCGAAGTTGATTCATGTCCTGAAACGCCTCTTGAACTATGTTGCTTCTTGAGCGGAGGTGATTCATGTTATGAATCTCCTCTGAATTGGGTTGCTTCTTGAGCGGAGGTGATTCATGTTCTAGAAATCCTCTTGAATGGGTTGCTTCTTGAGCGGAGGTGATTCATGTTCTGAAACTCTCTTGAACAGTGTTGCTTCTCTAGCGGAGGTGATTTATATTCTGAAATGCCTCTTGAACTGGGTCTCATGTTCTGATCCCCAAGTAATAAATCTCATGTCTTGAGATCTTGATTTCCTCATGCTTTGCATGACTTCTAGAGCTAATTTCCTGAAAAACTTAATCCTAGTAATATATTTATATAAAAAAAAACTTGTAAGACCACTTGGTGAAGTCCGCTCATCGCTAGGTTTACTCTGTCAGGTTAAAGCGCATTCACAGTGGCTATCCTTTGAATTGAGTATCCTTGTTTGTCTCTTGATGGTAACTGGATTCTTTTGATGGTCTTGATTATGGGACGATACAAGAGAAGGTTCTTAAAGTCTTCCTTACTTTGCAGCTTGAACTTATCGACTTCTTATGTTATTCCCCTGAAATGGGCATTTCTTTAAGAAAAGATCAAATCAGAAGGTATTAGAATGCTTTTATAACTTTATCAATTGCTCAAATCTCTCTCTCTCACAGTACGCTCATGTTTTAAGTGTTTGGGAGATATAAGGATGAAAGAGAACTTATTAATTAAGGTGGATGGTCAATGACCGATCTAATGATTGGAGACCGCTAGAGATATCTTTTTGTCGATAGATAACAAAAATTAGATCACACATAGACAAAGGAGTCAACACATTTCTGAACTTGATAGAATTCTCATTAATTTCTCAAGAGCAATACAACTTGACCGCATTAGAATTTATAGGGTCTTTCAAAACTGGACCATCCATTCTAGTCAAAATCAATGCACCACCAGGCAACACTTTCTTTACTACATATGGTCCTTCATAATTAAAAGTAAACTTTCCTTTAGGATCTTGAACATTCGGGAGCACTTTTCTCAGGACTAAGTCTTCTTCTTTGAAATTTCTCAGACGAACTTTCTTATTGAATGCTCGAGCCATTCTTTGCTTGTAAAGTTGACCATGGTATAGAGCGGTCATCCTTCTTTCATCAATGAGATTCAACTGATCAATCCTTTTTCTCACCCATTCAGCTTCATCCAATTCGATTTCTGCCAACATTTTGAGCGACGGGATTTCAACTTCAACTGGCAAAACTGCTTCCGCACCATATACTAATGAATAGGGGGTTGCTCCTATTGATACTCTGATGGATGTTCGGTAGGCCATGAGTGCAAAGGGCAATATCTGTAAGCTGCTGATTTTTTGAAGAATGGTTTTGGAATACAGAATCGAAACCCTAGAGTTTGACCCAAGTTGAAACCAAACCTTAATCAATTTCGATCACGGGATTTCATAAGAGAATTTTCAAAAACAAAAATAGAAAGTCCAATGATCGTTCGATTTGAAAACTCAAACATTAAAAGATCCACCTATCTGATCCCTGATATAAACCCTTCAATTTCTAGGGCAAAGTTGGATTAAACCCTCACCTTAGTCAAACCGGAGTTTCAAAGTCAACAAAGGTCAAGACAATCAAACAATTTCAACTCGGCAATCCCGCGTTCTTAAACCCTAGAAAATGAAATCGAGTTAAAGGCTTAAAATAGTTCATAATAATATAGGGTAACATAAAAACATCAGATTCGCAAATTTCGAGTGTCCTTCGGACTTGAGCGGGATCGATTCTCGAAAAGTGTGTCCCAAAGCTTGGAATAATAAAATATTTCATTAACACCAAAAGACTCATAATTAAACAAGGAATTCAAAAATATCAATTTTAGAATTTTTTGGCAACTAAAAATAGATATAACTTGTTTACGCGTATTTTTATTACTATTGGTATTTTATATACTAGTCTACTATTCATAGTACTATTCCTACTATTCATTACTATTTCACTATCTCTACTTTTTTTTTACACCTATTTCTTACTACCTACATACCTATTTTCTTACTTTTTATATTTCTCATACATCTTATATCAAATCATACCTTACATATTAATTATTTTCTTACAAAATACAAACAAAATCAATTCACTCTCTCTCTAATCCCACCATGGCCGGCGCTACCCTCCCCCTCTTCCTCTCAATTATTTTTTTTTTCAATTTATTTTATTACATAAAAAATTCACTCCAAAAATTCTATAAATATTCCCTTCCTCCTTTATTCTTTCACACATCCACTTTACATAACAAAACTTTACCAAAATTTCCTCTCAAAACCTCTCTCCAACAAATCTCTCTCAAAACACTCTTTACCCATTTCTATTCTTTAAGAAGAAAATAACAAACACAAAACCTATTCATCTCTTTTCAAACATTCCATTGAACCTCAGGTAAAATCCTACTTAAATTTGTTCATCATATTCATACAACTTAGCATGAGCTTAGTGTATGCTTTTTAGACTCATATGAGTTAAAGAAGAAACAATATGTTCATGTTTTGTTTTTGTTCATGTTCATATTTTACATTATGTTATTATGTTGTTGATATTATTGTTATTATTTTTTTCTCTAATCTAACTTATATAATATTATGTAAACTATGTATATATATTTATTTAGAGCATATAAGCTCATTTGTTATTTATTTACTTTCATGTCTTGCAATTTATTTATTTACTTTTTTTATGCAATTTATTAAGACTAGTCTTTCTAGTCTTAGACTTATCCGTATCAAGTCAAAACAATTTTCTTTCTTTTCTTTTCTTTTCTTTTCTTTTGGGACTAGTCTATTCTTAGTCTCGGGTTGCCTTGATAAAGCTAGGACTCCTAATACATGACTGGGATACCTTGATGAAGCTAAAGTTCCCAATGCTTGACTATTTTTTATGTTTATTTACTTACAAGTATTTCTTTCTATCTTATTATGTATTATCTTTACTTTTACATAGCTACATAATCATATTCATTATGATTATAATATTGTTGTCTTAAGTAAAAATAAAAATGGGTTTTTAAACAAGGAAAAGTGAACTAGATTTCTCAATAAAGAAGTTTTCAACAAGAAAGTCTAAATTTTGTTTTTCAAAAGCTCAGACAAATTGAGCATAAGTTTTAAGCAATAGTGCGCAAGATTTCTTCAAATAAAAAGAACTCATTTCTTGTATGAATCAAAATTAAATACTTCATAAAGATCGAAATTTTAGCATTGAACTTAATATTCAACTTAACCATATTTTTTATAAGACTAGATTCATTATAGACTTTGAAAATCACATACTATAAAAGTATCTTCAAAACTTCGATTTTATAATTACTACTCTCTTTTCAAAATTTAAAATAAAATTTTTACTAAATTCTAAATGTTAACAATTCTTTATTAAGAAAGCTTTTCTTATAAACTTGTCTAAAGGAATTATTCTATCACTTGACAAATATTAAGAATAAAACAAGTTTTTCAAATCAAGATAAAATCAACTCACTATTTTGGAAACCAACTTAGAAAAATAAAATTTGCCAAGAAAGTAAAGTTTTAAAGGTACACCTATTTCCTAAAGAAGAAAAATGATATAAAAATAAGAGGAAAACATACACAACTTCAAATATTTGAAACTTAAAGAATATTTTGAAAAACGTATTTTCAATCACTAGAAATAAAATTAGTAGATAACTTAAAGAACCAAATTTTTGAAAATGAATTTACTTTTGAAAGGTGAGAAAATGAAATAATAATAAAACATTTACTTATAACAACTCAAATATATATTTTTTTTCTAACAAATCAAAAAAAAATTCTCAAAAGTTTTATCTTTTAAAACCATCAAAGACAATTTTTTATGAAATATCAATATTGAGACAACACTACAAAAATCATACATACAATATGAGTATAAATGTATGTTCGAAGGATTTTTCAACTATATACATATCCATACATTTTTTTAAGGATTTTTTAGTAAAGCAAAGTTTGGAAAAATCATATTTTGTGAGCTATAAATTGTAATTATTCTGTACCGAAGTATTTTCCAACCCAAATGGCTTTTTATGACAAAAATAACCTTAGAAATGGATAGATCTTTTCGAGTAGGTAGAAAACGGTATATTATTTGCGCAATTCCGAGTTAAAATGACCAAGTTATGGCCATTTTAAGTTGGAATTACCTTCTATGCGAATTTTAACGATCTTATGACATAAGTACCATAGAATCAACAAGAAATACTCATTATGGGTATTCTTCTTGATTAGGTGAACCTGAGGAGGAGTATTCATTCCCGGAGGATTATTTTGATTAGTGGATTTACCGATGGACTCATCCATAAGAAAGATAGATCCTCATGGCCAAGTGAGTTTATTTCCTACCATTTATGTACTTGGTTGTGCTTATAGCTAGAGGCACTAGAAGTAGGAAAAGATGAAAATGAATTATGTATGATAATATGGGTTGAAAGAATGTTAAGCATACCGGGCATGAATCATTGTTAATTAATTTATGCTCTACTATTATTCTGTTGGAGTGTGTGCAAATTGTGATCACCTTTAAATTACTCTAATCATATACTATGAATTATATTAATTGATTCATGCATATCATGTAGTTAGTCTCATTGCATGAGTTGCTATTCTCGATGGGACAAGAGTATAGTAGCCGGGTGTGCAGTAGCTAGAAATCTGCAAGATGGGCGATTAGGAGCCTGAAAGATCTATGTTATGATGGGCGAGTAGGAGCCTGAAATAAACTACATGAGTTGGATTTAAAGATGGGTTTTAAAGAGCTTGGAACACTTAACCCTGAATGAAGGGGTAAATCCATTCAAACATATGATTTCCGATAGATCATATGTATTGCTTGACCACTTGTTTGATGCATTTATATGCTTGTTTAATAACTTGCTTGAAATTATTCATATAAGTACATTGATTCAGGAATATTCTCACTAAGCTAGTTATACTTATACTCCGATAAACCTTTGTTGTAACATGACTATATCTTTTATGCCCGAAGACTTCATATACCCGAGTGAGATGATGTTTTAGAAAAGCTTCTGGGAATCTTTTGAAGATCATAGGTTAATTATCCTTCAATATCTTATGGTGTTAGTATTATTTTGTTGTGGGAAAGATTAAGTTGATATTATGATTATTTGGAGAATTATGGGGGAAAACCCCTAAGATGATGTAAGGATTATATTCTCTTAATGATAAATTGGATGATTATTTAGATTCTTGTATGTTGTATATACTATCTCAAACTATACATTCCACGGTGTCTCCTATTGTTGTGATAGACGCCTTACATATGGTGTTTAAAACTTTCGCACGACTTCGGAAAGTCATTCTTAAGTTTTAATACCGTATGTGGTGGACTGCCACGTTTAGGGTACCCTTTGGGGCGACAATATCTCATGCCAGTCTTTGTAAATGATAGCCATCTTCTCTATTATTTTACTGATGTTCTTGTTGGCTGATTCAATTGCCCCATTCATTTGAGGTCGATATGGGGTAGAGTTCCAATGTTTGGTCCCAAAATTTTGGCACAATTCAGACATTAATTTGTTGCTTAAATTGGTACCGTTGTCTATAATGATTGTATCAGGGACTCCATATCTGGCTATGATATCTCTTTTGATGAACTTGAAAACTACTCCTTTGGTAGCATTAGCATACGAGAATGCTTCAACCCACTTGGAAAAGTAGTCGATCACCTCAAATATAAATCGGTGACCATTTGAGGCTTTTGGCGAAATTGGCCCATCATATCCATACCCCACATCGAGAAGGGCCAAGGTAAAGAAAATGACTGCGATTCTTTGGGAGGAGCATTTATCTTATTGGAGTATATCTGACACAAGTGATAATGTCTCACGTGTTTGATACAATCTGATTCTATAGTTATCTAAAAATAACCCATCCTCATAATCTTCTTGGCTAGCATGTATCCATTCATGTGAGGTCCACATATCCCTTCATGGACTTCCTTCATCAACATATCTGCTTTCGCCTCATCTACATCTCAAGAGAGTAGTATCAAATGATTTTTTGTATAATGTATTACCACTGAGCATGAAATGAGCTGCTAAGTGTCTTAGCATTCTTTGCTCCTTTGTTGAGGCATTTTCAGGGTACTTACCATCTTGGAGGAATTCTTTGATATTAGCATATCAGGGATCTTTCTTTGGGACTTCCTCGGTATTCAAGCAAAATGTCGGTTTCTTCTCAATGCGAACCTTTAAAAGGCTGGATCTCAACTCCATTAGTGATCTGAATCATAGATGCTAATGTGGCTAATGCATCAGTGAACTGGTTCTGGTTTCTTGGCACACAAGTAAATGATATTTCTTTGAATTTCTGTGCCAATTTTAGTAAATGTTGGTGATAAGGCACCAATTTTGCATCTTCGTCTTGTATTCTCCTCGTGTTTGAAAGATGAGAGAGGAGTCTCCATATACTTCAAGATCATCTATCTCCATGTCAAGTGCCATCTTGAGACCCATGATGCAAGCCTCGTATTCTGCCACATTATTAGTATAAGGGAATGTCAATCTTTGAAGCGGGGTATTGATTACCATCTGGTGATATTAAGACTGCCCCAATTCCAGATCCACATACATTAGCTGCTCCACCAAAGTACAACTTCCATTTAGGGGTGGACTGTTCTGATTCTTTATTTGAATCTGCCAGCAATATGCTTCCATCTGGAAATTGAGCTTCTCCATCAATCACATTATCTTCAACCAGGTTTTCAGCCAGCTAATCTACAAGTGCTTGACCTTTACCTGAGTTCTGATTCACATAAGTGATGTCAAATTCTAATGACAACATCTGCCACTTGGAAATTTTCCCAATCAGCCCTGGTTTCTGAGCCAGATACTTCAAGGGATCATGTTTCATGTAAAGCTCGATAGAATAATACAATGTATATTGTCTAAATCTGTGCATGATCCACAACACGACACAACAAGTTCTTTCCACTTCAATATACTTCTGTTCACCTTCAGTGAATTTCTTACTCAAATAGTAAATAGCTCGTTCTTTCCCATCTTCATTTTTCTGTCCAAGCATGCCTCCCATTGATTCAGGAAGTACCGTCAAATACAGGAAAAGAGGGCAGCCATTTGTTGGCGCTACTAACACTAGTGGATTCATCAGATATTGCTTGATCTCATGAAATGCTTCTTGACAATCTTTATCCCAATGGATAGCTGCATTTTTCCTCAACAACTTGAATAGAGGGCGACATTTGTTGGTTAATTGAGATATGAACCAAGCAATGTAGTTCAATCATCCCAATATGCCCCTGCCTTCTTTGATAGTCTTCGGAGGAGGCAATTCAATTATGGCTTTAACCTTATCCAGATCAACTTCTATTCCTTGTTGACTGACTACGAATCCCAACAACTTCCCTGAGGTCACCCCAAACGTACACTTCTCAAGATTTAGCTTAAGATGGAATTTCCGTAATCTATCAAATAATCTCCTTAATATTTCCACATGATCCTCATCTCCCTTAGACTTAGCAATCATATCATCCACATATACTTCGACTTCTTGATGCATCATGTCATGAAACAAGATAACCATCACCCGTTGATATGTTGCCCCAACATTTTTAAGGCCGAAAGGCATGACTTTGTAGCAGAATGTTCCCCAAGTAGTAATAAAGGTTGTCTTGGTTTTATCCTTTTCTGCCATCTTAATCTGATTGTATCCCGAAAAGCCATCCATGAATGAAAATAGATGGTTTCCAGCCATGTTATCCACCAAGACATCTATGTGAGGTAAGGGGAAATTATCTTTGGGCGTGGCTTGGTTTAGATCGTGAAAGTCTACACAAACTCTAACCTTTCCATTCATTTTAAGTACTAGGACCACATTGGCCACCCATTCAGGATAATCGGATACCTCTACAAAACCAACTTCTAATAATTTCTTTACTTCTTCTTTAATCTTAAGTAAGATATCTGGTTTAAATCGCCTTAATTTTTGCTTCTTTGGTTTGATATCTGCTTTAGTTGGTAATTTATGAACCACTATAGAGGTATCTAAACGAGGTATATCTTCGTAGGACCATGCAAACACATCTAAGTAATCAGTCAATAATTTTATCAATCTTTTCGTTGTTCAGTGGATAAGGTGGTGGCCATTTTCAAATTTTTAGGTTCATCTTCAGTTCCAACATTTACTACTTCTGTACTCATCTTAATTCTACCTTGTTCATATTTTTGCCAACTTTTCTCTATCCCATTGTGCTCACTAATATCACTTTCGACGACTAACCCAGTAGGGCCGAAGTGATATCAATATTTTCGTTATCTATTGCGCAAGATATCCTTATTTCACCATTATCATCAGATCTGAATAAAGGCAAGATAAAGAAAGAGAAAAAGGAAGAAATGTGAGGGAAAAGAGAAAGTGATGATATAGACAAAAGAGATAATATAAAAAAAACAAAGAAATTTTATTAATGAATATGACTCATGGAGTACAATTTATTTGAGCAACTGATAAAAGAAACGAAACATAAAAACACTTCATGAATTCAACCCTTACTTAGAGGTAACCCTAGAGTTATTAAGGGGAATAGTAAACTAATTATTTAACTCCTGAGCTGGATGGAAGCTGCAGGAAGGCTCCATAACTGATGCAATGTCTGGCTTTTGGACATGAGTCGTTTGTGGGAATGTGACTCTGATGTCTAGAGACTCAATAGAGGTATTATACCATTCTTATCCTCTCTTCTTCTAGGCTTTCCTTTTCATCTCTTGTATCTTAACCGGAGTAGGGACATATCCCAGTCCAAATGTCTCTAAATGTCCCTCTTCTTGAATCATATTGGCTTCTTCAAAAATTTGTAAACTAAAGTCTTCAGATCCTTCATCGCCAATATAGGGTATAGCAATGTCTTTGAAGGTAGCATGATCTTGTTCACCTAGTACGGCAACGATTTTTCCATTTGTTATAAACTTAACCATCTGATGCAGATTAGACGGTATTGCCCCAACTGGATGGATCCGGCCTTCCAAGTAACAAATTGAACAATCTCGGTATGTCTAGAACTTGGAATGGGATAGTAAAATCTTGTGGCTTGATAGTAATTTCCAAGTCTATTTCTCCCGATATGCCTCTCTTAGATCCATCAAAAGCTCTAACAATTGTGGAACTAGACCAGAGATTAGATGCATCGATACTAGGTAAGTTCAAAGTGGCTAATGGACAAACATTCAGAGACGACCCATTGTCGATGAGGACTCGGGCTACAAGAAATCCATTACTCTTAGCCATTATGAATAGGGGCTTCATGTATTGAGTGCCTTCAACTCCCAATTCATCATATGAGAAAGAGATTTGGTCCAAAGCAAATACCGAATTCACCACATGTTCCATGGTTTCAGTAGCAACACCTTTGGGAACCTTGATCTATTGGAGTATCTTAAAGAGGGCCTCCCGATGTTTTTCAAAAGTCATCAATAAATCCATCAAGGATATTTGAGCTAGGACCTTAGCAAGTTGATCGGTAATGTTGTAATCACTCATCTTCATGATCTTAGTCAAGGCTGTTTTCTCATCAGATTCCTCCTCCCTTTTCTTATCTTTTCTCTATGAGAAGAATTCCTCCGCTAATGTCTTCTCTCTTTCAGGCTCGGGGCTTTTCCAAGTTTCTCGACCATGGGTCCGGGAACTTGATTAACAACTTGATAGTTGAACGGGGCGACTTTATAATCACTTGGTGCAATGAGCACATGGAATTGATATCTCATCGATTTCACCTCATATGGGGCCTCTTTCTGCTTTTCTTGACATTGGATAACTACCCTCTTCGAATCAAACTGGATCATTCCAATAAAAGGCTCGGGTTCTTTGATCGTGATCATGTTGATCGTAGACCCATGATTCGGGAGAGGATTGGTGTTGACATTAGGGGTCGGAGTTTCAATGAAATCTAGTTGGACCAATTTAGCATCAATGAGGTCTTGAATCTTGTTCCGAAGCTTCTAACAATAGTCAGTAGAATGACTCAATTACCCCAAATGAAAATCACATTTCAGCTTGGGGTCATAGTATCTGGGTTTGTAGTCTTCTTTGGGTGTTTCAAAGGTGATCAGGTTGTCGGCTCTAAGCCGGGCTAGAACTTGGCTAAGGGATATAGGAATTTTGGTGAACTGTCTTTTGGATCTATTGAATGATCAGTTTTGGGATTGTGGTTGTTGTGACTGGGTGAAGGGTTGATTAGCATTTGGGGTTGGTTGGTTGGTAGGTGTAGGATTGAGTAGGTTTAGTGTATGGATTGAGCTGACTACACTGACAGTGGTATCCTTCCCTTTGTTGTTGTTGGAGTACTTAGGGTTTGTAGTTTTTTTCTCCACATGGATCTTCTCGGTAGTAATGGCATTTTCAATTATGCATTCGGCCAATACTATCTTAGAGAAATTAGTAGTAGTGTGTCCAATGAGATGGGTAAAGAATAGTTCTTCCAAAGTATTGATGAAAGTGAATGTCAAATCCTTCTCCAAGATGAGGTTAGATACCATAGATGTCGTTGATCTCCACCTTTGAGCATATTCCTTAAATGACTCATCTTTCTTCTTCCTCATATTGCCTAAATCTGACATAGATGAGGCCACTTCAATATTGAATTTGTATTGATTGTAGAAAGCCCTAGATAATTTGTCCTAAGTATTAATGTCATCTAGATCCAATTGAGCATACCATGTTAAAGCCAGACCGGTAAGGCTATCCTAGAAAGTCTGGACCATAAATTGCTCATATTGAGTGTACTGGCTCATCTTCCTCACATAGAGCCTTGTATGCAACTTTGGGCAACTAGTACCATCATACTTTTCAAATTCGGGAATCTTGAACTTCTCGGGGAAAGCCCCAGCTTCGATTGTAGGAAAGCTTATGATTATGGCTTGATCAAATCCTTTCATTTTCTCAAAAAGCTTTGAGTTTGTCATTGAATTGAGAGAAAATTCTTTTCTCCATCTCTTTGTTTTGAGCCTCAATTTCCTTCTTAAGCCCGGAAGAATCGGTCTTGACAGTGGTTTGTGGCTCATTATTAACTACTTATTCCTCAATGGCTTCACCATTGGTCCCTTTCTTTACCTCGAAATATCCTTCGGTAGTAGCTTGAGGGGTCGTAAAGTTTTGTGCGAGAAGATTCATTTGCTTGGCCATTTGAAACACCATTTGTTCCAAAGTGGTAAACCTTTGCTCGGAAATTGCATTGGAATTGTTAGAATTATTGTCGTTGTTGCTAGCTATTTTGAATTTGAACCTAGTGATGATTGGACTTCGATTCGGGTCGGACCGTTTAGGAGTATCTTTTAGAAACTGAATAATTCAAAAACAAGATTCCACAGTTTAGAGAAGAATGTATTTATTATTATATATATATTTGCGAAAATCTTATTATTTATTTACAATTCTCAATAAAACGAGTAAACGGTTAGTGGTTAAGAAATATATACGCAAAAACAAGTAAACGGTTAGCGAAAAAAATATACATAAAAGCTATACAAGAACATGTAGAGACAAGAATATATATGGAAAAGAAAGGCGCATGCGCATACAAATTGAGATGATGAAGAAGCTTTGTGGCAAAAACCATTTTATTTCATTAAAGCTAAATTTACTCAAGGAGTCAAAACATGACCTAAACATGACAAAACCGAAAATCTCAACAAAGAGACTTTAATCTTAAACCAAACGCCTAATCTTGCTAGGATACACTAGACGGTCCTTCAGCTCCTCAATAGTGCTCTTTGCCATTCGTAGTTGAGCTTCAAGTGCTTGAACCTTGGCTTAAGAACTTTGCACTTCATCTTCCATCTCTCGCTCCCTCTTCTTCAATTCTTGGAAGCAAACCTCTACCCGAGCTTTTCAATTCCATCTAAGCTTGTGTTTCTGGGTCGGGAGTGATAGGTGGTAGACTTAACACCTCAGGAACTTGAAATTCCAACCCATCCACCTTTGCCCTTTGGTTGAGGATATATTCTTTAGTGGCCCGGTATTTCTTCGGCTCAGTATTGATGGGGTCTATCACATAGATCGACTTGATTTCTCTTATTTCCCATTTGGCTTGTATCAACCCTAGCTTCCCTTCTCTTTGTGCTAAAAGAACGTCCGGGTCATCGTATTCCATAGTAACCTCCTTTAATGATGGCTTGCTAGTTATATCTTTAAGTGCTCCATATTGTCTTATCACGCGAGCTGGATAATATCCCGTGGACCCGGTCAAACCAATCAAAGGTACTGCTGTATACTTTTTGCATCTGGTTATTGCTGCATGAGAATGAAACCACTTAGCAATCCAAAGGAATGTGTAAGCTTCTAGATCTTGGAGTAAATGCACCCACTCATCGATTCTTGGAAGATCTTGAATGCGGACTCTTTCACTAAAGCTCAAAATAAGATCATAACCGTCTCTAATGTGGCAAGCTGGACTCAAATTGCTCCCATAATCTCTAGTGTGGCTAGTAAACTAAACTATCAAAAGTGCCATACTAGACTTAAACTTCCCATAGCTTCTGTTCTTTAAGTGGTTGAGAGATCTATTTGTTCAGCGAGTAAGGCCAGGATATAAGACTTTCCTGCCAAAAACTGGTCCACTAATTCCACCACCCGATAGTGAATGAATAGATCCCCATTTGGAAGAGGATAGTACCGAATACTCCGGCTATAAAGGCATTGATGCGATTCTATTCCCATGCTTCTACACCTCCACAGAAGATGGGCTTATTGTCCTTGTAACTATTTGGAGATCTAAACCACTTGAATAAGTCAGAAAGCCGAATGGAGACAAAATTGCAATTCTTGAGAGCTCTAGACACATCGTCCTCTTAATCCCTAAAAAAGAGTTGAACAAGTTGATCGCCCTTTACTAGTTGAGGAGCATATATTCCCGCATGCGTTGGTGGAGCTTAAAGAAGCCTTGTGTATTCCTCAATAGTAGACTCAAAGTGTGCTTACCAAGGCAAAAAGTAGCCTCATTAATATTCCGTAAGTAAACCAAGGCCCTAAAAAGATGAATGGAGATCTAGACCTTTGGTAGAGAAAGAATAGGTCTCAAACGGTCTTCAATGAATCCTCCTTGTTATGGCTTGAAAGTTTGTAACCACTTGTTCAAAATGGGCATCGGACTAGTAGGCTCATGAACATAGATCTCAATAATAAGACAGGCCCACATGTTGCCACTACACATACTGTTTGCCATACTTAATCAACAAATTACAAAAGAGAAATGTTACAACACGATATATATATATATATAATTTACAAAGTACATACATGGACAAAGTTACAAGAATTTACAAGACACATCTACATGAACAGATTAGAAGGAAATTAATTCCTGTAAATTCAGCTATGTGTTGCAAAAAAATTTTGAAAAAATTTTGATTGGCCATAATGCTCGATCATCATCTTCTTCATATAGTGAATGCAAGAAGGTGGGTTCTAAAAGTCCCCCGATTAATGGGCCATATTAAACGGTAGGGCTAATTTGTGTCCCTGATGGTGGGTAACCGCAACACCTGAGACCTACTGGTGCTCCCCATCCTACGTTACCTAAAGTAGCCCAGTTTGACCACATGTAACACACATTTTTTTTACTCAAAATTAAAAAATCCCCTCAATATAATCCCCCATAGATATATTTATGATATCTGCACAAAAGCATCTGGTTAGTACAACTATTTATAAATATACAAAAACATTTATAAAGAAGAAAGCAATTTATATATGAAAAGCATAAAGTGGCTAGCCCTATAAAAAGGGTCTCCAATGGTCGCCAATTTGTCGAGCATGGATTTGATTTCTGGTTCAATTTCCTTTAATTTGATTTACATCAAACCCTAACCTATTTGACACAAATCCTCAACTAAGAATTAAAGGAAATATCAGTTTTAAAAATTATTTTGGAGTCGCCACCTGACTAGATCAGGAAAAAAAAAGAAACCAAGATCAATGGTAGGTTGATCTCAGTTATGCTACTGATCTGCAAAAAAAATCTTTTTTTTTTAAAAAAAAAAGAAAATCAGAAATTAACTTAAGTCTAAGGGCTAACCCATTAAAACCTAAACGGTTACTACTTATAGCTTTCCAATTAAAATTGCTTTCTTTCATGTCCTAAATCCAAATTATAAAATATTTACGAGGATCTAACTAACTAATCCTATAGCTAATATTTACAAATATACAAATTTACTAATTCAATCATTAATCAATTTCCATCAACAATCTTATATAATCTAAGAGCTCAATATAGTCAAATTAATCAAATCCTATCAAATTCTATCAATATTCACATATTTTAAACTAAACTAAGAGAATCAATAAGATCAAATCAATCAAATTCACAAAAATAATTTTTTACATATTTTGAGTTGCCTATTTAGGTGCTTACGTATCCTTTAATCGGGATCAGACCACACGTAGTTCTTTAACGAAAACTTTATTTGTTGATCAATTTTAGAGTTTTTAATTCTTTTTACTTTAAATTTGTTAAATTTTGATAGTTTTGACAAAATTAGCTTTTTGATGATATGGATCCTAAGATTTATCAATTTAAGTTCTTACTATTTCATAAAAATCAATTTTTTTTATAAGTGACAAAACTCTTTAAGGAAACATAGCATATCAATCCACATGTTATCATTAATTAAATTATCACAAGAAATTAAATTCCACACATACAGGAGAAAAAAATGTTAAAACAAACATATAAAAGATGAAATATTTATAACATTAAATAGTATATCGCAGAAATCATGGTTATCATATAATAACTTATTATTTGAATACATCATTGCAAAGGTCAATCCACGTCATTAAAGTATTTAAAAAAAAACTGAATTTATTAGTCAAGAGATTATAGTGAAAGTTAAAATCAAAATGCTATGATAATATTAATAAATCAAATTTATGTAAATCAATTGGCAAAGCCATAATAAATCTTGTCAAGATAAAAATTAATTTAAGAATTTTAATTGCAATTTTATACAATATAAATCTAAGAATTTAATCTATAAACAATATTACAAAGCAATCACTCAAAAAGACATATTAATTAACCTCGTGTTTTGAATGCCTAAACAACTAATAATAATATGTAATATTTATTATGTCAGAATCTTATTATTGTTTATTATTTTTCATTATTATAATGCTACGATAATTCATTAACTTATAATATTATATTACTAGTATGCTTTATTAAGTAAAAAAAAAAAAAAAGCTTACCTGAGGATTGAACGCGCGGGGGGAATTGATAGTCGGAGCTTTGGCTGATCGACTTGAGATAAACGAATGTGGAATTGGGTTAAGGTGATCATAGGGCGATGCAGTGGCCGAATAGGGAGGTTTTGAAGCCCTCGATCTACCAAACACTTCGATAGCTTCTAATTGCTCCAATTTTTTTTTTCTTTTACGAAGAATTTAAAATTAGAATGTTGAAACCTAAATTTAAGAATACCAAGACAAAATCAAAAATTGAGAATAATATTAAAAGTATTAGAAGAGGCAGACTTAAAAAAAAAAAAAAAAAAGATGGGGAGACTATTTATATGTTTTAATTCGGCTAAAAAATTTCTTAAACAATCGACTGAGAATCTACTGTTCTAAGACATGGTTTTCATAAATTCGAAAAAATCGGAGCCAAAACGGTTGTAACTTTCCAATTAAATGTCCTATCAGATATGTCTTTCCCATATTATAACAACCCAAATCTTCAATCTTGCCTAAAAAACGAATTTCACGCGTTTTTTAGTTTTTAAGGAAACTAACAAAAACAGGTTTTTTCCAATTTTCAAGCCCGAATTTGAAACAGTTATTGTTGATGAAAACGTGTAATCTACATGCCAAATTAAACCACTCCATACCTAGTTTCCATATGTGCATTCGATTCATGGAAATCAGGTCTGAAAATAGACCGAAAATGGACCCAAAAGAGGGCTCATCTTGCAAATATTCCTTTAATTTAGCCCTATATATACTAATATTATATTTAATTATCAATAATTTGACAAAAATAAATTATCAAAATGAGATATCTACACCTATGTTCTTGGCATTATGTAAAAAAATAATTTGAGGCCTTTTTTTAAACAAAGAAACATTTTATGTTTATTAATTGAGTGTTAATATTGGTTGAGCCATTTTAGCCATGTTTTAGTTGGCATAAATTAGTTAACTTAATGCAATAAAATTAATATTTGTAGACATTGTTATGAAAAAAATTTATTATTAAAGAATTTCTCCTATTTATTTTGCAAAAACTCATTATTATTTATTTTAGAAGAACTATGGTAGTATATATATATATTATATATAAATATACTTGAATTCCTAAATTATATAAAAATATTTTTATTTTCTAAAATTGATTAATACAATAGTAGTTTCAAAGTTTTTACTTTTTTGGTTCTATAATTTTGTTTAAACAAAAATAAGTTTTATCATATAAATAATTTTATAGATATTTATTGCAAGTTTCAATATTTTATACAAATAGATTCTATATATTAGACAACTTGTGATATTAATAAATTGAAAATTCCTTTGCACGTGTTGTTTACAATAAATATATGAAAGAAGATAGTTTTTACATATTATGTGAAATCATATAAAATATTATAAACTTAAAATTTAAGAAAAAAATACATATTGAAAATTTGTACGAAAATCTATAAATCCAAATGGTACCGTATAAGATTTATAAGAAATAAGATTGGTATAAGATGTTATAGATTGGTTATAAATATAAAATTTACTACTACATCTTACGAGTTAAGGTATAAATAGTACTACATATTCTGCCACGTAGAAAATGCTTACTTGACTTTCCACTTTTATGATTCTTTTGCCTTTCCGTTGTTCTCGGGGTTTCGAGCTGTTTTCAAAGTTTTAAAGATGAAGTTTTTACAAAGACCAATAGGAAAAAGCTCCGTGTCTAAATATTGTATGTTGGAAGCATTTGGGTTTGATTTTTCCTTTTCTTATTTATTTAATAACATTTTATTAACTTAACTGACTTGACCCAATCAAAATTTAACACATATACCTTATTCAATATTGACTTTCAATTAATAAACATGGATTATCTTTTTCTAAAAAGAAAAAAAAGAAAAAACAAATGACCTTTTTGTAAAACGCTGAAAAACTTCTTATTAAATAAATAAGAAAACGAAAAATCAAACCCAAATTCACTTGGAACAATAATATCATAACTATCTAAACTTTGTTAAAAGCTCCACTTATTATTTGGACTTTGGCATCGAACTGAAATTTCTTGTGTCATCATTACTATTTGCAACACATAATGTAACATTTTTTATCCAATTACCTATATTATGTAACATCTATTTGTCTAATCATTTACTTTAGTCAATCAAAATATGAGACACGTCTCACTTATAGAATAATTCTAGCATGGCAGTTTTGGCTCTAGCTGCTTTATACAATATACACGATAAAGAAGATAAAGGGTACATCGTACATGGAACGTGCCAAGGTAAGCAAAAATATATTGTTTTTATTTGTTAAAACTAGTATTTCCATTCCATTTTTTTTTAACACATTAGATACATATTATACTTTGAGGGTAAATTACATCAAAAAATCATAATATTTGAGAATAAGTTTATTTGAGATCACAACGTTTTGATTGGTTTAGTTAAGATCACAACATTTAGGAGAGCGAGTCCTTTGAGATTACCATTGATATGTGTATCATAATATGGCAAATCTTTTGACTTTTAATTAAATTTTTTCATATTGGTAATAACCTCAAATGATTTACTTCTTTAAATATTGTGACCTCAAATGAACTTATTCTCAAATATTATGATATTCCGGTTATTTAACTAAAAGAGGTAACTAAACTAATTGACATTACAATGTGTTGCAAGTAACAATGATATCAAATAATACTTGCAATATCGTCCTTATTCACTTTAAGCCATTCAAACATAATGCCACTTTCACATTGTTTCTTTATAAATTATCAATCAATGGGCAGCTAATCAAATTCCAAGGAATGTATTTTAGGTTCCCCCACCCCCCACCCCCCTGCCCTTCTAAAGGAATAGTTTTCAAATTTGAAAATTAAACAAGCTTCTAATATTCCCACTATATTTTATATATATTATTGACGTATTTTGAAGCATCCCGATCAATATTAGCACTATACATAATAAATTTTTCAAAAAAAAAAACAATAGGTTGAAATTAGACATCTCTCCAAGTCGGATCCGAACAAGGACCCAAATTGAACCGACCATGGTGGGTCTAGCATTGGACCAGCCTCGTTAGGTTAGTGGGTCTTACATGAATTCATCCTATAAACCCGTCGAACCGGTGGGTCCAAAATGATCCGATGAGAAAAAAAAGTGTGATTTTTTTATTTTAAAAAAAAAAGGATCATACCTGTTTAGACTCGCCTCATGGACTCGAGTCCATGGGTTCAAATTGCCTACCATCAAGGTGGGTAGTTTTGAAGACCCGGACCCAGCAGATTTGGTCATGGTTCGGACTCGACTTAGAGAAAACCTCTAATTCAAATGATTACAAAGAGGAGAAACAAATAAAAATGGAAACAAAAATTACTACTTTGAGAATATTGAAAGGAAGATAAAGGAAATATATGGATATGTTTTCATTCCTTTATTTGTTTGATTTTAAAAGAAGAAGAAGATAAATGGAAATAATATTTAACTAATTAAATAAGACCTTTTCATTTCGTGGGAAATTATTATTAGGGATAATTTCACTTTCTACGTCAAACTTTAACAAGATCATAAATAGACTTCAAAGTGAAAATGTTTCCACTAAATTTATTATATTTCCTTTCATTTTAACTCTCTACTTAATTAACAAAAGTAATTGTCATTTTTATTCGCTTCTTTTCATCCAAATACACGATAACTATAAAGTTATCTGACTCATCTAGAATCTCTCTTAAATTCCTATCATTAACAATCAATGATATGAGATTAACCCAAGAGAAAGAAGGACTCCGAAAAACTTCAGAACATGTGATGATTGGGATTAGATGATGGTATCAAATCAAACAGGTATGTTTGTCTGTGATAATGGTATAAAGGGGACCGACCTCACAGTCCAAAAGCATGGAACCATAGAAAAAGTTGTGGCTTCTCAAATCTCACGTGTCCATCTTGCCATGAAAAGAAAAAAGAGAGTAGGTTCATTAATGCCTATATCTAAATGCGTCTAGAATTGGATACGTAATCAATTTTAACAAGCAAGGAAGTAGATTCATTTGCTCCTCTATTTAAGTGGGAGTTTTAACAATTGGATTTCGCAACCTAGCTATTGCACCCAAACTAAGCAAGCTTTTATAGTGTAACTCAGTACACCTTCATCTCAAATTGCCTTTCCTCTCAAAGTGACATTTGAAGATGGTGATGAACACTGAAGTGATTAGAAATATCGTCGGAATAATTGGTAATATATCTATTTTGATTGATATCATTATCTATCTTTGTTGAGCCATGGTTATGAAATTTTATTTCCATTTCTTTACTATCGACACAATTAGCAATATACATTTAATACTATTTCTAGTTTTACCCTCATGTTATGACATATTAAGAAAACATACATGATGTGGGTTATAGAGTCTTTATCAAGTGTGTTAAGGATATGAGTTTGTTATAAGGTTGAAATAAAATTCTATCACTAACTTTGGTTGAGTTTGCTTTCAAATTTCATTTATTAGTTTGAATTACCCTAAGGAAAAAATAAATTTATACAGAAACTGCCAATAAAATTATTATACGAATCCATTTTTGATAGTCAAAGAAAAGGCCACTACTTCTTCTTTGTTCACCCAAGTAAAAAAAAAAAAAAAGAAAAGAAAGACAAGACATTAGTCATAAAAATAAAGTGTCTTCAAATAAGTATGGAGTGAAATGTCAATCTAATTCCATTACCAAAAATAATTACATAATAGAATTGGAACATGTGAAAAACAAAGACCCCTCTCATCGCTCAGGATTTGCGAAACTTTTCCCAATTTTATCCCACATGCAACAAACAAAGGCCCAACTTCACCGTTGATTAGTCCTTCTATCATTCTTGATTGGTGACCTCTCTCTTATATCTTGCATGTTTCAAATGTGTTTCGTCCTAACACTATAACCATGTCACATATGAAATATATGATTTATTCATTGACTTAAAAAAAAATCAAAGATGTGATTTTGATATGTTGTTTTGGCAATTAATTTTAATAACAGGTTATTTTAATGAATAATTCAAAAATATGTTCTAAGTTGATGATAAAAAAAAAAAAAAAAAATCGATAGGCATGCCATAGGGCTTGCGGCCTTTGTCGTTGTCTTTTCGTATTTGTAGGTTCAATGCTTTAACTAGTCATGTTTCAGGACATTGTCATCAATTGGTAACATTCTTACTGTGTTTTCCTTTTCCCCTCAGCTAGACTTGATGTTTTTAGTTAAAAAGTAAAGCCTCATCTGGTATCTAAAATTTGATTAAGTGGATAATTAAATACTTGAATTTTTATATATGATCAAATTTTTAGTGTTTTTTATATTATTTTATTCAATCATTATCTGACATGTCCATTGTTTCAAGAGATAATAAAAAAATATATGATAGTGAAAAAACATATAAAAAATTTAATTAAAATTATGAAATTATCTTCTTAAAAACATAAATATCTAATTATCTATTTAGCCTAAATTCCAGATAGCAAAACGTCTTTTTCCCTTATTAAAACGGTGACAAATTTATCGAAGTGTTTGCACATGGAAATAAATTTAACTGCTGACGTAGAGGATCGAGCATCGGAATCCGGAAATTGCGGGAACTTAGAACCTATAGACTTTATATGATCGGATAAGTGTTTAGAGGTAGGCATAGGATATTATAGAGTAGTCTTTAGCTCTAAATTCGAGGAATCCGCTCCCATGTAATAGAATATATGGCTGATTACCTGAATATTGTACTTATATAAGGATATTTAGGTTTTATGGTTTCTTGTAATTTTTTTGGCATATGCAAAGTTACCTTCCTACCTTGTACTTGGATAGTATACTATTGTTAATAAATATATAACATAATGGAAATCTTGGTAAGTCTCTACTTGTTTCATCATTCTGGTAATGTTTTGGTATTTTTTAAACTGTTATTTATCAAAAAACTGATATTGATAAAAAACTTACAGTTTTACTTATAAACTGATCAAACTAAACCGATATCGATAAGATATAGATAAGTTATATATATTAATTTAATATAGATATGATACCGATAAAATTCTGATAATCTAAATATGTCTTATAAAATCAAGACTTGGTTAAATAGTTTAATCGGTCTTATATATCTAAAATTTAAGTTGGATTATAATTTATGGTTGTTTTACCTTGTTCATTTTATTGGAACACATTGAGTTCTCTTTGAATTAATATAACTTTAAAAAGATCAATTTTCAATTTAAGTAATATGATTCATGCATAATAATTATCATATATATATATATATATATATAAATCAACTCTTTATCACAAAAGAAATGCAACATTTTTATCAAAAATATGCTTCATACTGTGTGTGGATTCATGGATGAAAAGATTATTTTTAATTTATAGTGAGTAAAATGCGAAAGAAAAAGTGTGATACAATGCAAACACTGCCTAAGCATCACACTACTTTAGACCTGAGAGAGAGCTAAAGATATTCGCATATTCATACCATTAATCTTAAATTTATTAGAAAAACTACCATTCTCACCATCATCATGCATCCATATTTTTTTCACCCTAAATTTATTTATACATATCGATTTAGTTTCTTATTATTTATAAATATACTGCATAACGAAAAGTTTTATAATATTTTCATGAAATGCTGATATATATATATATATATATATTTGGTAATGCATGAAATGCTGATATTAGTAAATGGAAAATCATGCCAACAGTTAGTAAAATTGCATTTAATTAAGTCATAAAACATTTATTCGGATAGACATTATTTAAAAGACATGTTTTATGTTTTGTCTTTTATTTACTATTATGGGGATTAAAACATGATTACCAAAACTTTATTACTTTGTATTTTGGTGCCCACTATTATTATTATTATTATTGCGCAACCTATATGAACCATTAGGTAAATAATGAAGGAAATTAGTTACAAAAAGTAGAATAATTTAAGAAATAAGTGACACACACATACATGATACATGAATATGAGCTAACATATTTGCATTATTGAGGGGGAAGAAAAAAGGAAAAAAGAAAAGTGCAGTGGCAATCTTTAAGTAAGTTCATAAACTCGTTGTAATAATATGTAATGCTTAATTTGCAAGCTGTAGAATTGCAAAGTTAAAATAAACAGTACTTGACACTACCATACGCATCAAAACATTATAATATATATCTATAGATACGTGTGTGTGTATATATTACATGGTGAATCCAAATTAATTCATGTTTGGCCTTCGAAGGATGCTTACTTTGTAAAAAAAGATTTATCAGAACCAAGTAATTCTATGACACACACTACATTTTATATTAAAATATATGTCAGGAGTTTCCAAAGATATAAAATTAATAAAAGCCGAATTTTTATGTGAAAATTGTGGACAGTTGAAATGACAAGAATATATAATTTTGTTTAAATTTTCAAAAGAATTTATTTTTTAAGAAATATTAAATTTAAAGTCAATGAATCATCAAACATCAAAATGTAATTAAAACTAAAATACATATATTAAAATAAAAAAAACTAAAAATTAAATCAAAACTAAGGTAAAAAAAAAAAAAGAGATTAAAATGAGAATATGTATAATTCATATTACTAAAAAACGAAAGTAGAAATACTTTTGTGTGTCTTTGTCACCCATAATAATGTATGGTTTAAATATCTGCTGATATATATATATATATATATATAGATAGATGTAGATAGATAAGATGCTTATAGTGAGGATTATTTAAAGCCTAAAGGTAAGAACCCTGCTAGTTATGTCATTTGATATTTAGTTATATGGTGCGTATAATCAATATAATTATCTTCTAAAACTGAACAACATGCTTTATGTAGATAGGAGATTTGAAAAAGCCATTTTTCAATAATAAGACAAACGAACCAAATCGGTTCACAAACTATTCAAATGTAGTTTGATATTTACTTGATTTCAATTTAAGAATAATCAAGTTGAGTTTGAGCTCCAATTACTCGAATAGTTTATCGAGTCGAGGTAGAGTTTTATATATTTAGCTTGATTAGCTCTCAAGCCTAATCGAGTTTGAGTGTAAATGCTAATCAAGTTCAAATCGAGTTTAATATTAATATTATTTTAATTAAAATTAAAATTATTTTTTTAAATAATCAATTAACCAAATCAAGTTCAAATTTATATGATATAACATTAAATCAGACTTAGGCTTAGGATTAGACTTTAAGTTTCATGGAACTTCAACTCAGTACTGTACTATATTGACGTAGTCGCTTTTGTAGCTCAATCTCAAATAATACAAGCGGAGCTTTATTTGTCATTCCCCTGTGCCCTTACCATCACTTATTTTCACGTTTTGTGTGTTATAAATATATATATTATTACAAATGTGATATGAACTAGGGATGAGCAAAAAACCTTGCCATATAGAATACCCATCAAGATTTTACTTGACTGAATAGGTTCCAGATAGTGAATTTTTGGAACTTTCTTCCATAGGATAGGGCAAAAGTATAGACTTTTCATATCATATACCCACCTTGTAACCTATATTCTACAAAGTATAGGGTATAAGTTGCTACATACCTTGTACCCTATCCTATAAAAACTGTATAAAATAATATCAAATTATTAGCAATGAAATATTATTATTTATTTCTACTAATTTTTCTTATATCAATATCAGGCAGTGATACTTCTTCGTTGTCTATACTATTTAATTTTTAATAATTCTACATTTTTTTAATTATCCTTAATGAATTAATTTGGAATTTTTTTTATTTATTATCAATGGATAATTAAATTAAAATACAAATCTTTTAAAGAATTTTTGGTGAATTTATTTATTCTTTTACAATTTTTGTTATTTTCCTTTTTTTCCCCTTCAAAAGAAAGTGTCTCCTTATGTAGATATAATGTGTTGATATTTATCTCATGGACACTACTTTTATATTTCTAAAATCTTATGCTATTGTTCCACATCCACAAGATTTAAAATTACGCAATATTTTTGATATTGCTATACATTGAAGCTATTTCTTATTAATATAAATTAGAGTAAGGATAGTATGATTCTATGAGGAAAAAAAAGTGTATTAAAATTCTTTAATTGTTGAAGACATATTGGATATTAATTGAAGTAAAAATAAGTTGCACTATGAAAAAAGAAGATTAAAGACATGGATATTTAAATGCTCCACATTTTAGATATTAATTGTAGAGACAAATTGGACTTTAAAAGTGTTGATTATCTTTTTGTGCTAGTTAGTGCAGCAATGTCTACAAGTTATTACATTATAATATATGTTTTTGTTTATAATTTGTGTGTTTCAACTTTTATATTACCCTTTCTACTATCACATAAACAAATTTTGAATATCACAAAATTTGTGATATTGAACAATTACTTTTAAATTGTTTTCCACACTTCACATATACTTTTGCTATAGCAAAAATTTGAAAACAATGTGATTTTTTATATTATATAAAACTACATATACTAAAATAATCTTAATTTAAAAAAAAAAATTACAAGTTCCATATGGTATCCTGTACGTTTTACAAAGTGACATATGATAAATTATGGGTACAAGATTTAGTATATTGTATCTTATAGGGTAAGATACTAGTAATGCTTTATACCTTATTGTCATGTACCCGCTCACCTCTAAATAGGGATGTAAACGGGTCGGGTCATTCTGTCCCAAACCCGACCGATTATAAAATGGGGTGTCCCAGAACCCGACCCGTTAGGAAAAAAGCAAAATTTCAAATTAAATATAAGGGCATGCAACTTAATGGCATTTTAGAAAACTTTGCGATACTCGTATCTATCACACATAAACCCTAGAATTATATATAAAGACACAAAGACACCACAAAATATTGAATGCCACTTGCCTCTTTTATATCGAATATATCATTTTGTCTAGGTTTAAATGGAGGTGAAGCGAGCACATATTGTTGAATTGTGGGCTATTTATTTTTGGATTGCTGTTGCCACAACTTATTTCCTCTAAATTTGTTGAATTAGAAAGTGATTCCCTATGTGTAATTCAATTAATGATAGGAATTGCAGTGAATAACGTAAAACTATAGCTTGTTAATTTATTATTACCAAAAAAATAAATAAATAAACTATAAAATACGGTTCATTTGGGATTGAAGAAATCTATAGAATCTAACCAGATTGTCTCATTCCTACTAGGAGTGACTTGTTAATGGTGCTTTATGAAAATCATATGCTAATGTAAACATAGGCATTCCACTTGCAAAAGTTTTACATCACTATCACCGATCCCAGTCCACCAATTAATAAACTGAAGTTATTAATTGTTACATATAATTTGACCACGATATTATGATTTCTTGTATTTTCAGTTGTTCATAGAAGGATTCCTGGTTGGATAAGTTGAATTTACAATTTTTTTTTTATCTTCCTACTTATTGTAATTTCTACCATTTAACAATTATCAATCACTGATAAATTCATGAATTTACATGTACATAAAAAAAATTAGAAAACGTTAAAGACAGGTAAAAAATTATTAAACATGAAAACTGAATATATAAGGTAAAGTCAGTAACTCAAGACATGTCATTGCCTAAAATTATTAGAAGACTTACACATATCTATATATATATATATATACATCCAACTCAAAATAATAATAATAATAATAATAATAATAATAATAAAATGATGACACTACACGACAATCTATATATTCTTGATTTATTTGTCATTATATATATATAATATCTATTTTTTCTGCGAAAATTAATTTTTATACTTTATTGTGTTGCATGGGAAAGGGAAAGAAATGAATTTTGAACAAGTGGGGGAAGGTTGCACATGAAAATCAATTTTCTCTGGATAATTGGTTAGTGATTATTAATTGTAAATATAATTTATATCCTATCATGTGACTCAATACATGAATAACAAAATGATTATATGAAAAGCATCATTCAACTAATGAACAAGTAAATTCCTTAAACTAAAATTTTTAATTTTTTTAATTAAATCGGGTCAGGTTTTCCCAACGGGTTATGAGTACAACCCAAAACTCGACCCTAAACCCTATAGGGTTTTTAGCGGGGCGGGTGGGCGGGTACCCTATAACGACCTGCCCCGGTTGCATCCCTACCTCTAAATTATGAATATTATTATTTAAATATTAAATTATAAACCCATATGATGATTTATATAATTATTCATGAACTGCAGCAATCGCATGCTATGATATGTATTTCTTTGGATTAAGACACTGCCTTCACAATATAAATACAATTTCTCTTGCATAAAGTATGCATCTCTTGATGGGCCAAGAAAGTATGTATTTCTTGAATCCTTAATTAAAAATAGTTTTATAATAGCAAAAGAGGTTTAAATTATAAAATAAAAAATTGTATACATGGAAAAAATAATAAAAGACTATTAACACTTAAAAACTTTCAAAATTTTACATAATAAGGATATATTACACTATTATTATCACCATCAATGTATAAGGTTCCATAATTTGCCATGTTTTATGTTTTTAGATTTGTTTCCTATTTTGTTTTTTTTTTTTTTCCTCTTTGTGTTTTCCAATTTCCTCTTGTTTGCTTCAATAGATCCAATGACGCTCATTTTGATTGGTTTATCGAGCAGGAAATGTGGTTTCTCTCGGGTTATTCCTCTCACCATGGTAAGACCCTTATCTTTATCTTCATGTAATTTCAGAATTGCATATACACATTGCAGGCAGACATCCGCACGCGTCCTGGCCCGACCCAGGCCCAGATTCACCGGGTTATGGGTCACGTTACGTAGACATAGAGCAAATCTTTTTTTTTTTTTAAATAAATTTTAGAAAACAATTTTTCTTTTGAATGAATCGAGATTTTAAATTTTAAAAAATTAGCTTAAGAACTTATATAGTCTTCGATCCATTTCTTAAAGAATTATTTTATATTATTATTGGTTCACCTTAAAGAATTATTAAACATGTATGTTTTCATTTTTTTTGTTTTATACAATCACATCCATGTACAGTCGTAGGACCATAATATAAAAAAAAAAAGGGAGAGAGAGAAATGAAAATGAAAGAAAAAAAAAAAAACTCTTTTTTTAGAAGTTCATACAAACCATGTTTTAAAAATTCATTTATTCATTATACTATTATTAATATTAACTAATTAAATGTTACAAATGATAAAAAGAAAAACAATAAAAAATCACATAAAAATTTAAATTTTGAATTTCATTTAATGTTTTTCCTTTGTTTTGGTTCTTTTTCTTTCTTTCTTTTTTTTTTTTTTAAATCCAAAAAGAGGCTAAAAAATCCTAGAGCACTACACAATACAACTTCTAGGGAATGAGAGCACTATACAATACAACTTCTAGAGATTGCAATCCCATAATATATTGCATAACAATATCCAAAATACCAGCTGGAGGATCGTAAAAAACATATAGGCCTCTTGTCTTCTCCATAGCACATTTAGCTAGCATATTTGCACATTGATTGCCTTCGCGATATATATGCTGAATTTGAACTGTCCAATCTCCATTAAGCCATGGAAAGATGGGATTGAGAAGATTCCAATGCCTCTTATCTATCATTTGACCTCCATTCAGCCAGTTAGCAATAGTCTTGTTTTCCATCTCTAGCACAATATTCCGCAAACTCATTAGTTGAGCAAGCTTAAGACCTTGAAATGCCCCCCATAATTCAGCATTAAGGAAATTACAATTTCCAATATTCAGCATAAAACAAGCACAACACCTTCCTTCATTATTACCAATAATACCCACAGTTGAAGCCTTATTCTCACTGTTACAACAGAGTCGTCTGTGTTGATCTCATACCAACTTGAGTATGGATAAACCCACACCACCAACATAGCTTCACGTTGAACAAGACCTACTTGCATTTGCATTATGTCTTTAGAATTAGCAATTAATTTCCTTAGCTCTTGCGAAAATTTGTTGACAAAGGGAACCTTCATAAATCACATCCCCATTAATGACTTCCTTATTTCTTCAATTCCATAAAAACCAGAAGGATACATAAAAAATAATAGACCATTGAACTCCTTCTATCATATCCACTTTTCTCAGCAGCTTAAGAAACCAGTTTTCAAAGGAATATGTAAAGAAAGAAACTCTATGTTGAATAGAAATCAAATTCTTCCAAACCACCGTAGCTTTAGTACATCTTCATAGAATGTGGTCTATGTCTTTCGTATCAGCATCACTAAGGTGCATCTTCCATCAAACGCTACATAACTATTTCATTGCTCATTTGTCAACAAACTTCCTTTCAGCACTAGCCATATGAAAGTCCATATCCTTTCAAGAACTTTCCATGACCATAATAGCTTCCATTCAACATCTTATTCACCCTAACTTGTCCTATAGATCATATCATAAACTATAGATGTGGAAAAATTACAAGAAGGTGAATTTCCCTAGATAATTCGATCTAAATCAATAGAAAAATGGGGTAGTTTGAATGAAGTAGTTTTAGCTAGAATAGAACTAGGGAGCTTATTTGAAAATTTACTCCAATTCCATCCACCATAAGAATCAACAAAGCTACATACTTTTTCATCAAGCTCCTCCTGTGCATTATCAATCAAAGCATGATCAATAAGGACACAATCATCATCAACCCATTTATTTTTCCAAAAAGAGATCCTTCAACCATTACCAACCACCTACTACATATCATGAATACCTATCTGCTAGATTTTAGCAAGCTACTTCTAGAGATGAGAAGTGTTAGAAGATTTGATATTTTCACGAAAGAATTTATTTTCAATATTGTACTTAGCTCTGAGTAATCTAGGCTATAGAGCTAAAAAATTCGAAAGAATTCTCCATATTAACTTTAATAATAATGCATCATTCATCTTCTTGGACTTCTTGACACCAAGATCACCACACTTCTTAAGCTGACATTTGTCTTCCCACATAACAAGACTGATACTCCCTCATTCCTCTGCTCCTCCCTACAAGAATCTTCTCTTTGATTTATCTATTTCAGCACATATGCCTTTAGGGAGACTTATCAATTGTGTCATGTATATAGTCAATGAAGAAAATGTTGATTTACTTAATGTGATTTTGCCAACTAAAGAAAAACAATAGAGGTGCCAATTGTCAACACGCGCCTCACATTCTTCACAACTTTCTGGTACGCCTTCTTTGTAACTCTACTATGGAGCAAGGGAACTCCAAGATATCTAACCATATTTTGCTTGAGAGGAATACATAAAAAACTACTAAGGAAATCCATTATATATGCCCAACATTTTTTGAGCACAACATAAGAGATTTATCTCTACTAATGGTCTTTCCTAGGAACTTATAAAATTCATCCAGAATACTTATTACACACAGAGCTTGATCAATAGATGCTTCTGCAAACAGAATTAGATCGTCTACATAAAACAAATGAGATATAGGCGCTTGAGTGCTACAAAAAATAATTGGTTTTGCATGCACCATTCTCTATAGCCTTTGATATAGCTTGAGGCATACGTTCTATACAAAGAACAAAAATGAATGGAGAAATAGGTTACCCTATCTCACTCCTCTAGATGGATTGAATGGAGCACTAATACCTAAGTCCCAAATAACTTTCATTGATATGATATAACGCACACTCATAATAATAGTAGACAACATCTGAGGAATGCTAATATCATCTAATGTATCTCGAATGAAATCCCACCTCATCTTGTCATGGGCCCTCTCAACGTCAATTTCCAAAGCAAACCATCCCTTTTTCCCTTTCTTTATGAGCATAGAATGTATAATCTCCTATGCTATGACCATATTATCAATAATATGATGCCCAGTGACAAAACTAGTTTGAGGAGAATTAACTAGAATTGGTATGATAGGCTTAAATATGTTGGCAATCACTTTTGTAATAGCTTTATGGCTCACATGACACAGACTTATTTTGGTGAAAATGCTTAAAACATTATGGATTATCAATCTTTGGAATATGACAAATTAATGTCCTATTTAACTCAGTATCAATCATATCTATAACAAAAGTCTCCTTCACCATTTCACAAGAGCACTGCTTAAGGATATTCCAATTCGTTTAATAAAAATGAGCATTAAACCTATATACTGCAGAAGCCTTCAAAGGACCTATATCAAAGATAGCCTGTTTAATCTCATGATTTCTAATAGGGTTGTTTAATTTATTTAGTAGAACTAAAGATAAGGTAGAAAATAAACCACGAATAGCATATCTCCCTTCTATTAGATTATCGTCCATATAAACCCTCTTAAAATGACCATCAACTTCTTCTCTAATTTTTTCAACATTAGAACACCAAATGTCACTTTCTAATCGAATCTTTTCTATCGTTCTTTGCTTTTTCCTTGCATTAGCTATTGAGTGGAAAAAAGAGGATTTTTGGTCTCCATATGTCAACTACTGGTAGTTCAGGCATTGCTTCTATAGCTTTTCTTCCTGAGTAAGCACTTGTTCATACTCCTCTCTAAGTTTTACTTCCAATTGTATGAGATTTTTTGAAGAATGGGTTGCTAAAGCCCTTTGAATTCCACTTATATACCAAGATTCTTTCTTTTTATGAAAAATGTTACCAAATGCACTCCTATTTCAAGATTGAGCTTTTCTAGAAAAAATTGGCAAAGGTTCCTAAAATAAAGCATTATTATTCCAGTTATAACTTAAAAAAGAATTTCAGCTTAGAAGAGTAACCCAGGTTGTAACATATATGAACCACGTTTGTTGAATAGTTTGTTGCTCTCCTCTTTGAAACTCAATCACTATGGGTGAGTGATCATACTTAATTCTGGGAAGGTGGTAGACCTCAGAGGATTGGGAAAAATCATTCCAAATATTATTAACCAGAGCTCTATCAATGAGTTCATGGGAGAGTCCCCATACTTAAGTAAATTTTGAATCAGTAAAACCCAAATCTTTAACTCCATAAATCCTCACCCATGATTTAAAGTGCTTACAACCTAAAGACCTACTACTAGACCCATTAATCTTCTCAGAAGCGCTAAGAAAAGCATGAAAATCTTTAGCTTCCGTGGAGCCATAGTTTAAGAGATAAGTGGTATAAACTCTACACAAAGATCTCCTAATAATGGGATTTGAACTTCCATAAACAAAGGTGAAGAAATAAGCCGGCATACCATCAAATTGAATTTTGTTGTGACCATATTGCCAATTATTCTCTAGAATAGATAGGTCAAATTCCTCTTCCACATGATAAATGCCCCTTGTAAAACCTCCAGCCTCATTCTATAAGATAGACAAAAACCAATTTTATTAATAACCAATTCAGCTTGTCTTCTACTAATTATAGGTTCCAAAAGAGCCAGAATTTTGATGTGGTAAAGCTTTAACAAAGACTGAATCACTTTAATAAACCTTTTTGGCTTTCTGTTGGTAGTTCCATGTGATAATTGGACATATCATAAAAGAATAAGGATATGAGAAAAGAACCTTTCATTTTAGGCCATCAACTCTTCAACTTTTGCTTCATGAAAATCATATGAAGCTAATGATTAGCAATGATTCCATCCTCTTCAATCATATTCAAAGATAAAGCTTTCATGTTCTCCTTTGATACGCTTGCATTAATGCAATTGGAATTTTTGAATTTCAAGTTGTTTTTTACATTTATCACCTTAGTGCAATCTGGTAGCCTTCCTAAACTTCTTGACCTTTGAAGAATAGACCTCTTGGGAGGTAAATTCTTCAACAACTGAGATAAAGAGAGGATATTTCAATCAATAGCAGATGGATTAGAAATAATAGCAACAGTACAATGAGCGTTATCAAGAATATCATTATTGTAGCCCAACACAACACTACTGGCCTTTAAATGGGGAGATCTTGATGTGGCCATCGAAGTCTCTCTTGTAAGGTCATTATTTTGGTTGACATTCTCTTTGTTAGTCTTTAAGTCGATTTGACCATGAGTTTTTTGAAATGCCTGTGACTTATCTGTTGGCCTTTTCCTTTTTTAGCTTGAGAACTCTCTCTTGTCACATTTAGTTTCCTAGTAACCACATACTCTTTAACTTGCTTTAAAATCCTCACTTTCTGCTCTCTATCCATATCTCTTCTTTACATAATTTCCTCTTTAACCTCTGCCTCCATATTTACAAGAATATTAAATCTGGTTAGGAAAAATTCTTAATTCTTCACCTTTCCAAAATTGTTATTACTTGAATCTTGTTCCCTGAATTTGTCTTTCATTCCTTTTTTGGAGCATGTATCCATGAGCCTAGAACCTCTTCACGAATTGCCGATGATCGATTATTCCAATAGGACTGTGAACGATCTCCATTCATTTCCTTCTCTCCCATATGTTCTCCAATCTCTTTGTGTAGACAATTTTCATTTATATGACCATATCTACCAGAAGAGTAGCAAAAAACTGGTAAATCTTCATATTCCATTTGTGATTTAGCTGTGTTGTAATCTATTTTAATAAATTTACCAATAGTTCTAGCAATAGCATGAAGAACACTCTTATGTTAATATTGAGTAGGCATGCTAGAGAATCTAATCCATGCTGCTATTGTAGAAACATTTTCATCTTTTGTACTGAACGTGGGACACCAAGGCTAGATAGTCAGGTAATGATCCATAATGGTCCATGGATCCCCTAAGAGAGATAAAGTGTAGTCATCGATGGAGGCCATACGAGCAAGAAAGTATTCATTGTCTGGCTCGACAATTTTGATGTCTACATCCAGATTCTAGAGACTTATAATCCTATTTCAAAGCATTTGATATCCTATGTTTCTTCCTAATAGTCGCACCACCACTATATTCTCCATTGATTGATTCATGAGAAACTTCATATGACCTAAGAAAGAGATGGTCGGCATTTTAGAATTAATCTCAATTCTCACATCCAAATCGCACACTTCAAAGTCTTGCAAATGATTCTCCTTTAGGGATTTTCAGTAACTTATCCTTAAACAAGACACCGGATGTGGTCTTCTCACTATCATTCTCTAGATTCTTAACCTTCTTTGTTGGTCACTTCTCATCATTAGAAAGAACCAGTGGTAATTTTTTATCACAGTCTCCAAAGAAAACAACTTCCATTAAGGTTTTCCAGCTGTTCTTTCTTTATTATTATTTTTATTCTAGTAATTGCATTGGATAGACAATTCAAGGTCAGCTACTTAGCTTTGACTTATGGAGTTAGTAGTTGGTGGGTACTTACCTAGTCTATATCAACCTACTTTGGGATTAGTATCAACTTGGACTTTATCTTGTTAGGATTTTTTCTTTTCTTTTCTTTTCTTTTTTCTTTAGCCATATCTTGTTGGGATCTTGTAGCTAGCAAATATACATTTTGATAATGATGATTAGCTCATTTTTATCCTAGTCTATTAGAATAATAAGGTTCGATTCTCACCACCAACATTAGAACCTTGTTAGTAGAATGTCATGTCTCGTTCTAAGAAGGGTTTGGTATGCTAGAGCTGACTACCCTGAAAAAAAAAAAAAAGGAGAGAGAGAGAGAAAAGAAGGTTGCGGTATTCCACTTCCTAAGGTGGTAATTAGGCTCTAAATCTTTTAGATTTTCTTAGACCTAAATATATATATATATACACATTTATATGTTTTACTACATACATTCTCTCTCTATTTACATTCTTTCCAATTTGTTAATTTATCTCTTGTTATTAATAATTGAGATTGTATGGATATAAAACAACATCACAATAACATAATCATATAGTTGAAAAATCTAATTAATTTTGACTACTGATTTAAGAATTGGAAGAAATTGAGCGATGAAGACAGTGGAAGTCATTGCCAATGAATTTTGTTTTAGAGGTTATCATTTATTTTGTATTTACGCCATTTTCTAATACACAGCCATAATAAAAATGAAGTACATTCATTTTGACTTAGTCATGCTCATTTATCGCCAAAGGGTAAAAAAAAAAAAAAATGAAAGAGTTGCCAATTTTCATAAAAGAAAGATAGTATTATCATAGTTATAACTTAAATAAATACTTCTTGATTATGTTCATCATGGCTTTTAGAAATTAGAGAAAAAAAAAAAGAAAAAAAATAACCCTACATGTATAAATGAATAAATACATACTATTGATATACACATATGTTTGTATGGAATTATTTCTTGTTTACCCATTCTTTTAAAAAAAATTATATAAATACAATTTGTATAAAATAATTATATAATTATATTACTATATGGTATTTTCAACATGCATTATAGTTTTTTAGTATGCATTGCTTTGAAAGTGTGATATATGTATAGTTGTTGTGTATTGCGTTTTCAATATGTCATACATATTCAAATATGCAATGCATGATTAATATGCGATACACATTCAAAATACACTGCAATATCATATGTTATGTTGGATATATAATGACTGCATAAATATTGGTATCGCATGTCTTACAAGTGATATAAGAATAATAATTTGGCATTTTTTTTATAATTTGTATTTTTGTAATTTTTTTCTTAAAATTAGTAAACATATATATTTTTTTTAATCTTTTACCGAATAATATGCGATTAATGATTTGTTGTTACTCGGCCCAAAAAAAAAAAAATGATTTGTTGTTAACATATTTGAAAATAATTTTGGTTTTCAGTCCAACCTTCTACAGAATTATTAAGCGCAAATCGGTGGAGGAATTTAAACCAGACCCTTATCTTGCAACTGGTTTGAACTGTACTTTCTGGGTCACATACGGTCTTCCCTTCGTTGATCCAGATGCTACGTCGTCCATTAACGGTTTGGTCTAGACTTGAGCTCGTTTACATATCTATATTCTTGATATTTGGCGGGCACAAACAAAGGTAAGTAACTACTTTTATATATAATTTTTCCTTCACATTTCTAACTTATTTTTGGTTTTTCTTTCTTTTTTTTTTATTTTAAGAAAAATTTATAGATGGTCTGAATACATTTTATTAGGTGTAAAAATGCAAATAAATATAGAATCGATAGAATTCAGATTCAATAAATATATCCTATACTGTGTATTCATGGATCTGTTTGGATTGTTAGATTTTTATTATATCATATATATCTAATCTGTATTTATAACTTATTGGTATTATATCTGTATCATGTTTGTATCGTATCTGTTTGATCAGTTTATGAGTAATTATTAGTTTTTCATTTATATCCATTTCTTGACAAATATCTTTTTTTAAAACGATATAAATATGATATCAAAATGATCAAAATATAATGAAATAGACAAACCCTAAATTTTCCAAAGTTAGATCTTTCAATGGAGAAAGTATTCATGGATCTGTTTGGATTGTTATATTTTTATTTATATCGTATTTGTATCTTATCTGTATTTGCAACTTATTGGTATCATATATATATATCATGTTTGCATCATATTTGTTTAGTTAGTTTATAACTAAAATTATTAGTTTTTCATCTATATCTATTTCTAGAGAAGCATTTTTTTTTTTGGAAATGATAAAAATATGACGTTAAAATGATCAAAATATAATGAAAAAGAAAGTTAGATCTTTCAATCCAGAAGTGCTGTATATGTCTGCCTCTATGCATTTGATAAAATATCTTATAGTTTTCGTATTTTATGAAGACATTAATGCTAACTATTATTGTTGTTGTTGTTGTTGTTGTTGTTGTTGTTGTTGTGTGTTTGTTTCAGAAGAAAGTGGTAATTGGACTTATAGCCGAGATCATGTTTGCAGCAACAGTAATCACAAGTGTACTTTTAGTTTGGCATGATCATAAAAGAAGATCATTAGCTATTGGGATTATCTCTGATGTTCTTAATGTCATAATGTATGCCTCGCCTCTTACGGTCATGGTACGTGCATTCTTGTAAAAGACATGTGATGATCTCTTTGTTTCAGCTTTAGCCACCTATTTGATTATCCAACGAAGACGTTAATTATCCAACAAAAAGGATTTATTTGATATCATATGTGTATGTATGTGTATGTATTAGTTTTTGTTTTTTTTCTCAATGTTTCATATTTTATAAATTAATGGTTGATGTTACCTTAATTTTGAAGGGATAAAGATAGATTAAAGCAAATGGAGAGAAATTAAATTAAAAACATGGAGGGTAGTTTTTTAGAAACCTTTTATCAGGAAAGAAGATTTAATGTATAAATATATTTTACAGTTTGGTCGATAAGACTGTTTAGTCAATCATCTAACCATTAAAACAAATATAGTAATTGAAATATTAATTATTTTAGTGGTGTAATCACAGCTGAGAATAATATGAATTGTTAAATAATCAACGGGACTGTTTCATGAAAATTAGTGATGAGATCATGAAATTTTCTAAATATATTACATGCTTGGACGAGCAGTGAATAACTATCCAATATTATTCGGGATAATGTCACAAATGATGCCTGAATTTTAGCAAAATATGTAATTAGGTACCTAAACCTTAAAATAATCAATTTAGTATCTAAGAAACTTTAGAATCGATCAATTTCATACCTACAAACTTTAAAATTGATCAATTTAATACTTAAAAAATTTGATGAAAGTATTATTGATGTGCACAAAAAGTTCTTGTAAGTACTAAATTTGTCAACTTTAAAATTTACATATTAAATCAATCAATTTCAAACTTTAAATATCTAATTATGTATTTTATCAAAGTTTAGTTACCATTTGTGATATTTACTTCTGTTATTATGGTAAAATGATGGTAATGATACAATATTAAATACAAACTATCCATATGTCAAAACTCTATTGTTACTTGTATGCCATTGATTTGTACCTTATGTGACTAATTAATTTACGTGGCATGTTGTAGTGGCGTATTAGTACTCTAACAGACATCATTTTAGTACCTCCGCCATGTGTCGATTTACTTTTATTTACATTTTTAATATTCCTTTTTCTTTTTGTCCTTCAAACAGAAAAAGGTTATCAAAACCAAGAGTGTGCAGTACATGCCCTTTTACCTTTCGTTGGCAAACTTTCTCAATGGATGCATCTGGAGTGCTTATGCCCTCATCAAGCTCGACATCTTCATCTTGGTAAATATTTGTCCTTTTTGAGTAATTTTATCGAGTAATCGAAGTCTTCTAAGCTTTTTTTAACCCATTTACATAAAGTATTAAAATTTTTCGATAATTTGCATGAATGTTGACCACATTTATTCCGACCCTATTTTGTTTATGCACGCACTATTTTTTATTTATTTTTAAGATGGACTGAAAAGGGTTTCCATATACTAAATCAGCTTAGCAATGGCATTGGAGCATTCTTTGGTGCTGCACAACTCATACTATATGGATGCTACTTTAAATCGACCTCTAGACAAGAAGAGACCTCAGGGAAGACATCAGTGTCATTATATACTTTTGAAGATGAAGCAACTGGAGCTAAAGTCTAAAGAGTAAATTTATATTTTGAATTTCCAATCTCACTCCAAAAATAAGATAGATGTTTGTATATGCCTCTGTCTGATAATGTAATTTAGTTTTTGGATAAAATGTAAGCTGTTTACTAATTTTCAATCCATATAATAATTGCTTTCTCATCTTTTAAAACAAATAGTATAGTATCTCATTATTTTTATTAGTGTAATTGCTTTTAAATACTTTTTTTCCCTTGATAGCAAATATTCCCCACATTTCGCTTTTCATCAAGTTAAGCGACATAATAGAAAGTGTTTTGGGCCTTCGGCTGTGTTTTTGTTATATAACCTTGAAATGTCTTAAAAATAAAGAGAAAGTGATTTGATTAATGAAATGCTACCTACAAAGTATGGAATTTCTTATGTTCCCGACATTTTAACTTGTGTTGAATTTCAAACTATATTATTGAAATAATGTGAAACTGAATTTGGTTTAAGTTAGCAATATAGATATTTAGTAGGATCATTATAGTTGACACCCAAGAGAATTTAAATTCAACATAACAACCCTAAACGGACTTAAAATTATACTAGAGGTCGATGCACTCACAATGCGTCTACTAGGAAAAAAATATTCATATTTAAATATACAATAAATTCATTTTTTACGATTGTAAAGAGAAGTAAGAAAGAAAATATACATAAATTTACTAAAAAAAATTTAAATTAGCAAATAATATCTTCTATGATATTAAAAATATATACAATTAAGAAAACTATATATTTATTTATTTTACTTTTCAATTATGGAGGGAGTAGTTATTATTTTGAAAAAGTAGTTATAGAAAGCAGTTACTAATTTAAAAAAAAAGTTATAGTACTCTTTATAATTAAATAATACATATAACAAGAATATAAGATACCAAATCCCTCCTTTTTACTTTAATAATATAGATATAAATATTTTATTATTATTTATTTGGGTTTGACCCATGGTAAGTAACAGACCTAGAAAGTCTAGTTCCTTTATTAGGATGACTTGAGAAAATTTGGCTTGGTAGGCTTGGAGCAATGATCATTAGACCAATGCCCACATCTAACATTTTTCGTATAAGCTCATGCACATAAGAGGATGGTTACTGACCTTGGTCTATAGTAAACTCATTCATAATCAACATGGCATTAGTGTTACTCCATCTCATTCGTCAATCACTAAGATAGTTTGATGATTGTCATTCAGGATAAGTGCCTTAAATACTCAGTTACTCCTCTTTATTTCAAACTTTTGGAGAGATAAAACAAATAATATTCTGTAAAGGAGGCTTTGCTTTCAAGGATCAAACAATCATATTAGATGACTTTCACTTTAACTGCTCAAGAACTATAGGGTTGACACGTGGGGTTTACTAAAACTCTTATGTCTATCACCTGTGCATTTAAGACACTGAGTTGTCTATTCCTCTTTCCTATCATTCTCTCAATGTCATCACATCATCAAATATTATCTCATCATCAACTCTGTATAGTCATGTGCAAGGCTTGGGATCCATGTGATGTGTGAGTGACCACCTTAAGAAGAACCCTACATCTACAACATTCAATCAACCGTTTTCTGTTTACATGTTTAAAGTTTACTTAAATTCAAAAAAAAAGAAAAAGTAGTATGACCCTTAACCTATTGAAAATTTAAAAACTCACCTATTTTTGTCTCTCTAGTTTTATTTCTATTTCCTTCTCTAAAACCTAAAATCCATCTAGCCATCACCACCACCATCTTTAGTGTAAGCCATGATGGAAATGTCAACAACTGCACATTGACAATCAATATGATAAAACTTAGGATTATAAGAAAAAAGATTATGTCATTTTAACTATTAATATATAAATTAATAAATGGGAAGGATCCAAATTTAGATATTTATTTGTATTTTTTCCTTTTTCTTTTTTTTTAATGATATATTTTATGTAATCCTTTTCATATTGATTTACGAATCATGTCGCAGCTTTCTTTTCTCCTTTAATCATGATCTAAAAGGATAAAAGGACACATTACATTATCTTCTTTTTTATTTATTTTTCTTTCTTTAGGCACAGGTAAACTCCTTTAAAAAGTATTTAATTTGCATTTTTTTTTGTGTCTAAAATTTCTTGATGAGTTTGTTAACACAAACTTTTAAAATATTAGTAAAATCTCACACCACTATGTTTGTTAAAAAAAAAAAAAAAGAAGTGAAATGGAGTCTCCAAACATAAAATATAGATCTCTTTCATTGGTTAATAAGATGGAAGGTGATCATGCCATTGACATAATAAGGTAATGGTTTTACCAAAAAAAAAAAAGGAGTGTACTTGAATAATATCTCCCATATTTATAACGACATATGAGTACATGGGTTTAAAACCAACTATATCCACAATTTATACAAACAATAACGTGCTTCCAACTTTCATAACAATACCTTTAGTTTATCACACCTTTTAAGGGGAAAATATAAGCAAGCCCCCAAACTTTGACATTAGCATACATACGAACTCTAAAGTTTCAAATATTGTTAATCAAAATTTATGTCCCCGGAGGGTGTGGGGGGGTGTGTGTGGGGGGTAGGAGCGCGAGGAGCAAAAAGGGGGAGAAATGTTTTAAATTTTGATCTAGGTAAGGATACAACCATTGAACTTTCAAATATTGCATATCACCTCCTTGAATTTTGGTAAATTGGAAAAACAACCACATTTTTTTAGTTAATAAAAGCATAGTTAAATCAAGTTTAGGAGGTGTTAAAATACACTTTGATAAGTTTGAGAGGTGGCAAAAGCTCAAAGTTTAGAGAAATTATTTATAACTTTTAAAAAGGATTGTTTGCAACATTTGAAAGTTTAGGATGTATATCAACATCTAGAATAAAGTGGTGTGATGGGATTGCTGCAACTAATCAATCATGTGTAATGGGCGTACTAATCAACCTAAAAGAAGTCTTCAGATAATGACACATGTCCAGATGTTGTAAGAAGAGATGTAGGAGAGGGAATAGGAAAACTTGATCTCTCAAGCATGTGATTGTGACTAAAGATCAAATCAACTTTAACTCAATCATCGTTGATCCATTCTTGGTTGAATATGTGTTTTGATCTTTTGTGAGGATGTTTTAGTAAAATTTTTATGTTACTCCCAATCTTAGCAATATGTAGAATGATCACAAATGAAGAGAGTAGCATCTTAATTATAGATGTTTAAAGCTAATACTATCCATTGGATGCATCTTGATGGATGGTTAAGATAAAATATTATTCTCGATCACTCTTGGGGATCTAATGGCTAGCATTCATTCCCTCCTTTGTTTCATAGGCATGGACTTTAGATGTGGTTTGCAAGAACCTAAAGGCTTTTGTATATCAAATAAGGCTCAATCCTATATAAACAACTCATTTTAATATAAATAAACTTAAGACTATTTTAGTCTATATAAGATCTATTGGAGTCCAATAAAGCCTAAATCATCCTAGAAAGATATTTTTTTAGTCTACTTTAGCACACAAGAAAATCAAGTAAGGCCAATTGCAAAGAAAACAAGTTCGACCAATTTTGTTCTAAGTCCACCAAGCTAGATCTCCTATGTCATCCATGATCAGGCTTGGTTTCCTTAAACTTATTACTAGTCCAAGAAACCAATACATGGCATAAACTTGGGCCAAAATGATCCGTATCTACAAAGTTTTAGGGCTTTTTTTTTAAAAAAAAAAAGAACTTTTTTACAACTTTCCTTATATTTCACATCTTGATGAGGGCACTATAACTAAGAATTTAATCTATTTAACTCTAAGCTAGATTATCTATAAATTGTTTAATGCATTATCAATACTTCCATTCTCATATTAAAGATTGCAACTTACAATGGGATAAAATACAAATCTTTTATACTTGAAACAAAAGGAAAAAGAAAAAAGAACAAATAGTTTTGCTAGAGGTGACGAAATTACACATACATGCCATGTAACCCAATTCATATATATATATGATATTGATGAAATAACAATTAGTTTTTATTTTATTTAGTTTTGGCAAAGAGGAAATTCTTATCTCACCAAATTAAGAGTAGTTCAAACTTGTTGATGTTGTTTGGGTACCCCCTAGCACACTAAAACCAAATATATACATACATGCATTTCATTAAATCCATAAAATAAATCACCCAAACATCGTTAATTCCATTTGATTATCTCATTTCAAACAATATATTATATATATATATATATATCAACCCAAAAATCACAAAATGCATCGCCACTTCTCAAGCATATACATGCTAATTACAAGCATCATAGCATCATCAAGTCCATTTAAATCATTATCAAATTAAGCTTAGAAGCTTACCTTGGAGAACTTCATGAAGACTCCCGAAAGCTCCTTTACGACAACTAAGAGAACTTCAAGAGAGCTTCACTATGGTTTTTCTAGCTACTTTCACAATTATATACAAACATATGTCAATACTAAATAGTAATTAGCTTGAAAACTAACTTAAACTCAAATTTGAGCCAATCACATGCCTTAATAACTCACTAAGAAACTTGGGCAGCAAAGTCTTCTTCCACTCCTCCCCTATTCTCTTACTTTCCAAGGCAAAACAAGAAAGAAGGCTTATATCAGTGTTAAACTTACTTAATCTCACCTTAATGACATTTAGGGTTTTAGAGACGAATACCATGAAAGTGTTTTAAAGTGTATTTTGAGGAAGGATGAAATGAAAGAAGGAGATGAAAGAGAGAGCATAGGCAGCAACATATGCATTAGGAAGGGTAGGGTTTTGTGACCTTTCGCTAGATTGTGCCACTAGATGCAATCTTAACGTATATGTACACACATGTTATTTTAACTAGTTTTATGTTATTTGGGACATTTAGCTAAATTTACCACTAAGTATTATTATAAACACTTAATTACTTATTTTCAAATGTTTTACCTCTTTGTTAGTTTTCACTCAACTTGGTTTCTAGTTATGAGAAAATTTGTAATTTAGCAAAAAGTTTGTCCCTATTAACACTATTTAACTTCCAAATAACTTTTAATTTATGAATTCAACTTTTCTAACATGACTGGTGTTCTAAATCATTTTATCGACACTCATTTAGCATATTAAAAGATGATAAAACATATATTATGTCAAGTTTGGTACGCATGGATCATTTGAAATGGAATTGATTGGAATGAAATAGAATAGAATGAAATGAGTAGTGAAATGATTAATCCATATCTTTATTTTTAATACATCATAGAATGAAATAGAATCGACATGCTATTTGTTAAAATTATCTTCAGTAATAAATATGAATAATAAAAGTGCAAAAGGATAAAATGATAATTGTAATGGTAATTATTACTCGCAATTCTGACATTTATCAATGTATTCAAACATAAGAATGGGAATGGAATTTGGAATCACAATTTCACTCCAATTCATTCTTGTACCAAACTGACCTTAACATTTATCGAAAGAACAATGAGTTATGAAATATATTGTTAAGCAAGTGAACATGAAACATATAAGTATGTGATGCTAATTTTGTTGAGATTTAGAAAAAAAATCAATAAATAGGCCATTACATGTACTTAGATATGGAGTAGAAGATAATATAGCTTGCATTAAGGCAACAACTCAAATTTAAAGAATCATGCCAATTACATACATATTTAGAGATGGATTAGAAGATAATTTGCTAAGTACATGTCAAGATATAGCTTGAGTTATGGCAACAGCTCATGGAATATAAATTGAAAGCTTTGTAAATGAATCAAATATTCATTTTTCAAATAAAGTAGTCAAAATTTTTTGCGACAATATTTTAAAAAGGTTAGTAGCTCTAAAGGTTGGTACATAGAAGTTTAATAAAATTATATGGTTTTTTAAAATTTTAAATATTAGACAATATTATATTTTTCCTTTTCAATTTCAACACATGATAATATTTTAAAAGAATGAGTTAAAAGAAATCGAAATAAAGAGGTAAAATTGAGAGGATTATGAGGGACAAGAGATATTTGAAAAGCTTAAAAGATAAATATATATGTGTGTGTATATATAAATATGTGGAAATGCATTTTTATGTGGAAGTCAAAACACATGTTTGGTATGCGGGAATTGACTCGAAATGAAATTGTGATTCTGGATTCCACACGATTTTCCTAAATTCGAAATTATGAATCCATTCCGATTTTATTAGTTACTTACAGTTTAATTACTATTTTATCTTATCATACATTTATAATTTGCAATTATTGCTAACAAATACACTTTATTACATCCATTCCATTACATGTGCACTTCCAACATAGAAATGAATTTCTTATTCCGTAATACATTTCATTCCAATCCATTTTATTCCAAATTATTCTCGCCTTTTAATAGTACAAGTTATTTTTTAATCCAAACCTTATTATGTATCATATCAGGAATTATTATTATAATCCAATTTTTACAGTAAGATTTGGTATAACATTTACCTCAATTAAACATTTGAAGGATGCGACTTCTAATTTTTATTTTTAATATTTATTTATTTATTTTAAGAAGAGCAAAACTACAAATGAATTACCACAAGCAAAACAACCCACCTTTGGTTAATGTACCATCACCACTTCTTAGAGCATCCACATTCGAAAGTTCCTTCACAAGGAACTTCACTCCAAAAGGACTAATGAGCTCTAATTGAACCAAAGGAAGCTTTAAAAATTTATTAAAGCTATAAATCCTAACTAGCTTCGATTACAACTTAGGCAAGCGCATCTAAAAAAGTAGTATAGAAATATTTAGGTCATATTCTAAGGGATTGTTAGCCCCCACTATACTCACTCTTACCAATTATCTATCCTAAAAATTCATAGATTTATTTTGGACAAGATACGATAAAAACTAGCTACTTATACATAAGATTCAGATCAATTCACAACAGAATAAGTTCAGATTACAACGAATAGCTTAGATCTTCCTTCACTAAATCCTTATCATGCGATTTCATAAAGATTGTCAAAGAGATCATTGTTGACCATCTTGAATTATCGAACTCATTAAAGTATTCAAACGTCTCTGTAGAGAACGTTAACTTATAAACCTAAGTTTAACGACGTGAATCTTTTCTTAGCCATTAGCAACTTAGATTTGCATTAAGATCAAGACTCCTTTGATTAAAAATCACTTAACATGAGAATTAACCAAGTGATAGAAGGATTTCACAACTTCATCTCTAAATATTATGACCTATCTTTATTAATAGCTTAAATCTATTCAAAGGAATGATCTCTGGATCTATTCAATTGAAATCATACATGAATTCATATGGTGCACACATACAAATCTAAGAAAAAGCAGCTTAAGCTATTAATTTCAAGAATTAAACAATATTATAATAAAATCATAAGTGAAATCACATGAATCAAGTTTGGAGCCACAAAATCTAAGCAAGATTCAATTATTTCTCCAAAAGATTTATCAAGTGAAGCATGAATTCAAAGAAAAAAATGAAACATTATGATAGAAAGCACCTATGAAGCATAGAGATTCTTGCAATTGAACTTAAAATTGGCTCTTGAATTGATCCAAAACCTTCAAACCCTAGAAGAGGATGAGTTCATCTCACTAGAGTTCTCTTAAAAAGTTAGTTATGATACAAAAATAGCTAAGATGTAGGTTGCAAAAGCGTCAAAAGTTTTGTTAATTTGTTACGTAATGATGTGACAAATTAGAAATAAATCAAACAAAATAGATTTTTAGCGTATGTCAGTAGCCCATTCACAGGTGGAATCGTAGGCATGGATTGCTCCATGGTTGCATCTGTGAAGCACATTCATCTTAACCGCAGGTGTGATATTCCATGTGGTTGCGTTTGTAATCTTCACTCAATATCTTTTCTTTGAATCATTTACAAGCGTGGTTGAGGGTGCGATTGAAGATCGTGGGAAGAGATCCAAGGCACGATTAGTTTTGTTATTACTCTATTTATTGTTTTAGTTGTCTTTTTATAATATATAATTATATATATGTCAAAACTTCATTAATTCTTCTCTTTAGCATGTTTGAACTAAATCAACAATTTAAACAAATAATTGCCAAATTTTTGAGGATTTCAACCACCTTGCAACCTTAGCAATCATCACACATGTTACTTGTCTCAATATTACTATGACATGTGCCAAAAGTTACTTAAACTAGAATTATGAAATTAATCTAGGTAAATTAGCCTTTACCCTTATTAGTTAAACCAGAATCCAAAGTAAAAATTATCCAAAAGAACAAAAAAAGCAATAGCGACTCAACTAACTTCATCTCCTTATATTTAAAAGTATAAACTTCTTTAGTTACTTCTCTAAGCATCACAATTCAAAGTAAAGCCATTTTCATCAATTCATCCCATGAGATTTTTCTCTCTATTTGTGCTTTCAACTTCTCTCTCTCTCTCTCTCTCTCTCTCTCTCTCTCTCTTTCTTTTTTCAAAAAGATAGCATAGAACAGGGAATAATCATGCTCTTCTAACGGACCAAGACCTGTCCATATCAACCAACCTTTCTAGCACATTTTTTATTTTATTTTATTTTTGCCAATTAATAGAGGAGCCAAATCTCGCTCTTTTGAGGGATCGAAACCCGCTCATACAAACTAAATTATTTTAATGGCTCTATTTAGTTGGTAGCAGGGTTAAGCAATTGCTCTTCTTATGGACCAACACCTGTACATACTAGTTTCATCCTTTAATTTTTTACATTCTCTACATTGTTTTTGGTACAAGGGAAAAATCACCAAGTTATAAATCTCATTTGAACCTTCACAAAAGACTATAAGGCTCTCAAAGTAACTAAATTGAAGAGTCTACTAACCATTTGAGCTTAAAAATTAACTGAGTAACTTTTACTAGGGACCCTAAGTTAATTCCAATTCTAGGTTCTTAGGTTAAATAACGAGTAAGACTACTCTACATGGATTTCACAAAGTAATTCTAGCATAATAAAAATAGCACAAATCTAAGAGTTTGGTGTTCTATGCTAAGATCATTTAAAGCACATGGTAGTTTACTTTAAACAAAAGCAAGACAAATAAATTTTTTTTCTCATTTTTAGTACAATTTCATTATTTTCCTATAAGTATAAGAGAGAAATTTCATCAATTTAAACATAAATTACTCTATCGAAATTCAAATTTAACTTCAAGTTCATCTTTTCATCTTGCTAAACCCTTCCCCTCCCCTTAAGATAGATATTGTTCTCAATGTCTAACAATGAGAATTAAGTAGAGAAATAATAACACAATCAAGCTTAAAACAAGACAAAAAAGAAAAGAGGAAGTAATACTTCCCTATTGATAATTGTTGATGTAATTCAATTTGAATTGTGGCTATGTATCCCCCTATGATTAAGATTGTGAAAATTTAAAGCAAATCGGGGAAATCAATCATGGGTGTGATTCAAATATATAACAAAACAAATCAAGTGATTTGCGGGTGAGGTTACTGTCACAAATGAATCTAAGAATTTAAAGAAATTTTAGTTAAAGTAAACCATGAATGCGATCATTCCTATGATTAAAACTATGAAAAATGAAAAATAGAGAAAAAGTTGAATCATGGAGTCGATTCTTCCTTTAAATCAATTTGTGACTTAAATTAACACAAATGAAAAACAGTTCACAAGCACGGGTCACGCAATGATTGAACTTAAGAAGACATTTTCTCATTTTTCTTCTTATCCGCAACCGCACTTTGTCTAAAAAAATATAAGAATTCAATATTAACTCTATTTTCATCCCTGTTCTAAACTATCAGCTCACAATATTAAATTAAGTATTAATAAATATACAAAAACTAATTAAAAATAAAGTAAACATCAATTATACAAGAAATTGTATCAAAGCAAATTCATCAGCACACAAACAAATCACTTTTTCTTCTTTCTTGCTTCCTCTTCAGCTTCCAACTTAGCTAATTCTCCATGCAAGACCTCATTTGTTGTGTCATCAAGAATAGTATTAAATGCTTCGTCAATAGCTTCTTGTACCATTTGTTCTCTTATGCATTTATAGATTCACCTAAATGGGGAGGTACAATTCTTTCTTTTTGTTGATTTTTAGGTGGCACTGAATCTGGGAACATTATTAGATAGAATATTTCTTTCATACGTCTCTCGGGTTGCTTCATTTTCCATGGGTTCCTCATGCTAAAGTTCTTCAATCACAAATTCAACTCCCCTATCAAAACTAACATCAATATTCTCATCATTTTAAGGATTCTCAATAGCAACATTTTACCCTCATTCGCAACAATTGTATTAGCACCAACATTAGTATTCTCATTGTTTTTCTCTTCAACATTCTCATCCACAATCGTAGCATCTGGAGCAACTTCAACCTCTATGCCATCATTCTCATCATTTATATCTTGAACAACCTCATCAACAATAGTTATAACATCTTCAAAATCATCCCCTCTATAAATGCTATGATCAACCTCAACAACAGTACCACTTTCTACCTCTCTAGCAGCATCAGTAGTAAGATTTCTACCAGTAGTAACCTTAACTTCACCATCATCATTATTGTCATCATCACCATCATAAAAATCCCTTATTATTCTTTTAATTTTCTTTATAAGGGATTTTCTTCTAATGTATCTTCTTGGAGTTTATTGACTACAAGAAACATGTCTTTCTTCTACTTGTTTAGATGATGATGGTCGTTCTTGACTTAAAGGAAGAGGCCTTCCTTCATCATGTGTTTTAAGTTGGTGGTGGTTAAGATTGAGGTTGGGGAATTGGTTGAGAGGTGGAAGTTGGAGTAAAAGCTTGAGGTTATGAAGGAGACGTAGGTATTGATGATTGAGTTGGTTACGTTTTGGTGGGTTGAGAATCCTCTAAAAAATTAGTACTACTATCATCAGTACAACTAGAAGTAGTAATACCAGCAGCAATGGGTTTAAAAGTTTGATTCACCTCAAGCTTACAAAAATTAGGAAGATTGAAATTATTTTGCTTGTTCAAAGTAGTGAAACTTGGTTTCACCAAAATAATAACCTGCTTTAACCTATACTCAATTTGCTCATCTTTTGAATATACTTCTTTAAAATTTTTTAGCTCATTAACTTCCTTCCTTAACTTCCTTTTCAAGCTTGGTAAAATTACCCATAGAGTAAGGTTGGGGACGACTTTCTTTCTCAATACCAAAGGCTTCGATATCAATGTTTGGATCTTTTACTTTGTGAATACCTTATGTACTAAAAATAACATCATCCAACTTCTTTACCCTACCAATACTCTTGTTATGTATCCACCAATAAAAATTTATTTCCCTTGTCTTGAGGCTTGATGTCTGATTCCTTAAAACAACAGGAAAACAAACATTCATTTTATAATTTTTAGCCATACTATACAAAGGGATTAAATTTGTCAGTGACATAGTGCTTGCTTCTTATAGGGTTTGTTTGGATAGTCTGTTTTTATGTGTATCTGTATCTGTATTGAAACGATATGTATAAATATATCCGATTTGTATTTATATTTTATCTATATTGATCTATTTCATCTTTTCATGAGAACTACCAACTTTTTTTCATCTATATCTATTTTTTAATATACAATTTGTTAGAAAAAAAGTTTGAAAAAAGTGTCTGTATCTGCCCAAAAAAGGTAAACAAACAGACCCATAATCTAGAATGAATTGATCTTACCTGCAAATAATGCAAAACTTTGATGCTCAACAACTCAAAAGTATATCCTTTTGTATTAAAAGGAGAAAATGAATCTTAAGATAAAATTTCTATAGCAAACTCTTTTCCTTCATCAGGAATTTTCACATATAATTCCTTAAATTCATTAGAAAAAAGCACTCTAATCTTCATAGATTCTTAGAGTAACAATCAATTCTCTCATGCTAACACTTCTATATTCTTCAAAGGCATAAAAACAAATAGTGTCATCTAAATATGTCACATAATGCCTTGTCTTAAAAACTTGCCAGAAATGTGAGAGTAGTCTCTTGAAAAATTTCTTCATCCACACTATACACCTTTTGCCATGATTTATCTAAGAAAAATATTTTGAATGCATGTCCTAGCCTATAACTCTTAAGCACTTTCCAATCTAAAATGAGATTTGGCACAACTTCCTTCTTTTCCATATAAAGCTTAAATCTTTCCTTATGATCATCTTTAAGTCCAATTGATGGTTGCAAAGATGTACTTACTTAGCCTTAAGAAGATGGAGATGATATAGGTTTATTCATTTCTAGCCTTTTTAGTAGGTTTCTTCTTTGAGGTAAGATGTTGAGAAGTTTGTGGTCTTTTGGGAGTCATTTCTTGAATGATTATAACGCAGTGAATGATGAGAATTTGAGTGTAGAAAGTTGAGAGACAGAGGAGGTTTAAAGAAGGTCGTGAACAATTGTTTTTGAAATGAAAGACAAATGAGAGGGAAGAAATAGTGCATGTGCATGTGTGTGTGTGTGTGTGTGTGTAATAAACCATTCACGGGGAAAAAAATGGATGCAAGTTAAACTGAGAGTCTAACTTTCACAAAAGTATCAATTTCATCCTCAGTTGTGATTGATACCACGATTTAATCTACAAAGAAAATGTTAGATCAAATAAAAAATCATGAGTACAGCTTAACGTGGTTTAATCTATAAAAATAATTCAATCAAAGCTTAAACACATCCACGACCATGCTTCTTAATGCAGTTAAAATTGCTAATTCTAAACATCAATAAGAAATCCAAACTGTGGGTGCGAATGTACTCACAAATGCTAATCATGATGTAAATCAAGGCCAAAATTATCAGGTAATTAGACATTTGCAAAACATTATTTAAGCCAGTTTTATTCGTAGGATAATCACTGGCATGAATCACATTAACATTCAACATTTTTGAAAATTTTCATTCAAACCCTGCATCAAACCATTTCCATGTCACGTATCCATCATCAACTACCAATTTATGCCTAAATCAAACCAACAGTAAAAGAAAAAGAAATAAAGAATCTTAAAAAAAAATATTCATAAACTAACCAACAACAAAAGATAAAAAAAACAAGAAAAATCATTCCAACAAATTTAAGAGTCTCAAAACATCAACTAAGAAACCAACATCACTTCATCTTTAATTCTTCATTTGATTATAAGGATCTGTTTAGTGTTCCCAAGGAAAGCTCCTTATTACCTCTCTGAAAGGAGCTTGGAAAATTTAACCCAATTGCATCTCCAAGTTATGAATGGCAGTTGAATGATCTCTCAAGGTTATGTCAATGCCCTGCTGCCTAGCTTCAGAAGCCTTAATAAATTGTGGAAATCAACTACTCTAGAAGAACTTTGCTTTCCTTGTAAAACATTTGATCCTTAACTTGAGCTAAAGATTTTTTAAAAAGTGTAAATTACACCGAAATGTCACAACGTGTTGGGAGTAAGTTCATTTGAGGTCACAACATTCAAGTGGTTAAAAAGAGATCACAATATTTTAGGAAGTAAATTTTTTAAGTCACAATATTTACAGAAGTGAGTCAATTGATGTCAACATTGACATGTATCATAACGTGCCAAATCTTATAAGTTTAGTTTCAAATATATCTTCTATTGATATGTATCAATAGTGACCTCAATTGACCCACTTTTCTAAATGTTGTACCTATGTTGAACCACTCAAAAAGTTGTGACCTCAAATAAACTTATCCCTCAAACATTGTGATCTTCTAAATTAGTTTACCCTTTTTGAAAAGAGGAGAAAATTTTAGATTTTTAAAATTGCTCTACCTAAAGTTAGGATGGTTCCTCTAACTAGGTTATAGTATTACTATAAGGATCATTTTAGGTCCATGAACTTTCCAACAAAGTCAACTTGCTCTTGAGCAATTCCTTCAGTATTTGTCAACCCTACCACCAACCGTATTTACTTGATTTTGATACATGGTTATACCATCTATCTTTCTTGGCAAAACCTCAAACTTGGATGATAAAAAAGCAACCAAGTCAAGCTTAAAACTCTAGCTAATCTCTTTTTTCCTAGCATGAGATGATGACCATTGGTACTAGTTATTTGACATATCTTCAAATAATTTCAAACATTACTCTAGAGATTTATTATTTAGACTTCCACCAACTTAACATCAATGAGTTGCTTGGTTGAATAAGACCATTGTAAAATGTTTGGACTTGAGTCCACTCAACCAATGCATGATGAGAACATTATTTTAATAATTCTTTCCATCTCTCATATACCTCATATAATATCTCAATATCTAGCCGGTCAAAAGATGTTATATTTGCCCTGACCTTAGCTGTTCGAGAAGGAGGGAAATATTTTCTCATAAATTATTTCGCCAATTATTACCATGTAGTAATAGATTCCTTAGACAAACTATTAAGCTATTTCTTTGCATTATACCTAAGAGAGAAAAAAGCCTAAAGCGGATGACATCATTGGAAGCACCATTGATCTTAAATATATCACAAATTTCTAACAAAACTATTGAAGATGAGAGTTAGGATCCTTGTTTTGCAAACCATCAAATTAAACATATTGTTGCACCATTTGAATCATATTTTGTTTAATCTCAAAATTATTTGCAGCAACCCCATGATGTGTTCTGCTAGTATTAGCTCCTTCAAAAGTAGGTCTGTAATAATCCAAATTGTTCTAGGATTTGGAGAATTAACTCACAAGAGATTATTCCTATCATCAGCTCTAACGTTAATATTCTCAAGATCATCCTTTCCAATTACGACATGATCATTCCTACCAACCGTTTGCTCAACAACAGCTCTCTTTTCTTCCTTAGCTACTTTCCTTAAATCCTTTATGGTTCCATATCAAATGGAAATAAACTAAAAGGAGTGACTCCTATTCATACCCTTGAATAATTGTAAATTAAATTAGTACTATACAACTATAATACAACATCAAAATAGTCAAAAATTAAATATAGAGTCAGAATCAATGACTAGATTAATAAACTTAAGCTTTCAAGTAGTGCTATTGAAATTCAACAATGAATTCACTGGCGATCCCAGGTAATAGCACCATAAAACTTGATGAGTTTGATCGACTGAAGGAAGCTTTAAAATTTATAAAACTATAATTCTTAACTAGCTTCGATTACAACTTAGGCAAGCATGCCTACAAAGCAGCATAGAAATATTTAGGTCGTATTCTAAGAGATCGTTAGTACCTACTATACTCACTCTTACCTATTATCTAGCTTAAAGATTCATAGATTTGTTGTGGACAAGAAACAATAAAAACTAGCTACTATATGCAAGATTCAAATCAATTCATAAAAGATAAGTTCAGATTAACACGAATACTTAAATCTTTCTTCACCAAATCTTTATCATGCGATTTCATGAAGAATCTCAAAGTGATCATTGTTGAACATCTTGAACAGTCAAATTCATTAAAGTATGCTAAAGTCTCTCTCAAGATCATTAACTTATAAACCTAAATTTAACAACAGGAATCTTTTTTCTCAGCCATTAGCAACTTAGATTTGCATTAAGATCAAGAATCCTTTGACTAACAATCACATCCCATGAAATTAATCAAGTGATAGAAAGATATTCATCACTTAATCTCTAAAATATTATGATCAATCCTTATTAATAGCTTAGATCTATTCAAATAAATGATCCTTTGATTTATTCAATTGAAATCAAATAAATTCATATGGTGCAAACATACAATCCAAGAAAAAGCAGCTTAAGCTATTATTTTCAAGAATTCAACAATATTAGTGAAATCACATGAATCAAGTTTGGATTCATAAAATCTAAGCAAGATTCAATTATTTCTCTAAAAGATTTATGAAGTTAAGCATGAATTCAAAGAAATAATAAAAAATTATGATAGAAAACATCTATAAAGCGTATAAATTCTTCCAATGAACTCAGTTGGTCTTGAATTGAAAAAAAAACCTTCAAACCTTAGTAGAGGATGAGTTTTTCTCATTAGAGATCTCTTAAAAAGTTAGTTATGATACAAAAATATTTAGCATGTAAGTTACAAAAGTGTCAGAAATCTCTTTAATTCTTCAAACAAACGCTATTTATATTGAGTGCCATAATGACATGACAATTTTGAAATAAATTAAACAAAATAGATTTTTAGCATGTGCCAATGGTCCATTCACAGGTGGAATTGTGGGCGTGGATCATACCATGGTTGCATCTATGAAGCACATTCATCTTAATTGCAGGCGTGACAATCCCTGTGATTGCGTATGTGATTTTTGCTCAATATCTTTTTCTTTGAATCATCCATAGTCGCATTTAAGGGCGCAATTGAAGATTGCAGAAAGAGATCCAGGGTGCAATTAGTCTTATTGTTGCTCTATTTATTGTTTTAGTTGTTTTTTATATCAAAACTTCATCAATTCTTCTTTTTGGCACCTTTGAGCTAAAAATATCAATTTAAACAAATAAGTATAAGATTCATGAAGATTTTAATAAATAAATAAGTAAAACAAACACAAATCCTTTTGAATTGAATAGAATAAATTCTAATTATCAAAGACCTCATCATTTTATGGGCAAGATTATTTACATAAATTCTTCACTTTTTATATTTTTATGATTTCTACTTATTTTTACATAATAATTACGTTTACTTATAATAATAATTTTTTCTTAAAAAAATAGCTTTTTGCGTATAAGAATCCCTGTCAAAGTGTCAAGGATCTTGGAGGGTTTACTACACGTCCCTCGAGTCGGTTAATCAATAGTATTTTCTATGATCAATCGCGCGCACAGATTAGGAGGGAGAAAGTACGATGAAATCGTGTTTTGATGGAACCCTAACATGGAGCGAATTTAAAATAGCATGCATTGGTTTCGCAGAGCAATGGAAGAAAACGAACTCTGATTTGCCTCCTTGGATTTGGACCCCTGCTCCCAAACATCCATTCCTTCATAACCAGGTTCCTTCTTCAACTGATCTCTCCCCCTTTTTTTTTTTTTTAATCATATCCATCCTATCCTATCCTTACTTATACAGTAATACTCTTGCAATTCCTGATCGCTCATTTTCTAATGATGTTTCCTGTAACAATGGTTTAAAAAAAATTCTCGAAACAATTGAAGATATCAGATTTTCCTGCTTCTTTTTTCTTTTTTTTATGTTCAGAAGGATTGGATTAAATATTACCACTTTCCATAATGTAATTCTTCTCTTGTAGGATGATGGGTACTTATCTCTAGAAATGTGCATGGTCAAGTCTTGCGAGGTAAGGTGAGGTATTGACTATTGAAAGTATATGTGGCTTTGTGATTTTCAGTAGTTGATGGAGGGTGACCAAACTTGAATGTGTTGGACAGGGAAGTTTTCATGAGATAGAAGAAGATGAAGAAACGTAGGTAGTATTGATGAAGATGAAAGTGTTGACCCTGCCACATTGGTATGCCCCCTATGTAAGCAACTATTTTGACTGATGGTTTTGAATGACTCAAAATTGTTAAGGTTCATAAATTTTTTTCCTTCTTGTAATATGGTCTTCGTCTTGCAATAGATAATACTCGTAAAACTTTTAAAACAAAGGCATTTAATACTGTGAAGACAGCGACCTTTGAGGGTCTGTTATGAGGAGGAAAAAAGGAAGGAGTTTGGTTATAAAATTGACTCGGTAGCTTTGTGTATGAATTGAGAGTTTTGATGGATTTGATGTACACAAGTCTGATCCAGGCTAGAATTTTTACTGAGAGGTCAGTAATGGGTTTTGAAAGAATGATTGGTTCAATTTATTAGTCTCTTTGAATGAACTTCCTCCAGGTTTGAGCTTCAGTTGCTTGCCATTAGGATTTGAGTGGTTTTCATGATCTGCTACAGAAGTAGCTCCTACATATTTATTTTCTCGAGTGATTTTAACAATGGGTTAATCTATTTGATAAACCTGGATAATAATCTAAGTGTAATTTACACCACATTGATGGATGGCAACTCATTTGACCTTTACTTACCCCTCAATGGAGCATGTAAAACCTTTCAAAGAGTGTGCAATGGTTGCTTCACACATCTGATATGTACTGACCTTATATATTGTTTTATGGGGCAGGTCCAGAGAAGTTGTCACAGTGTGCATTACTATGATTTTCATATAGTATATAGCCCCACGATAGGGTTCCGGCTTTACTTCCGTGTTTATCGCAGTGGTATGTATAACATAACCTCATTTTCTATCAAGGACATTGATTACTGTTTAGATGTTTGCTGGCATGGGATTGATATCCCATGCTAGTAACTTGATGAGTTGACATGCAGTCACACAAAGGCTTACATGTGATGCTAGTTAGGGCTAGAGAACATTTTGATGTTCTCTATGATAGTTTTTACCTTCAGAATGTAAGTAATTCAGCTGTACATTGCCTGGGATGTAAGTCTCTTGTTGCTTTAACATTTGGGGAGTGAACCATGAAAGCTTCAAGGGTGTGATCTGGTGGCAACTATTTGGTTGAATCCTATAGTTCAGTAAATCATATTCGTGACTGTTACAGTAGTCTATGAGATTTAATCTTTCAGTTGAGGCGGAAGGCACCTGGTTCTTGTACAAATTCTGAAGGGTCTAATTTGAGAATTCATCCTACCTTATTCTTTTCAAACCTTACTAGGTTAAAGAGAAAAGAAACTAGTGCTACAACTGAAGCCTCTGGTGAGCTTAAGATGATTCGATTCAGCATCCTTGCATGATTGTGTTGAACACAGGGTTTTTCTGCATAAGATGGATTGTCCTCTAATGACCAAGAAAAGATATAGATACAGTTTACACAAAAGTGCTGATGTGTCTCCTGTTTTTAGCCCTTTGAATTACACAACTAAATGATCAATTTAACACACGCTATTGTTTACATGTAGATGGACAGCCTCTACCATTAGGTGAACTTGAAAAGGATCTTCCTCCTGAGTCTGCCGAAGCACTAGTTAAATTGAAATGGACATTTATAACTCAAGAGGTAATATTCTTTTTTTCATTTTACCATCTAAACATTTTCTTGTTCTTTCTATTTTATTGTAAAGAATAATTATGTTGCAGGTGCTTATTAGCTTTTGGATGCAGTTCGGTATAATTAATAGTAGGTGGTCTGCCAAAAATTATAATATAAACTAAGTTCAATTTTAACTAACACCTCCAAGATACCAAAAATTAAATAAATAAATAATATAAATACAAATTAAAAAAAACAACAAACCACTATGACGCAGCTATCATTTCTACGTTTACATCTGGCTGCATCCAACTCGCTGCTGGGGCTTTACATATGAATTATGATTTATGGAAATGTAGGGCCAGGTTCCTTTTACTGTATAATGCATGGACCTCTGCTGTTGTGCGACTTTAATTGCCAAGAAGTGTTTGTGCTTCTTTAAGCGTTGTCTAACTAGTTGTGTGCTTATTGTTTGAACTTGTAAAGATGTCTATTTGAACTAAGATCTAGACTGCTAGTGCGTTCTTATTAAAAGGATGCCGGTTTTTATGTCGAGAATGGTGGGTAGGTTTGTAAATAAACAATACAGTGTTGGGTTTAAGTTAATGTTCAACTCAAAGTGGCACTCAATGAACCCGGATTCAACTAAAGATTAAACTTGTAACCTGAAAAGATATATATAAATTCAATAAAACAATAGTGATATTAAAACTGTTGGAACTGAACCAATATTTAAGCTTAATTAGGCTTGTAAACTAATTGCTTAGACTGTCTTGTACTCTGCAGTTTAAGCCTTATCTCAATAAACTATTCAAGTAGTTTGAACTTGACTGAATCAAATTAGAGTAACTATTAAAGTCGAGCTTGAGTCGATCATGAGTCAGTTAAGCCCAATTGTACCACTAATGCTCGATATTTGTTTATGCAGGAGCATCCATACTTAAATCGACCATGGAATAAATTACATCCATGTGGAACGGGCGAATGGATTAAGCTGCTGTTGGAAAATGAGTTTTCACCGGAAGAGAAAGAGACATCTCCTGAGCTGTATTTAGTTTCATGGTTATCAGTAGCTGGACAGGTGGTGGGTCTAAAGTTGCCTTATGAAATGTTAAACCGAAAAAATATGAGTAGGTGATATAAAACGTGGTAGGAGATTTACATGCTTTATATTTATTTTTGGCTCTTTGTTGCTATTTGAAGATTTAATATGTTACGAACCAGAAGAAATACAAAGATAAAAACTAAATTTTTATTGATTTTTATACAAGAGAAACTACAAACCCTAATACCTTTAACGAAGAATAAGGTCATGAGCAATATATTCATCTTATTAGATTTCTTCATGGTATTCTTCATGGTATTGGAGCCGAACATGATTTGAAGTCGTCAGTTTTGGGTCTTCAAATTGAGGAACTGAGACTGAAATTGGAACTATCTCCATTGTTTTGATTGGATTCGATAGAACCGGCCATTTTTGGTTCAAATCTAGAATGGCGAAATTGCTATTTTTTTATTCATCAAGTTAAAATTTAAAAAAAAAATAAATGAATTTCAATTTTAGTAAGATAAATTGTAATCTCAAAATAATTAGATCTAAATTAATTAAAATATTTAATCATTTTTTAAAATTCTGTTTAGAATGTGTATTTATTTATATACAAACTCATCCAATATTAATTGTAGTGTTAGTTTATGTTATAAAATACTTTATATGTTAAAAATAAAATTATAATACAAAAAAGATTCATCAAAAGTGATTTTTCTTCTAAGAGAGTATATATATTGGATTATAAATACTTTTAAATTATGTTTATTTGTTATGTTATTGAATATATAATAAATTTTAGCATTAATATAAAATAGTTCAAACATTAATAATTATTTATTTAATATTATTATTTTAATTTATTTAATTTTTTTCCAATACAACTAGTTGGAACTATTGGTATAACCGAACTGGAACCAGTTAACCATTAAATTCTAATCTTGTAATCGTTGGAAGCAGTTCTAGTTTAGAACCAAACAATCTCCATGTCTATTACTAAGAAATAAAATAGACAACCTTGACATTGATTATATACAACTCAATGCTAGCAAATAGACTATCAATGCTTTGAGTAACAATTAGAGGTAGGCACGGATTGGTTTGGTTTGATTTGATTTTTTTTCATTCCAAACCAAACCCTTAAGTAATGGTTTAGTTCTGTTTGGATTACAGATTAAATTAAAATTTACTAAAAATTTTCTTTGTTCTAGTATTTTTTTTTTTTTACATTTATGTAGATACTTAAATATTTATACTATTTTACAAGTTTATATTATAAACCACGAGAAAATACTTTTTAAATTCATCATACTTTAATATATAGTTTACTATAAAATCAGTTATCTACTAATAAAATACATTCACCAACCAATAGTTAGTAAATCATAATTTATAGTTTTTAATAGAACTATCAAGTCAATTATCTACCAATAAATTAGTTAAAATAAAAAATCATCTATAAAAAAAATTTATCAGCGAATAAAATGATCCACTGATAAAATATATTAAACATTTAATACATAATAGAGTTTATATGAGTATATAGTTTCATACTTCATAAGTTAAAAGCTATTAAAAAGAATAATAGTTCATCAACAAAAAATACAGATTAAGAGTCTAAAAAAATTAAAAATGAATAAGTTGATTTTAATCAATATTCACCAAATATAAATATTAAATGAAATCATATGAACATATATAAAATATTATTATATTTTTCTAAAACAGTTTGATTCGGTTTTACGGATTGACTTCGGATTACCTTCCAAACCAAACCATAAATTTATGGATTGGTTCATATTGGAAAATTTTAAACCAATCCATCAAAAAAAGCCATATTTTCAGTTTGATTAGTTTAGCTTTGTTGGTGTTTTTTTGCCTAGCCTTAGTAATGATGCTTTAATTTTGAGGTCGTCATGGGTCGATTCGACTTCAGAATCGGACTTGAACCATCAGTTCCTGGTTCCAAAAACAGTGGAACCAGACTCATAGGAGCCAGTTCAGTTCCCGGTTCTTAGAAATCGCCGATTCTCATGGTTCAGTTCTGTTTTTAGAAGAATCGGGAATCGTGAATCGTGAAATAAAAAAATCAATTAAATAATTTACTTAATTCAAGTAAGCAAATAATTGCAAGATAAACTTTTGACTTGAAATAACATTAAGCCTAACAATAATTGTTTATGGACCATTAGTTAAAAGAAATACTACAGTTATGCATTTATTTATATACAATCGCTTACAATTTTTTAGTTGTCATATTAGTAAGATGTCACTATAAAATATTCAAGATACAAATAAGTCCTTACAACACAAAATATAAACTCAGCAACACATAATTTCAAATATATTTATTAATTGTGTTATTAATAACAACACATTAAATATCATGAATAGAAAATAATTTTTTAACTATCCATGAGAAAATAGTTTTAAATATTTGTTTTTTAATTACAATTTTTTTTTATAATTTTCTTTTCTTTTTTTCCTTTCCTTTTATTTTTATAGTTTTTTAGCATACAATAGTAGACACGGTTTGTTCTGCCTGCTCCCTAATCAGTACTCGAATTGGCAATTCTAAAACCGTCTAGTCATGCAGTTTTGGGGTGGAATAGTAAGAACCTGCATAGAACCGGCAAGTCTTTCACTGGCTCTAACTTGCCATCCCCGAGCCAATTCCCAATTCAAGAACTACTAGTGATGGTGAGGTCAGCTCACGGTTTGGAATCGTTGATTCTACCTGTTTCCTAATACATTCTTGAATTGGTAGTTCTAAAACTGTCGGGTCAAGTAGTTTTTGAGTGGAACAGTAAGGGTCCACTCAGAACCAGCAAGTCTTTTACTAGCTCGAACCTGCATTTTCCAAACTAGTTTCTGATTCAGAAACCGTCGTTGATATTGAGGTCGGTTCATGATTTCAAACCAACCCGCAATAGTTTCTACTTTAACCCTTCTTGCTGTACTAATGCTACACGACTAATAACACTAGCACTAACTATCGGCACTTTTACCCAAGGTATTATACTAGAAAAATCCAAGAATGTGGATGGCTTCTGAATCCTCCTTTTTTTTATTATGTACCCGAGGGTTTCATGGGAGCTCCTCGACAATTTTTCCGATATTATATGGCTCAAGACCCTGCCGACGACATAATTTGTCAATAAACTTTTCCTTCTATAATCAATTATATTATCCAGTATAGACATCATCACGGTTTTGAAACCAAACCGAACCGAAATCCAAACCACCGGTTCTAGATTTTAAAATTGAGAAACTATAACCGGATCCATCCCCTATGATTCTGATCCAGTTCCATGGAACCGCCAATTTATGGTTCTGGCTTTTAAATCACGGAACTATCTTTTAAAAAAAAAATAAAAATAAAATAATATTAAAGTCAAAATAATTATTGGATCTAAAAGTATTAAATTATTTAATCAAAATTTTAAAAAATTTATTTAGATTACACATTTATATGTATACAAACATATTCAATATCAATTATAGTTAGTATTATGATATTGTAAAATACTCTAGAAGATAAAAGAAAATTACAATGCAAAAAAATAGTATCAAATTATTAAGAAAATGAATTTTACTTTTAGGAGAAGTTTATTTTAAACTAATTATATATGATTTTAAGCTATGTTTTATTTATATTGTTAATAATAACATATTAAATATTATGAATAAATAATAAGTTTTACTATTTATATGAAATAATTTAAATATTAATAATATATATTTAGTATTATTTTAATATTTTTTATTTTTTTCAATTAAATTGAATGGAACTATCGATTCCACTGGTTCTAGGTTAAAGAACCACCTAGAAACTGTGAAACTGACACTTCTATAGCCGGTTTTTAAAACTGGCCAACCAATCTGATTCTGATTCTAGAACCATCGGTGACGGTTTGGATTTGGTCCCTAGTTTGAAACCGAACCATGCTCATGTCTAGTATTAAGTGATATTCTGATTGTTAGGGATGCGAATCTGAATCTAGAGTACTCCTATTCCTCAAAGCAACATCGCTATAACCGTTTAGCAATTAGCATAGATGGACAGACATCAGATAAGGAAAGATGACGAGAATGAATACTAAGCCAATCAATGCTATAAGTTAAAAGAGTCAGATTTAACATAGATGATAAATACTCTTTACTGTATATCATTATTTCAAAAGATAGATATTCAATATTATGTCAATATGCACATGTCACCGATCTTAAGTGCTAATGAATTGCAACAAATTACCTATAGAAACAGCAGCATCTATGCACTAATCTACAAAGCACTTCACATGTCGGACAACTATAGTAACATAATGAGGAAATTTTGAAATACCCTCTTCCCCGCAACAGAAGATATCCACATTGCTGATACCATGAAGAATTTTCTGCCAGCCACTCCAGACGCCCTGTATCAGCAGGAACTAGGGTTGAGTGAATTATCTGTCTGCATTGCAACTAGCACCATCTCCGTGCTGAATGAATACAATATGTCATATTTTATGCCCCCACAAAAGCTGATGTGCAGCTTGACGCAAAATCATTGTTCATTGGGTGCTACCTATCTTCATTTTTCTCAGATACGGGTGTCCGGCTGAAGCAAACTAAAAACTCTGTGTTACCCTCAGCACCCTTCAAAGGAGATTCAATGTAACCTTTATTGCAGAATCCAAACTTCTGAACACCATTGATGATTTTTTCAAGAACCTATGCCCAAAGTAAACTTTTAGTAGATGTACATTATTTGCATGACAGAAAACAAAATAGCATAGCTGCACTCCAAAGCACTGCACCAAAGTTGCTGTTGCAGCAATCACGGAAACAAAAGTATACAGAAGGATTTGCATACCTCTTGGTGTACAAGGGGGTCTCTTACAATACCACCACTTCCAACCTACAAAAAAATTCCACATGATGAATAAGTGATTGGACATTAAGGTCTATCTCCCCAATTTGCTCAAAATTGGGTCCAGTAGCTATGATGCATAGACAAAGAGAGTATGCATTTAAATTACAGAAATAATACATATTTGAACAATTATCTTAGGACCATTGACTATACCTTCTTTTCTAACATTAAAGTAAGGCTCGAAAAAGCTTCTCAATATACAAAAGATGAAATATAAAGGTTGTGTAAACCATATATGTTTGCCACATAATTGAACGATGTGCTGGTAACTTCAGGTCATGAGAACGTGGTAAGATAAAATTACCAAAATTTGTTATCTTAAACAAAAATGAAGTTACCTTGTGCTCTACCATGTGCAAGTACAAGGTAAGTAAAAGGGCCTATATTAACTAAGTATACATGCACTTGTCCAGAAAAAGGAAACCCAAGTATAAATGCTGTTGGCTGAGACACTGATATGAACATGCAACAGGTATAGAGAGACTTTATCCATTCCAACGACAATTCCTATATTTTAACCCCTGAGCCATCCAAATGATATCTATTTGATGGTATTTTTCATCAAGGCAGCATAGATGCAGTCCACCTAATACATCTGAAAAAGAATGTCGAAAGTTTATATTGAAAATTCTAAAATACAAGGATTGATGGATCTTTACTTGTGATCTGTGGGCCTCAAATTGAGGTTTAACTAATGTGACTAATGTAGCATCTTCCTTCATCAGATTAACAACAGCTGGCATGACCTGTGATAAAATTCAAATCTCAATTAGTTTTTATTTTCCTAAAGCATAAGAGATAAAAGGCAGAAAAACAGAATCTATCACATACCCAGTGTATATTGTGTACTCACCAGGAGAATAGAGATAAATGAAAGGTCCAATGTTACCAAATCAACTTTCTTTCTGGGGAAGTTCAGAAAGATATCTTAAATTTGTCCTTTCTATCACAGAAACTCGTGCATCTCGTCGAATTTTGTCTGCCACCTAGAGTATCAATTTTTGTCAACTTGTAATATAAGAAGCTACTATACCTGGTTAAGTAACCTATATGAATGAATCACTAGGAAGATTAGGAGCATAGTACATTGTCAACTATATATTTGTAGCAGCTAGTTCTACGAAAGTTATAGATAATCAAAATTTAGCAAAATTTAAACCAATAAATAAATTTACTTTTCTAATAGAATTCCCATGTTTGGCTGAAAGCATATAAGAAGACAATAACTTCAATGGAAAAATCATTTAGAGAGAGAAGAGGCCATAATTGATTAGGGGTAATTCATGCAATAGCAAGTGAATGAGACACATTGTAGTGAGGTTACCTGGCCATAACCAACATCAACACCATAAACAAATGATGCACCATACTGAAGCAAACAATCTGTAAATCCTCCAGTGGACAGTCCTGAGTCAAGGGCTATTTTCCCTTCCACATTGACACCCAGTTGTTCAATAGCAGCTTCTAACTTATGTCCCGCTCTGGATAAGGCAGATTCAATATTGAATAAACAGAGGAGCTCCTTTACATTGTTAAATTACAAAGTTACAAAGGGATTGCTATCGAGTAATCACCTACATACATATTTTGGGATCTCAGCCATGATCTCTACATTGGCTTTCTCAGGCACAGGAGTTCCAGCTTTATTCACAATCTTCCCATCAACAAAAACTTTGCCTGGAACATAAAGACCCAGAAGAAGATAAGGTTGTCATTTTCTCTCAAATTATAATTGGCCATAGTACAATAAACCTAGATAGAAAGATATCCAAAAGGGATCAGAACAAACAGAAGAAAAAGCCAATTTTACTTGAGCTGTATAATAAGGTAGATTATTCAAGCATGAGATTATTGTAATGATAGGGACTAGGTCCTAATCTAGCCATCGGGACAATCTATGAAGAACTATGTGCAGAGATACGATGAAGCAATATAATCCAATTAGAAGAACCACAAATGGCACCTGTATCCAGTCAAGTACAAGTGACCTTTCTGACTGCTAGAACTTATAACAAACTTACTGTCCAAGAAGAAAAGCAAACCAAATTAATGATTTAGTTCATTTGGTGGAAATGTCCTTAAGAAAGGATAAATTTTAAAGACAAAAGTCACACAGAAAGCCGATCCCATCAATGAATGAGAAGCACTTTGATTCACATAAGAATGAGATCATTAAAGGACTCTTACTATAGATAAAGGCACATAGGCAGTAAAAAGATTTGCACGTTTCCCATATCATAATTGCATTGACAGGAATTAAAATCCGCCTAAAGGAGAAAACAGAAAAGGTGAGAATAAAAGCATGGCACAGGTAGAAAGAGCTACAAAGTTGATGCAACATAAGTACCTTGGAGAATCCATGACTGTATCAAGGTTCGGCTATACTGCTGATACCTTTCAAGACATATCTCATCAAGTCTCTTCTTCCTGAGGATATCAACAATATCTTTTAAGGGTATATTTGGATTATCTTATTTTTATATGTATCTTATTTGTTTTTTTATTGGTATCTTATATTGATTTAATCTGCTTGTAAGTAAAAATTTTTTTTTTTTTATCTATATCTATTTCTTAATAAATATATGTTTCAAAACGACAAAAATAAGATATCTAATTGACTAGAAAAAAGTTGAAACATATAGATCCTAAATCAATTGTCAAAAATTCCCCTGGTTTATGGATTGCATTAAAAAAAAAAAAAAAAAAAAAAAAACTCCTGCATTATGAATATAGCCCCACCACCAAATACAGTCAATCACATCACCACTGAAAAATCAACCTATCCTATACAGAGCATTCTATCAAAATTTATGATGCAGAAGATCGTCCGCAATGAACTATTAAGATATTGACAGAAAGCTCACTTCTTCGGCAATTGAATCTTCCCAGACTTGGCAACAGCAAAGCTTCTTCTTGAAGAATAATACACTTGGCCTCTCACCCAATTCACTATCCATAAGAGCAATCAACATTATTACCCATAAGATTAAACTGGCATGGCACATTTATGAAAAATAGGACTTTGTATACATTACTATGCTTTGCTTTAGTCCAATCGTGAAATGGATTGTCATGAAATTTGACCAAAAAAAAAAAAAAAAACAAAAGACTGATTGAAGTTGGATCCCAAGTATCGATTTTTGTACTTAAAGATATGCATAAAACATAGAAAAGCGCACACATGTGTAAGCATGCTGTATTGAAAGGTGAAGAAGACTACCGGTATGTCTTGATGGAGTTGAAAACCGGGTGAAAGCAGCGGGAAGTTGCAGAGCCAAGAATGCCATTTTTTGAAGTTTTTCACTTTTCTTTTTTGGTTTGCTAGTGAAATGTGAAGTAAAAACCAGTGTGTACTGGGTAATTGGGAAGATGGTTCCTACAGAGGTCGGAAGTTACGGGCCGGCCCACGATGAAACCCTTCGATCCTTTTTATTGTTTCTAAATTTTATTGGATGGACGTGATCTGGTTCGCTCCCAAGTATAGCTTTAAATAATAATAATGAATCAAAGGGTAAGTTGAACCGAATGAAATGAAAATTTTGATTGTTTTATCCTTTTATATATATATATATATATATATATATATTTAAGAAAAAATTAGTTAACAATTTGATTGGGTAGAAACATTCAGTTCTGATTCTCTCAATAAGAAGATCAAACTTATCATTCCAAGTCAAACATCCTCCATTAATATTAATATATATGTATGTACAATGCTATAATATGTAATTGGATTACAAATATTATTCTCAAGCCATGCCTGTATCTATATTGGCACAACACCCTTATATACAAGTATTTTAGTAAAGGAAGCTTATCCGATTCGATAAATAGAACCATTCAATCCATAATCTTATTAGTAAAACGATCATAATAGATAATATAATAAGTATTTTAATCGATGGATCATGGTATGAATCTAAGCTATTGAGTAACTCATGGGATTGATCTAGCAATAAAATGAACGAGACCATATAATTTAATTTTAGTAAATGGAAAGGGGATTATTAGTAAATGGTGAAAAAAGACAAATTGGAGTTATATATTACTACTACAAGTGCCAGGTGCTATGTATGTATATGTAAAAGGATTTAGATAATGCATATTCCATATATGCATGTGTTTTAATGCACTAATTATATTTCATCTCCTCAAACGGATAATCGATAGGACCGGTCTCATCAAAATTAATTATCAAACCATAGAATTTTCCTTAAGTTGTAAGCATTCTAAAACAAAGAATGTAAAGTTAGAAGAAAGAAAATTTTCCTATATATCAATAATTTCATTTGTTTATTAGCAAAAATTATTCAAACTATAAACTAATTTTAAGTGTTTTTAATTAGAAAAAATTACAAACCAAACTATATGATTAAGTTTGAATTTAGGAAAGGAACTAAACATTCAAGGGATGAATTGGATCAAATTGCATCATGCTTACCCCTACCATTACTATAAGATTTCCTATACTATAGTTTTATTGGTTCATGATAAAGAATAAGAAAGATGTTTATTTAAATGAAAATCATACCCAAAAACATTCATTAATAGGCAATTCATTTAAGTTATGTTAAAATGTCGGATAGCAGCATGGTTACTTATAGTGGATGTGCCCCACAATAACTTAACTGCTCAAGGGTGCAATTGATGCTCAAAATACTTGAACTTTGTCCATAGAACTTTAGGTAGGAGGAAAAATGTAAATGATTAAAAAAATAATTTTATTGAATATCAAGCTTGACTCTTTGGATTAAGTGACATGATTTAAAACATCTAGTACTATTGAGATGATCAAGAGATATTTGATATGATAGATTTAGATTAGGGCTCGTTAGACCTCTAACCTTTCTTAATATGGCTCACGTACTAAAAAAGACTCATCTTTGTCGTCTATTGTCTATGTGATCCGTCATATGATATTAATGGTCAAGCTTTATAAATACCTAAGACCCCTCATCATTTGAAGCACTTAGAAACTTGATAGAAATAGTGACATGCTATCGAATTTCTATCTTAAGAGATCTAACTCTTATTTACCATTATTAGTAGTGGAGTTTGATGCTTAATAGTTCTTTCACCTATTATAAGTACATTTGAAACGATTGAGATTATCTTCTACTCCTTTCTATTCCATCTCTCTCTCTCTCTCTCTCTCTCTCTCTCTTCTCTCTCTCTCTCTCTCTCTCTATTATCCTTTCAAGTGCCTCCTACATCGCTTCCTATAGGCTACTTATAGCGCAAAACTCACGTAGCAACTACATGACTAGTCCACATAGATTTATACATCTACAACAATTAAATGTCATAATTAAGGATGAGCCTATGGGGGGCTCACAAGCACCCTCATCCCAGAGCAAAAAAAAAAAAAAAAAAAAAAAGGAAGATCGAAAGAAAGAAAGAAAAAGAGAAAAAAAGAAAGAAAGAAGAAAATAAAAATAGAGACGCTATAACATAAAAAAAATACTAGTGTAACAACCAATGTTAATAAGCCATAATAAAAATGGCACAAGTGCAACGACTTATACTTTGATCATTTTTCATTTTCTTAAATTTGATGATTGTACTTTTTTCTTTAGAAGTGCTTTTGATACCTTGGTGTAATAGCAACTGTACATGACTACTCTGTATTCCCCTTCCATGTCTATATCAAAGATATAAGACCTAGAAGATAATATTCTTGCGACAATATAATATATATATATATATAATTAAATGATATTGGCAACTTATTCTGATTAAACCAACGGTAATATCTCTCTCTCTTTCTACCTGAGCCAAAGAACCTAATGCCAAATATGAATTGCAAAAACTATACATATTTAAATTTTACAATTGCTTTTGGCTAATTTCCTTTTTCTTTTCTCTTGAGATTGAGTGTTGATGAGAATTCTCTTGAAATGAATTTTTAAAATTAAAAACAAAAAAGAAGAAAAAAATTGATTGCATAAATTACAGTTGGCAACTAAGGAACACTATAATTGCAACCTAAAAATGAGCAAATATATGCATAAGTCACATTATTTTCTTATTAAGAATGTTTGTTCCTACATTATAAGCGTATTGATTCAACTATAATGAAACAACCCAACCCTTAGGGTGTTTAAGGGTGTGGTTCTTTCACTGCACACATAGTCTCCAAGCAACATGTGTAAGGCTTCTGATATCTAGATGATTTTCTAATCATATTTTAGTTATGAAATCATGATTAATCTCTTTAGTAAAACCATAATAAATCAAAAGATGATTTACAAATAATTAGAAACCATTATGTTAATACGTATAATAGTGCTTTAAGAGGAGAGAGAGAAATGAAAATTTTAAAGTTTGAAATAGTTCAAGATAGAAATCATAAAAAGGGGAACTAGGCTTAACCCGAATACAAGTTAGGCACTTGGTCCAAATACAATAAAATGTCAAGTGTTGACAATTACCCTTCGAAATAAAGTCATATATTTACAAAAGAAAATGTCTTCAAAGTCCTTTCTAGCTCTCAGACCATCAAGGTCATTCTTCGTACCCGTCAGCCCCAACACCTAAAGAATCATAGTGGAGGTCCACATACAAACTATCATCGACAACTGTAATAGTAAAAAGTAAGCGGCAAAGCCCAGTGCAATAGTAATCAAACACATATACGCATGTCATCCACACCTAAGCTAATGCAGCAAATATTAATTAAGTTTGATTAAATTTAATTCAATAACCAAGTATTCTCAACATCCTAAAAATACAAACACACACAGAAGTACTTAAAACTCGTGCCAGACAGAGGGATAGGGTTCTCCCAGAGAATCACACATCGACAAGGGGGGCTCGATAAGTCCTCAGAACTTACCAAAAAGAAAAGAAGGAAAATAGTCCTAACCAAGTCATCTCCTCAAAAACTGCTACCAACAATTGTAACTCTTTATACGGGGTCCCATAACGCCATATAACTTGTTACAACTTCACACCCATTCCTATTCAGCTTCTCAATCTCGAAATTTTTCCTATTGACTATTCACCGAGCCCAACCACTCATCCCTGGGGTAAGTAACTACCAACTACTGCATCATCCTGATGTTGCAATTAGACTCGTAATCCAGTCTGAGGGGTACCACTCCTAGCAAGCAAACACGCAGTTATTGTGTACCTGTTTATTTAATTTGAGCTGGTTATCCTTTTCCAAGCTCGAAGTTCAATAATTGTTCATAATTGAAAACAAAATCAATTCATGATTAACTCTCTAACTCCTTTATTTTTCTTTTAGTATGTTTAGGTTGTATTGACTGAGTCATTTCACCCTAAGAACATGTTTAGAAGGTTCATTAAGTTTAAGGAAGAAATTAGATCTAGTTTTATTTAATTTTAAAGAAGGATTGGAGAAAAAGGAGAAGCATGACCAATGCATGGGGTCATGCATCACCTCGTGCTCCAAAGCATAGCTAAAAGGGAAGAGGATGGGTGGGGGGGAGGGGATGGGCGTGCAAGGCGTGTTCCGTCTTTGTTTAGATTCTAGAAGGGAACATTATGTGGAATTCCTCAATCGCAATCAATCAAATTAAATTAAAACCCTATTTTTACTCTACAATTAATTGTAAGCAAGCGTACCTATCGATTGTAGTAAAGGTGGAAGCACAGGGATCGTTCCTCTAAGGACCTATAGATTACTAGTTCACACATCTTTATCTACTATTTAGCAATTCTATATCGACTATTGATACTAAGAATTAATACCTAACTAAATGATCAACCCTAGAATTAAGATAATAGACGTCTATAAAAATCAATCACAAAACAATACCCAAAATCTTGATGCACCATTAACCCTATCAAACTTCATGATAAACATTCATTAATGGATAATTGCAGGAACCCTAAATTCATTAATTTCTCTTTTAAGATGATTAAATTCTTATCCTATATGTGTAATGGAAATACCTTTCATCATTAGATGTATACAAAATTGCATTATAGATCATGATTCCCTAAAAAGATTATATCTTGATGCAAAAAGTTTATGCAATCTATCTCAAGAATCACATTCAAACTCTTCTATTCATGCATGATCTATCTTATCAATCAATCTATTGATTAAATCAACAAGAATCAGATAATAATGTAATGCTACGCATATATTAGATCAAGAAACAAGTAAAGCACATGAATAGACTAAAGAACTATGGATTCCCATCAATAAAACAATTAGATCTCTACATTAGAGTTAGGATTTCTCAAGATCTAGGGCATAATGATCTAAATTTCCATATGAAATTAATTACAACGATAAAGCATGGAAAAGTAGATAACAAACATAATTACAACCATTAGAAAACAAAGTCTTGTGATCTCCACACTAACACTAGCGTTTTTCTCTCTTTGAAGTGCTATTTTTCTCTCCTAGGGTTTTCCACGAATCAAAGATGATTTAAAATGGTAAGCCAAGGCTTATATTTATAGGAAAGTGGCGAAAATGCTCCTACACGGCCCATGTTCGAGGTCTTATTGATTAACCTCTAAGGAATTATGATGACTGGAGAGATACACGACGTTGATCACAAGCCATGTTGATAGGCCGTGTAATCTAAAAACAACTACCACCTAATTTTGATCCTCTACATGAGCATCCTACATGGCCTGTGTTGATTCCTTGAGTACTTCGAATTTGCTTGCCGGTCACTTTTTCATCTCCAAAACTAGTGTTCTACACAGCTTATGTAGAAAGATCATGTATGCTGTAAATCTTTACTTTCCTAAGTTCTTCATCAAAGTCTTCCTTATCTCATCAAAATTTCTTCATTGAGCTCAAAATCTTTCTACATTTCTAAAATTGACATTTTAACTTAATAAGTACCCTTTTATTTAATGAGTCACATAAAATATATATGATATCATATGAAAACAATGTGAATAATAAGAGTCTTTAAACACTTATCAAAGCACGATGGGAAATGGGGCACCATGTTCTTCCCATGCTGTTCTATGTTTAAAGTGTTGTTTGTCCCAATGAGGAGCATAAGTGATGTGCAATCTTGTGTATCCCGTTGTGTTCTTTAGCGCTTCTTCTTCACGTTGTTGGTGATAGAGAGGAGCACGGCAGGAAACATGGCCTCGAATATCCCTCGTGTTCCTTAGTGCTTCATCGTGTTTTTGGTTACAGAGAGAAGCATGGTGGGAAACATGACGTTGTGTTTCCATTGTGCTTTTCTGAGTGTTATGTTTTCCCTTACGTTTGAGGTTTAAAGAGAAGTACGGTGGGAAACACGGTGTTATGTTCCCGTCGTACTCTTCTGGGTTTGGTGTATTTCATGACTAAACTTGTCATTTCTATCAAAACATGCCTTTAGGTCAAATTTTAGTGATCTAAAAGGTATTAGATGACCGTGTTTATGCCTAGACTTAACTACATTCATCTTTAACATGCTAAAACATGAATAATCTAAGTTCAAGGCATAATCATCTATGTTTGACAATAACTGCCATGATATCATGATCTCTCTGAAATTTCCAAAACATTTCATATGCAATCCTTCATTTGAGTTATTCTAACGGCAATAACATCACTCCCTACAAGTTCCATGATCTTGTTCATAATTTTTAGACACATAGCAACATTCATTTCTTCTCAAGTTAATTTCCAATAATAAACTAACTAAAAACATGCTAATTTTCTTCTTCAACATTTTTAGATTCATCTTTTCTCCTCATTATCACATATTCATAGAGCTAAGAGTTGATTGTAGGTCTTACCTTATTGTTACAACTGTAAGGTGGTACTCCAAAGTTTGAAACACTTCCAAATTCTACTTTCTTGCTACTTTCACTTCCTATAAACATTCCAAAAGTCAAAAACTACATCTAAAACATCATAACCTTTGTGTTTTGACACTTAAAAATCCTCACACTTACCTTATCACAAATTTCTCTAAGTTTCTTGTACTTCTCTTTCTCTTAGTTGTCTTCATTGTCCACGTTTCCTATCATGAAATAGATAATCTCAGCTAATTAGTGCTAATCATTCCTTAACCCTTCTTAGTTAACATTTTAATAAAGGCTAGAGTCTAGGTTCTTATCTTAAGGTTATAGTAGGTTTCTTAAAAAGGTAATGACAAAAAAATAAAGGGTATTTATATGGAGGCTAGGGTCTAGGGTTTGTAGGGTTCCCTATAGAGTGCCACATGACACGATCTCAGCCATCCATCTCCATTAAGCATTTATTTAGCAGATTTTTTAACCTAAGTCTATCATTAAGCTAATTCAAAACTTCATTTAACCTAATTTACTAATTATTTTCATTCATCCTCTTGTTTAAATTCCTGATTATTTTTTAAACATTATATTTCAAATTTTAAATTTTATGGGTGGTGTTTGGATCATTTCATGCAAAGATTATGCTACATATAGTCTAAAAGAAATGGCATGGAGTAGCACTAAAAGGATGATCGAGCAAAAATGAAGTTCGCATAAAAAATAAATAATTTCAAGAGGTTTAAATGCATACATGACATATGAGAGAATTATAAAGCATCAAGCCTTACTATGGTTGATGAAAATCATGAAGTTCTTTTGCTTAATTACTTGTTTGATCCTTAAAGACACCAATGCGATAGCATAATAATGTTTCCCGTGATTCTTCATGACCTAAATGAAGAGGTTCTATGGTGGTATATATAAAGTTTGGTCCTTAACATTTGCATTGGTAATCGACAGCCAGAGAGTCTCTCATATGAACAAATCCCATGGTAGGTTCCCTTTTGGATCCAAATAGATCTATGCTATGCCCATTAAGGGCTTTCTTTAATACATGAGCTTATTGAGAAAGATTAATTGCTTATAAATAGCTAGTTGGGCTAAATCCCACTTATAAATGGATCTACTAGTGGATTTCCATTCGATCCATACTTGTAAAAAGCATTCTTTCACATGTGAGTCTTATTAAGAAAGGTTAAATAATAGACGGACCAATCATACGTCCGCATGGTGGTCAAAATCACGATTTTACTATTCTCTAGAATGTATAAAATCGGTGTTATTGTACAAAATTATGTAAAATCGCTAAAATCATAAACGGGTTGAATCATATACTTAAATACACATTTTACCTAAAATTTGCGCCTAAATAATTTTACATCTATTTTAATTAGGAAAAAATACATAAAATCATAAACTTATAGAATTGTATGTTTGACTCTCAATTTTGACAACTATGTATACGATCTTTACTCCAAACCTACTTGTTATTCCCTTTAATCACTCCAAATAAATACATAGGGCTTTACTCTTTGAACTTGTCACCTAAATTCAAATGATTAAAGCCACTTGGTTACCAATTTAAAGATTAAAATTGGATTGAATCCTTTACATATGTAGTTACCATATTCTATTTTTTTTTTCTTATATTACACTTGTTATGCATCACAAGGAGTGTTACCTTACCATTTCTGCATCATTCTACTTTTTTAATATGCTTTTGACTTGTATTCTTCATTTTTTTATTTGTTTTCTTTCATTTGAATAACCTTTGCATATCCATTTCATCTAAATTTATACTTTCTGCAATTTTTTCTTTCATCATATATAAGGAAAAAGGAAAAAAAAAAAGAAAGAATAGAAGAAAATCTTTGAAAATACAAAAAACACCATAAATAGAATGAAACAAACAATTGTTAGATCCTTATTCATTCATAATACCATGATCCTTTCTTTCTTTCCTTTTTTTTTCCCATTTTTTGCATTTACTCGTCTGATATGTTTTTCTCTCCTTCGTTACTTAGGTATGTTTCTTGGGTTCATTTTTTCTCTTAGAAAGGAGAAATGGGATAATTTGAATAATATTTAAGAAGATTTTTCACTTAACCTATAAGTTTTTTGATATTAATATTTGATTAGATAACATTTTTATGAACTTTGGTTCAAGAAGATGTTTTCAATAATGAAAAGTGCAAGGTGGAGTATTGAATTCTATGTTTGGAGCAATTTAAGGTGTGGTCATTTGTGTGATTTTATTCAAGCAAGAAATCTGCAACTTCTTATATGTGATGAAATCTAAAAAGTTAGTGATTTTTTATGGAAAGGTTGAACCTTTCATTAAAAGGTTTGTATCTTTTCTTGCCACAACAAAGTTTCTTTGGTGACTACAAAAGTTTTTGACCTTTTGAAAGGTTGAAAATCTTTTCTTTGAGTTTTATTAAATTAAATATACAAAATGAATAAATACATAAATAATTAATATATAAAAATCATCAATAAAATTTAAGTTACATTTATAAACGTAAAGATATAAATATTAATTTTTATTTTTATTTTACATATATATCCATATCTTAAGAGCTAGCTTGTTTAAATGAGTTGACTCGTGAGGTTAAATAGAATCACAAGCCTATATGGAAGCTTGAGTTATGTTTATTTAGATAAATAAACTTTTTATTTTCAACTTAACATTGACTCATTAATTAATTGGGTTTGAGTTAAATTGAGTTCAAATAGCTAGTAAGTAGTTCGGATAGTTTATGGCCCTACTATTAGTTTATGAATATCTTTAGTTGTTAATGTACTTGTTAAGTTCTTAGTAATGTCATATTGACTTGATCATCCACATATGTATTGTAGATAGATACAATTAAATACTTGTGATATGAGATTTCTTGTAATCTCTGCATATTTTTTTTATTATAAATTATAATTTAATCCATGGAGAAAGGCTAACCAAACCAAAATTTTGTGATTTGAGAAAATTTTTGAAACCAAATTGTGCAGTTTAATCCAAAATAACAATAAAATCAAATCGTATTTTATGATTTATTTTGATTTTAGTGGAAAACAAAACTAAATGGAACTGTATCCGCCCCATCATGTATGATGTACCCCTACTTAGCAAATATTTAAATTGAAGCACACTCTTTGAGCAGCAAAATAAATAATAAGTTACATGCACAGGTGCTTTTATATTAGAGTAGGCTTATGCAAGGATAGTTTTTGAGAGGCAGGTGTGTTTGGCATTTTGGATAAGGGATAAGATCCCAAGCACCAATCATCCAATCACAACTCTCCAATTTCACACTTGATTCGTCTCAGCCACGAATCATTTAGCAATAGATACTCTCATAAAATCTCCCTCCCTCTCTTCCCTTTCTTTTACATATTGGTGCATTGGCCATCTTCTCGTCATACTATTCTCCAACCAAGAAAAGGAAACACTTTAGCCATGGCTGCTGCTACTGCATCTCCTATGGCTAGCCAACTCAAGAGCACTTTTTCATCATCTTCTTCCATTAGAAGCCTTGTTGCTCCGAAGGGTCTTTCTGGATCTTTCAAACCATTGCCCAACAGGAAAGTTTCTTCCTTTACCGTCAAGGCTATTCAATCAGAAAAGGTAACATTGTTGTGTCGTTTTGTTCTTTAATATTTCCATATATCAATTGGTTGAATGGTTTTTAAATCTTGTTTCCTTGTTACTGTCCAGCCAACTTTCCAAGTAATCCAACCCCTGAATGGAGACCCTTTCATTGGCAGCCTTGAGACCCCAGTTACATCCAGCCCCTTGGTTGCATGGTTCCTTTCCAACCTCCCTGCCTACAGGACTGCCGTCAGCCCGCTTCTCCGTGGTGTGGAGGTGGGTCTAGCCCACGGGTACCTGTTGGTGGGACCATTTGTGAAGACAGGGCCATTGAGGAACACCGAGTATGCAGGTGCTGCGGGGTCTTTGGCAGCTGGAGGACTTGTTGTGATCCTTAGCATTTGCTTGACCATGTACGGGATCGCATCGTTCAATGAGGGAGATCCATCGACAGCTCCTTCCTTGACCTTGACAGGAAGGCAGAAGGAGCCTGATCCGCTGCAGACTGCTGAGGGGTGGTCTAAGTTCTCTGGTGGGTTCTTTTTCGGTGGAATTTCTGGTGTCCTTTGGGCCTACTTCCTTCTCTATGTTCTCGACCTTCCTTACTATGTCAAATAGAGTGTTCCAATCCACATTCATGTAATGTATCTTCCTGTTGTTTCTACACTTTCCTGTATATCTCAAGCTCAACTTTTGGGAATTGACTTAGTTGTTGTGTAATTTTATAAGACATTGTTCCGAAGCAGGGTCAAAAGATGTGGATGACACATATCCGGTCTTTGTCAACCTTTACGATCCAGTAATGCTCTTGAGCATACGTTTAGATTCAAGCTCTAAAATCTCCACTTACTTTAAAAATGCAAAACGAAGAATATAAATCACCCTGAATTTGGAATGAGTATTTGCTGTTTTAAAATTAGTGTTTCAATTATGTCTTCATCAATTATAGTATGATATTTAAGCAAATTATATAATTTAACATAAATGTTACTCATTAAAATTGCCACATGTTTAATCATGATTGATTGGAGCCGAGCTTTTTATTTAGTTTATAAGCTTTTATGCAACCTGAAATTTACGTTTTAACTCGATTTGTTTAGATAACCTGTTTTTTTTTTTCAAACCAAAAAAATAAATAATAGGAGTTGCTATAAATATACATATAAATATCAAATAGAAATTAGTTTTTGTCGTCTTAATTATATATAATATAGCATAATTATAAAACTCAAAAATTTGCTAACGAGATTATTGATGAGTCTACTTACAAGCTTACTCACAAGTTCGTTTACAAGTTAGTTCGTGAGTCTAAATCATAGTTTGAACTTGACTTGTTTCAATAAACGAGCTATTCTTTTAGCTCGAATTTGATTCGTTTACTAATTAATTTTGATATGAATTGAGATTAAAACGAGCTACGCTTGAATAACTTGTAAGCAACTCGACTCGTTTGCATTTTTACTCACCAGCTTGATAACTTAATTTTAAACTTATCATTCTTTTAATATACTTAATATTTTTTTTCCTAATTCAAAGATAACATGTTTTTAATAAGGTCTCTTCATATTTGTATACTTAGTACGTTTCCCATATCTTTCATCTCAACTTTTGAATTCACTTCTAATTTTACTTTATTTATCATTTTTAAGTCATCACCGGTTACAAGGATGTCATCAATTTAAAATGGCATCATCAAAAACTTTTAATATAATGTTAGTGTGTAAATACTAAATACAATGAGGGTAAACATAATCTAATTTGTTTCTAACAAACCCCATTTATTAGATAGTACCATTGCATAGATATTTATTATAGACCACACGAGGATTTATCTCTCTCTTTTCCTCTTATTCTTTTAAACCCTTCCTGAATTAGTTTATATGCTTTTTGTTCGTCCTTATGGTTGATTACTATTTACTGTTGCATGTAAATCGCCCGCTTCAATGCCACGTTTTTTGTCCCCTTCTTTTTCGCCAGTTCAAACTCGGACAAGTTTTTTTTTTTCCCATTTATTTGGTGTAACACTAAATCCACGCATAACAACTATTAATAATATAATTCTTGACGAAGCAAATTTTATAATAGAAAATATGTTTCTTCAAAGTATATCATTATTATTAAGTGAATTATTTGGCAACTAGTATTTGTGCCATGGATTATATATCAATATATATATTTACATACAAATATTTAAGTACCCATTGCATTAGCACCTAATAGTTTTCTGCTGTGCGATTATTCTCCGAAACCCAAGGATGCTAAGGAATGAGCTATAAACTTGGACCGTTGCCCGAGGGAAAACTACAGTGAAATCAAAGGTATATATTAAACACGGAATTAAATTTATTTATTCCAGAAAGTTTGATATCATTAGATGTAAACATTGCCACGGTTTTAGAACCAAATCGAATCGAATCGGAATGGGAATTGCCGGTTCTATGTTCTGAAATTGATGAATCAAAACCCGAATCGTCTCCCACAGTTCTGGTTTTGGAACCACGGAACCGCTTTTTTTTAAAATAAAAATAAATAAATGAATTTTAGTTTTTAATATAATAAATTTTAAACAAAAAATAATTATTGAATCTAAAAGTATTAAATTATTTAACCAAATTTTTTAAAATTTTGTTTATAATACACATTTATTTGTGTACAAACACATCTAATATTAAATATAGTTAGTAATATGATATTGCAAAATACTTTAGATGGTAAAAAAAATTACAATGCAAAAAATAGTCTCACATTATTAAGGAAATGAATTTTTCTTTTAGGAGAAATTTATTAAACTAATTATATTGATTTTAAGCTATATTTATTGTTATTGATAATAATATATTAAATATTTTGAACAAGTAATAAATTTTACTATTTATATGAAATAATTTAAATATTAATAATTATATGTTTGATATTTTTTATTTTTTCAATGGAACTGAGTGGAATCGCCAGTTCCATTGATTCTCGGCCAAAGAAACACCTAGAACTATGAAATCGGCAATTTCATAGTCGGTTTGGATCCAGCCAACCGATCCTGTTCTGATTTTCAAACCATTGGTAATGGTTATGGTCTGGTCTTTGGTTCTTAACCAAACTGTGCCTATGTCTAATTAGATGAAGTTACATGGGTAAATTGCTCGGACCTGCCTATATACTTTAAAAATGGCATGGATCTCTAACAATTTTAAAAGTCTACACTTATATCCCTCAAAAGATGTGCTGGCAAATAAAATAGAAATTCAATTAATTCAGTACTAGCATATCATGTATTATAATAGTCTTTTATTTTTAAAAAAATATCTGAAAAAGAATATAAAAATTAATATATATATATATATATATATATAAAGTCAGCACTTCCGCTATTAGTGTTGCCACCACTAGAACGGATCCAATTAAAATGTCATTTTTTTATTATTAAATAAGATATCAAAAAGATGAATTCATTGTCATATCATGCATGTAGATCGCCATCGAAGGTCTTGGATACTGTCATTAAGTAAGGAAAACCGTTTTCGTCACTATTTGTGTGACCTTGATCCTTTGAAATTTTTTTATATATATTTGTCAATTATGGATAGAGATCCACGACGATGGCTGTTGTTGTTGTACCGAAAAACGAAAGATTGGTATGATCCATTTGGATCCGTCCTAATTGGTGGTGGTGGCAGCACTAATGGCAAAAGTGCTAACTTTTCATATATATATATATATATATTTTAAATTTATAGATTCTTTTCTAGAAATTTTTTTAAATTAGAATAAATGATACGCCAGCACTGAATTAATGGAATTTTTATTTTATTTGTCAACTCAGTTTTTGATGGGGTGTAAGCGCTGTTTTAAAAAGATCAGGGTCCATGCAATTTTTAAAGTATTTAGAGGTTCGCACAATTTGCCTAATTTACTTTGATTTGTTAGTTAAACAAATTCAAAAACTGTGGTTTAAAGATCTTAACTCATTGAATTATACTAATCAATACAGTAAATGAATGCCACAAAACATAAGTTTTTATAAGTTTGATAATTCTTTTATAAAACCAAAAAGAAGATCTCCCGAAAATATTTCAATTCATGTGAAAGTTGACATGAGTATGTCGTATTAGGATATATGTATAAGTTTATATATTTTATTTATTGTGCCGCCATGTGTTTTTGGATGTTGTTTGTATATGTACTTTGTATAAAAGCCTCTATAAATCAACACTTAAGGAAGCCAGTTACTTTACTTTCTTTACGAAAATACAGCTGTCCTTTCTTCTTGGAAAAGCTCTCTGCCGGGGTTTTAAACTCACATGGTATCAAAGCAATCCAAGTTCTGATTCGTCTTAATTTTCTTTTCTAGATTCTTCAATTCCTTACTAATTGTTGTTCTTGGATCAAGAATTAGAAGATTGATTGCATTATTTTGGTTGAAATGAATCTTAGTGAACAAATCTTATTCAATCCTTTTTATGTGTCAAATTCTAATAATCCAAGTACAAGTATAGGAACAATTAAGTTCAGTTGAAACAATTATTTTTCAGGGTATAGATCGATTAAAATGGCTCTTGCTACAAAGTTGAAACTAGGTTTTATAAATGGCTCAATAGCTGTGCCTGAAGAGGATTCGAATGAAGTTTTGAGATGGTTAAGGTGTGATAATATGGTAAAATGTTGGTTATTGAGTTCCTGAATGATGATCTTGCTCAAAACTATCTGTATGCACCAAAAGCTTTGGAACTGTGGAAAGACCTAAGTGAATAGTATGGTAGTGCAAATGGTCCTCCAATTTTCCAATTGGAATAAGAAATTTGCAATTTGAGACAAGAAAATCAATTAGTAGAAGTTTATTACAACAAGTTGAAAAGATGTTGGGATGAATTAGATGCTTTACATTAGTATCCTTCTTGCATGTGTGGGTTATTGAATTGGTGTACAAATTAAAAGAAAGAAGTGCTAAATTTGAATCTCAAACAAAGTTGATTTACTTGCTAAGGGAATCAAATGAGGCATATGAAGGAATTTGAAACCAAATTCTATCCATGGAGCCTCTTCCTAACGTTAATAGAGCCTTTTACTTGGTGTAACAAATTGAATAGCAAATGGAAGCGATTGGGCAATGGGATCTAGTTCTGAGATGGATGCTTTTAACACTATCAAAGCTAGGAATGTTGGATTTGCAAAGAATTATGGTAATAAAATAAAGAATGATAAGCTCATTTGGAAGTACTATAAAGGAAAAGGTTGTGGTTTAAAATTGTTTTCAATTCATTAGTTATCCAAATTGGTTTAGAGGAAAACGAGTAGTTAAGGGGAAACAAGCTAACATGACTGCAGTCACTACTCCTGTATTTTTAGTTCAATGCAAGATACGCCATTGGATACTTGCTTTATGGAAGAAACATGTAGTTTAGAGTAAGTGCAGGCGTAGATAAGACCATGATGCAAGCCACATGCTCTAAGGTTGTGAAAGTGCTAAAGGAGAACAATGGTTCAGATTTGATTAGTACATCAGTCAACATGGTTCAATATGCAAGTATTTTTTCTAATTCTTGTAGTCCTAATTCACCAATTAATAGGAAGGGTCTTTGGATTATAAACATGGGTGCAACTGATCATATGACCTTCAATTCAAAAATTTTACTTAATCCGCATACTTTAAACACACATATACCTATAAAGCTTCATGACAATTGAATTATTTAAGTGGACAGAGTTAAATCTGCCCATCTTTCATCTAAGCTTGCTGTTCATAATGTCTTTTATGTTCCACAATTTATTATTAGTGTATAAGCCAACTATGGAACAAAGACTTAAGGCTAAATTCACTTCTCACGGATGTATATTTCAAGACCAAACATGTAGTAAAGTTATTGTTGCAGCTCAAGCAATCAATGGTTTATACATTCTTTGTACTGGAAGCTTATTTCTAATGTTCTAGGAGATTAGAATAATCAAATATCATCATGTAGCAATTCAATGTGTTAAAATAAAGAACGAGCTACTCTTTTACATGTTTGTTTAGGTCATGCTTCTTTCTCTAAAATTCAACATTTGGAAGGTTGTAAAGACTTTTCTTTTACAGAATTTCTTTGTAGTACTTGTCAGGAGGCGAAGTTCTAATGTATACCTTTTGTTTCAAGAAATAAAACTTCTTCAATTCCTTTTGAGTTGATTTATGTCGATGTTTAGGGTCCTTATAATATTGTTTCTTTGTTAGGAGCTAGATACTTTCTTACAATTGTGGATGATAATACTAGATCTACTTGGACATACTTAATTCATCATAAATCACAAGCTTGTTCTATTCTGAAATAGTATTTTACATATGTTTCAAATCATTTTTAGATTGTGCCTAATTTTGTTCAGGCATATAATGGGGGTGAGTTCATGTTTAATGATTGTAAATCCTTATTGCTATCTCTAAGAATAAATGTACAATTCCTTACAATCCACAACATAATGGCCAAGTAGAAAGAAAACACAAACACCTTTTAGAAGTTTCTCGTGCCTTATGTTTACATGTGAATTTGCCCAAACAATTTTAGGGGGAGTATGTGCTTGCTGCCACATACCTCATTAATATCATGTCCACTATTATTCTGGATTGGAAATCTCCTTTTGAGAAGTTATTTCACAAGCCATCAAAATATGATCACTTGCGTGTGTGTGGTTGTCTCCATTATGCCAAAAAACATACCCTTCATCTAGATAAATTTGACCCATGAAGTGCTAAATGCATTTTCCTAGAATATGAACAAGGACAAAAAGGATACAAAGTATTTGATAGAGACAACAAACTATATTTGTTAGTCATAATGTTTTCTTCTTTGAGATCATTTTTCCTTTCAAAACTACTTCTAAATCATTAAATAAAATCTTGTTTCCAGATTATTTTCATCCTTCTGTGCATAAATTCAATTCTTCTACTATAATAGATGAGCTTGATGAACTTTCCCCTACTCTTGCATCAGGTCAATCTTCGTTTCCTTAAGGTAGTCATCCTTCTTATACTACTCTTCCCGCAGTTAGTAAATCACAATCTTCCCATGATGATATTGATCTAAGAAGGTTACTTAGAACTAAGAAAACACAACAATGGCTTCAGGATTTTATTTGCTCAGCTCATAACACCATTTCTAATTTTCATTCCATAGAACAATGCCATCGGCATTCTAATTCAATTTCTTGTCCTTTGTTTACACCACACATACTACTTATGTCGCATCTTTGGCTAGTGTTCTAGCTATTAAAGAACCTTTACATTACTCAGAAGCAATTAAATTTCAAGAATGGGTTAATGCAATGCGTAGAGAGTTAGATGTATTAAAATTGAGCAATACATGGGAATTAGCTACTCTTCCAATGGGTAAGAAAGCTATAGGATGCAAATGGTTATATAAGGTTGAATATAAACCTGGTGGTAGTGTAGAGAGATGTATAGCACAATTGGTTACGAAAGGCTTCCCTCAAGTGGAGGGTGAGGACTATACTAAAACTTTTTCCTTTATTGCAAAGATTAGTAACATTCAGTTATTGTTGGCAATAGTTACAACTTTTCATTAAAATCTTCATCAAATTGATATTAACAATGCATTTTTGCATGCTAATCTTGATGAAGAAATCTATATAGTTCTACCCTAAGGCTATGATAATGCTAGCCTCATGAAGTATGTAGATTAAAACAGTCACTGTATGGCTTGAAACAAGCCTTGCATCAGTAGAATATTGCTTTGTCTAGCTTTCTTACTACTCGTGGTTTTCATCAATATGCTCATGACCACTCTTTGTTTGTTAGGCATGATGAAGGAAAAATACTTGTTGTGCTTCTTTATGTGGATAATATGTTGATCATAGGGATTGATGAGAGTGGCATTATTGATCTAAAATGCTTTCTTCATACTCACTTTACTATTAAAGATCTTGGTCTTGCTCAATTCTTTCTTGGATTGGAGCTATGTTGAACAGAAATAGGTTTAATGATTAATTAACACAAGTTTATTGTTGATGTTCTTTTAGAAGTAGATTTATTAGGTGCAAAACCCAAAAAAACACCTTTTCCTAGTGGATACAAGGCTGATAATAGTTCATGGGAGTTGCTAGATGATTCTACCTTTTATCATAGGTTGATTAGTCATCCGCTATATATCACACTGAGGCAGTAGATTTGAGCTTTGCAGTACATAGTCTCAACTAGTTTGTTTCTTGCCCTCATATTCCTCATCTAAAGGCTTTTTTTCATCTACTCAAATATCTCAAAGGCATAGCATCATATGATTTATTTTATTCTTCTTAGAATTCTTTGCAATTGAGAGGGTTTCTGATGCTGATTGGGCTTGTAATGTTGTTGATCATAAATCTATCTCTAGATATTGCATTTTTCTTAGGAATTCATTGTTTCATGGAAAACTAAAAAGCAAACAATAGTGTCTACTTCTAGCACATAGGTTGAGTATTATACTCTTGCTCTAGCTACTAAAGAGCTTCTTTGGTAGTCTTATTTAGACATCGGCACAGTTCGGGTCGGTTTCCAGATCTGAACAAGAATCGGAATCACTAGAGCCGGGATGGTTCATGGTTCCACGGAACCTTCGGTTTTGGCGATTCCGGTTTCGGTTTCACGCGAACCGTGAACCAAGTTTTTTTTTTTTTTTTTTTTAAATTGCATTTGCAATACAGATGCCAGCACACACACACCCCACCCCACCCCCCCCCCCCCCCCAACGCGCTTAACCCCCCCCCCCATGTACCTCAGTCTCCTCCCTCAATTGATTCCATGATCTGTTTTTTTTTTTTTTTTTAATTTCTATATGTGGTAAGTCATAACCGGCAGTTCCGGGTCTGGAATAGCGGTTTTCGACCCGGTTGAACCGTTGGTTCGGGGTGGACAAACCGCTAGGACCCACCAGTTCCGATGGGTCCTTCGACAGTTCATAATCATCCTCGACGGGGCGGTTCCCAAGTACAAAATCGCCCCGTGCCGATGTCTAGTCTTATTTGTTAAGAAATATGGGTTTCAATTTTAGTTTACCATTGCACCTGTCTTGTGATAATTGCTCAACCATTCTCATAGCATCTAATTCTCATTTGCATGGTTGCACGAAGCATATTGACATAGATATTCACTTTGTTTGAGACTATATCCATTCCGGTTTCTTATAAGTTCAACATGTTTCATCACATGAACAAGTGGCAGATTTACTTACCAAGCCATTAACAAAGCCTCAATTATCCTATCTTTATCGCAAGTTGTCACTTCTAAAAGCCTCAACTTGAGAGAGAGAGAGAGAGAGAGAGAAAGAGAGAGAGAGAGAGGGGGGGGGGGGGGGGGTTATTAGAATATATGTACAAGTTATATATCTTATTTAAGGATAAAGCCCCTTTTAGTACATTCACTTTGAGAAAGTGGACAATTAGATACCTAAACTTTTAAAAAGACTAATTTCATACTTAATTAAACTTTTCGTTCCCCTTTTTACTATCCTACCCAATCATTATCTAACACGTGTCCATTACTTCAAGAGACAATAAAAGAGTGAGATAGTAAAAAGGGGTACGAAAATTTTAATTAGGTATGAAATTAATATTTTTAGAAGTTCAGGTACTTAATTGTCCACTTTGTCAAAGCTCATGCACCATAAGAGGCTTTTTCCCTTTTATTTATTGTGCTACCACTTGTCTTTTCCTTATTGGAGGTAGACTTTGTATAAAAGCCTATGTAAATCAACACTTAAGGAAGTTAGTTACTATACTCTTCTTTACGAAAATATAACTATCTTTTCTTCTTGGAAAAGCTCTCTAATAGGGTTTCAAACTCACATATTGAAATGCTTATTTATAGACTTACAAAAGCTATTGTTAATATTTTATATTAGGAATCTAATAAGTCTAAAAAAATAAAATATATGTATACATATAATAAGGATAAGATGAAACAAAACATTCTTGGAAAATCAAGCATAGTGATCGTAAGGTTGATCAACTGCCCTTCCATTATTGATGGCCAATCACTTAGGTTAATGTAGGTTGAGTTACTCCACCAGGTCATTCATATGCTATCCAAAGAAGCTTAACCTTCATTCTGACTGGAAACTTTGTTCTCCATACATGCAAAAATGATAATAAATGGTCTTCCACTTGGCTTTAAAGTCAACTTCAATTATTTTCAATAGTGCTCATGATTTGTAGAGGGTCATTTCAATAATTGGGCCTTTGGCCTAATTTAATGCCATTGGCTAATCTTCTGGGCTATTTATAGGGCTTAAAAAATGGAGTCTAATAAGAGATATCATAGGAAGATTTGGCTTGGTAGGCTCGGAACAGGGATTGTCAAACCAGCTTATTCCACTCTTGGCTTAATTCAATTTTCTCATGCATGAAAAGTAGACTCCAAAAATATCTTTCTTCATTAATTTGGGCTTTGTTTGATTAAATTAGGGCTTATGTGGACTAAAATAAGCCTTCATCCTTTTTATATTGAAAATAAGCTTTGTTTATATAATAAAAGCCATCAACCCAATTCCAGCCTAGCTCACTACTATAAGAAAAGAGGCTTTAATATCAGCCGTCAAATCATTATAAAATGATTTAATGGTCACCAACAACACTTGATCTCAACCGTTTGTTTACTTGCTATCCAATGGTTGGCATTAATCTTCACCATCTATGCATAAGAGGTTCCTCTCATGCATCTCTTTGCGACATCCTATACATGTCATCAGTTTAGGACTTCTCTCAAGTCAACTGGCACGCCTAGTGCACGTGATTAGCTAACTACAACAACACCCTACCATACATGATTTATGCTCAAATATCATTGAACTCAACTCGTTGAAACGAAGTTCTTCTTATAAAAGATGGTCATCAATGCAGACTCCAAAAATTTATTATCCAAGTGTTTTACCTTGTTTAAAATGGTGAAAAAGGAATGAGAAATTTGCTTACTCCAGGAACTATTTCAGAACCTTTAAGACTAGTGAGAGTCAAATAAAGATGAAGAAGAAATTTTTGCAAAATTATGAGGGAAATATGGAGGGTGTTTTCTACATATGGAAATAGAAGCAGAAGAAGATAGTTATGTTAAAGTTAAATACATTGCCGACCAATGTATCTTTTGAAAAGATATGATAGTTGGACATATACATCCTTATTCAAAATATTAATCATTCTTTTACCCTTCTTTTTAGCCGTTTTTAATTTATATCATTTTAGGTTATTGCAGATGACTTGATAGTAGCTACAAAGTCATGGGTGTTGAGTAATGGGCTACTTAGTGGTGAGTTGACAGCGGTTGCATCCTTTGGAGACTTAAGTAGATGTCATAGAGGGATTGTTTTAGTGTGATGGAAATACTACATCATTATCATTAGATGAGTCGGCATCATCATCATCATATGAATCAAACTTTGGATCTTTTGATGGTTCTTCGTAGAAAACCATGTACTGCCATTTTGCCTCCATCTTCTTCTAGAGGCCAACAATGGCAAAAGGCATATATGTGGATACAAAAGCAATAGATTCAAGGATTATGAAATCCATTATCACTCAACCTTTAAGGAGATCCTTGCCATGAAAAATATAACTCAAAATTTTGAATACCACCTGATGGGATCATATTTCAAAATTGAGATGCATATTTCCCCAAAATACTCAAATTTAAACAGAAAACAGACATCTACATTTACTAAGATGGTAAGAGTGGTTTTCCAAATACTCCTATAAAGTTAAACACATTCTAGGGTAGAAAAATTATGTTGCTAATTTTCTTGCCAAACCTTAGCAAAATCATCAAGCCCTATTGAATCCATAAGTTCTAAAAGAAAAGACACAAGAATCCATAAGTTTTAAACGCGGATTAGTCCATCAATCTGTTCTTTGACCAAAAACTCGCCTCCCAGGAATACTCATACACCTTTAGGTGATATTCATGCTTGTTCAGTTTATGGCAACCTTTTGGCATAGAACAAGCACATCCCATGTGATAGGCATGTACAAGCTTAATAAGCCAAAAAACTTCTTTTCGTATGCCACATCTGGATCTTTCGAAACCTAAGATGGAGCTTTGAGAGCATTTTCAACTTCCTCGACGGATTCCTTCTTAGGAAGAGTAAAAGTTTACAGGTCAAGATGGTCAAATAAAACATATCCACCAGAAATGGATGAGTTGATCAAAAGAAATAAATTCTTTGAAGATACCAAGACAAAAATCTGGGAGTACTAGTCTCATTGTTAGTAAATATGGAGGATTGAATCTAAAACCTTATGGTCTCCATCCAAAATATGCCTTCATTTATCTTCACATATTCCATTTTGTGGATCCATTTCTAGAAGAAGTAAAGTGGTTTTATTGATACTTATTGCATCATTATACTTCTGTCATCCAGATGCCATCTATGAAGGCATTAAGGTTCCTCTTTAATCTCACATACCATGAATGAATGCCAGTCCATCATTTAGCATAATTATTAAGATGATTCTATTCAATTTATGATTGGAAAGTGATCATTCAACCATGGTTAAACCATATGGAAGAAAAATGTCCAGGCTATAACAAAGAAGATCTGAGATTAAGCATCCATCTAAGACAAGAATGAATTCAAATCAAGAGGGCAAAATTTTATCCAATTCCAAATCATATTATATTAGATGGTGTTCTCTTTAATATATGCAAAAATGATGGATATTATCAAGAGCTGTAGGGGAAGCTTTGTACCCAAAACATGACAATCCCAAAGGAAATTTAGCTTGAAGGTTATGAATATGAAGTTCCATCGGAATACAACCAAGATTATGAAAAAACAAAGCTAGAAAGGGATAGAGCCTTAGCATAATTCCAAGCTAGAAATCTAATTTAACTAGTAGATATAGATCAAGCTGGACCAAGTCAAAGAAAATCTGAAGAAGATCTTCCAAATCAACCTTATCTTGATCTTATTAGATATAGCCAAGACCTATATGATGGCTATTGAGAAAATGTCACGGATAATGCACCAATACCCACATGGTTAGATCCTAAAGAAAACAGTGATGATTTTGATTAGTCACCAAAAAGCAATTTGTCTCCTTCCCATTTTATGTGACAAGTGTCATCATCAGAATCCACCTTAGTTAGACTTCATAGGAAAATTATAGGAAGTTATTGTAGCACTTTATTAAAGTAGCTTTTTCACTTTCAAGTCATGATCATTAAAGTAGCTTTTTCACTTTCAAGTTATGATCATTAAAGTAGCTTTTGGACTTTTAAGGCACCATAGCCTTATCTTATGCTTGTTTGCCATTCACATATGTAATAATTTACTTTTGTTTGCTTCCTTAGTCCTCTTACTAAATAGAGGATCGTTTGTAATTGCAAGATAAACTTAGCCCATATCAGAAATAATAATGAGTGTTTTGTTATTAATGGCTTTTTAAAAATCTCTTTCTCTCTCTCTCTCTCTCTTTATATATATATATATATAAGTCCTATAAGAAAGAAATTGTTTAGATGCCTTGTTTGTCTTTCAAGATTCAAAGTATGCTCTACACTTACTCTATGAGGATCCTGTTTATTGAAAATGAATTTCCATATCTATTTGAAACATAGAATGTATTATGAGTGAGAATCATAGTATAAGAACTGGAGGTATTGGCTCGTCGTAAGTAGTCATTAAAGGTAGGAGATCGTGAGAGGAACAATCTTAAGTATAAGCTATGATTAATTGAGATTAATACATTTACTTAGTCTGGATCATGAAAATTTTTTAAAATAATATTGTTCATTTTAGCCTTGATAATGATTCTTAGCTCTATTTGGGATATAACTAATTTAGTTTTTTATTGCAAAAATCATCTTGAGCGATATCATTTAGACTCTAATTTTGATTATAAGTAGTGAAAATGATGATTGCAGCTCAAGATAAAATCTCAAAAATCTAAATGTTCTCATGGTAAAAACTCAAAAAGACCATGATACTTTTATAGATTGACCAATGAAACAAGTTTTACTATAGAAGATTAGAAGATCTGGGTGAGTTATATTGACTGAATAACTTAGTTGGTCAACTTATCAAGTCAAGGGTTATTCTTAGGTTTTTTTTTTTTTTTTTTTTGTCTTTGTCGAGAGTTGAATTGAGCATATTGAAACCTTTAATGGATTGGATTGGCTTGGAGCCTATTCGCTGGTTTGTTGTTTAAAAACATTTAAAGAACACGAAGTTACAGTTTTTGAAAATTTATAAAGCTAATAAGTTCTGTTCAACTTCGGTTACAACTACTAACATTAGGCAAGTGCCCTACCGAAGTATTATAGAAAATATTAGGTCCTGATCCAAGGGATCGTTGGCGTCTATCGTACTCACATTTTATCTATTATCTAGTTAAATAAAATTTAACAGAGCAAATTAAAAACAGAAGGTATACTAGGATTAATGAATATATACATGTTTTTAGGGCAAATCGTAACATAAGTTTGTTAATGCAAGAAAAGGCCTTAGGGATTGTTTCACCAAGTCATTATCATGTGATTTCTTAATAAACTCATAGAGTTGTTCACTGGTATATTTGCACTATCAGATTCACAAATGTAAGTTAAAGCCTTTCTTAAGGTCAGAAACTTTAGTTCTAGACCAGACCACCGGAATCTCTTCATAAGTTATTAGTGGTCTCAATCCGCATAAAGTTTAAGAATCCTTTGTTTTAAAACCAACCTAATAAATTAAAAAAAAAATAAAACGAACAACAAAAAGTTTCACCATCCATCTCTCAAGGTAATTATGAGCAACTCCATTAGTAGCACAGATATATTCAAAACAATGATCTCTCAATCTATTTAATTGAAATAAAAAATCAATCTAAAAGGTGCACCACACATTTAGACCCATGAGTTTAAGATTTAGATACGAATTACAAATATCCAGTGATAATCGTTAAATCACTTTAAAATCACATAAATCAAGTCTTAGATTTACAAATCCTAAGTTAAATGATTATTTCCCCATGGATGCAAACATTAAGCACAAATTCTTGAAGAAATAATATGGAGTTAAGGATGAAATTACAAATTAAGCATAGAGTCTTGTGGAAAACAAATGTTTTGTTTATAATGAATTTACCCAGAAAACTTCAAGATTTCAAAAGCAAGAAGAAATGATTCTTTTGCTTAAGACTTCTCTCTCTACACTACATTAGAAATTTTTTACAAATAATACATACGATACTGATTATTCTGATCGCATGCATGTGCACGTTTATTTATAGGACAAAGACACATAAATCATGATGATTTTATTCATTGATGTGGCGGATTCTTTATAATAGAATTCATCCTCATCTTCACGCATGCTCATGGATTGCTAGCTCATAGGGTCACTTTTCGAAGGGTAAGGTCGAGTGCTAGAGCATGCTTAGATGTTAGGGCTCGACTAAGCTGTGGCATTCTACTAAAAAAGCTCGAGTTTTTTTCAGATTCAACCAAGGGATAAATTGAGTTCGTCGAGGATTCGAGACTTGAGCTCGATCCAAGCTGTGTTTTTTCTCTTGAAGGTGTGATTTTTGTCTAGCTTTAGTCGCTGGGTAAATCTAAGGCTCAACATTATGGCGCGACAAAAGATGTGTCATGAAGTCCAAGGTTCAATCACCTTAATACAATAGTCGAAGATCATGTCGAGGGCTGGATGTAGGGCGCGAATGACCATTTTGCCTTGTTGTGTTGTCCTCGATGGGTCTTTTATAAGGCTCGACTAAGTTCTGCTTTGCCCTATTGTTATTGTTTTGCTCCAAATTTGATCAAAATACTTTGTTTCTTCTTTTTTTTTTTTTTTTTTGTTCTAGGAGCTGAAAAAACAATATTTAAACAATAAAAACACAAGATTCATAAAGATTTATAAAAAAATCATCAAATTAAACCTAAATTCCTATAAATAGAATAGAGTAAAGTAGACTTGTCATAATCCATACTATAAAATTGACGGACAACAAAACAATAGTGGTTTTAGTTTTATTTATAACTTAATTAGTATATTTTATTAACATTCGTTTTTAACCGTGGACATTTATAATTGTACGAGAGTTGTGGATAAAATAATAATTTTATTCATAATACAAAACATGGATCGAATGAATATGCAACGAGCAATAATTATTCTTTTTCTTTTTTTAAATGATACATGGATATTTAGATATTCGTATCGATTCAAATGATAATAATATAAGGTTGTATCGAAAGTATTACGAGTGTGTGTTTTTCTGCTAAGTACTGGAAAGTGAGAATGCATCATATTAATGCTCTACATCTCATGACGACCGTCGACCAGACACATCCTATCCATTTTCTACAGGACCCAACGTAACTTTTCGCCAAACAAGAAAAGAAAGCCAACACCAACCGGTATTAACTGCCACCTTTACTCTATTTCCTGCTGCAAACACAAACTCAAACAGAAGCAGAAGCAAATGGCATTGCTAGTGGCACTCCAAGCTTCAACCACAACCTACCCTTTCCTTCGCTGTCCTCTATCTCCTGCTCGTTCCACAGCAGCCTCCCTTTCCTACTCATCCCGTGCGACTAAACTTGTCAGCAGATCAAACCGGAGAGATCTTCTCAGGTTCAGTTGCAGTGCCAGTGGCCCTGAAGACGTATGTGCCTTCTACCACTTCATGTCGATTTGCTCTTTCTGTATCAGTTTGACTCATTTATATAAACAATTCCATTAACAAGTGTCCCTGAAGTATTTGTTAAGTTTACTTAATAGGAACGCTTTTTATAGATTAATTTTTATCATATAGTTGATCATACTTACAGCATTTATGCGTCGTAGTCATGGCTTATCTTTTAATTACTGTTTATGTTTTTCTAAAGTTAGAACAAAGAGCCAAGTTTTCAAAACCGAGGAACATAAAAATATTGTTGGAAATTAAGCAAAATCCATTGTGTCTTTTGAAATTTACTCGATAGATTGCTTCTTCCAGTTTTCAGGAAGGCAAGTGACAACGATTATGATTTCACTGGTATTTGCTTTGACAGGATTATTTGATGGATGCACCTGAATCAATTGGAGATGGGTTCTCATTTACTGGAGGTGCATCTCAGTCATCACTTGGTCTAACTTCCTTTAATCTCATTTAGAATGCTTGCATATGATGTTTATGTAATTGAGGACAACTTTCATCAGTTCATGACATTTCTTGGCAGGTAAATATTCTGATGAACCGAGCCCATCCGACGAGTGGTTTAAGCAAGGAAAAATAGTGAGTTCTGTGCTTTCTTTTCCCCTTTCCGATGATGTCACTTCAATTCTTGATTGGTTTGGACTATAGATAGTGTTCAATTCGAGACGGTTCCATTTTTTGTAAGCATTGTTCTTTCTCTAATGATTAGAACCGTTTCAATATTGAAAAATCCATATCAATCAAAAGAGTTAAGATATGCAAACAGGTGACCAAAAAAACACTGAAAAGAATTAAAACTGTTTCTACGTGCACTTTATCAGCTGCTAATTTATTCTTTTAAAATAAATTTTGTAGGTGAAAGCTTTCCCTGTTTTTGGCCCTGGTGAAAAGGCCAAAGATCCCATTTTTGGACTTGCAATGGGTGCCGGGTCACAGACCTCAGCAGAAGCATTCAGGTCAAATAACAACACTATGAAGATTTTAATATGATTAGAATGGCAACATTATCTAGTCATAGTTGTGAACTTGTTTGAGATCTCCATCCTGGGCAGAGATTGAGAACGGATTATTTGCAGGGATTATTGATTGAAACATGCTCTATATATATGCCTTTTCCAATAGATGGTTTTGTGTGGAAAGTGGAAGTGCTGATAAACCTTCGGTTTTATTAGTCCATGGATTACCATCACAGGTCAGTGATCTTCTATTGCTAGCTGATGCAATCATCTGGTATGACTATATACGTTGCTGGGATGTCTTTCAAGTCCGTTCAATTGCTTTTCATGCATTATCACATATATATCCTTCTAATGTTACATGTTTGCTATCAATTTTAAGCAAATAACCTAGAAGAATATGATGAGTCATTAACAGATATACCACAGCAACATCGGATTGGAAGGTTCAACTCCATCCTGGTTTAGCAACCTAATCTTTGATTTATTGGCTGACACCAAAAATTGAAAATGGCAGCATTTATGGTAATACAGGATTATATCTAGAGTGAAGTCTTTTTGATATGGATGCATTTATGGGAAGGCAATATCAAAAAAAGAAATCAATAACATTGAATGCAAAATGATTACTGAGATTTGTAGCCAAAGCTTACCCAATTAAATGTTTTATTTTGTTTCCTTTCTTTTTATTTTTATATTTAATATCCTAAAAGAGCCTTTAATTTAGGGATCTACTTTCCATTATTGTTAACTTTCCATTGTTGTTAGCCGCCTATAAAAGAGGCTTTACTATTGAATAAAGAACATAAGCAATTTCATTCTCAAAAAGCTAGTTCCAGAAAGGGGCTTTTTCAAGGACGAGTCTGCTTTCACTATTTCATCATAGCTAAAGAAAAATTTACTTCGCGTCTAGACCCGTGACTAGATCCTACACTAAGGAACATAACATCTTGGTATTAGAGCCAAGTGTCATGGGTGGCAGATAATTTAGCAGCCAAGCTAGATGCTTTTATGGAACAAATGGCATTATAGCGGGCGTTGGAAGAACAGATGGCATATCTATCAATGTTGATCAAAGAAAAAGGAAAGGGACCTGCCAGAGATATTGAAGAGGGTCAAGACAGTGGCATGCATGCCAAGAGCAAAAGTTTGGTTTGAAGAGACAAATTTGAGTTGCAACGGCGAGGATCTATGGTACCTCGGTACTTCAAGATGGAATTTCCTACTTATGATGGCACTGATGATCCTTTAGGATAGCTGAAATGATGCAAGAAATTCTTTGCCAATCAAAAGACTGCTGAAGATGATAAGGTGGGCCTAGCCACATTCCATCTTTTGGGTGAGGCACAACTTTGGTTTGATCAAGTAGAACAAGAGGAGACTGATATGACTTGAGGACGATTCAAGGAGCATTGCCATGTGAGATTTGGGCCAGCCATGAGTAATAACCCTTTAGGAGAATTAGCTAATTTCAAACAAATCGGATCTGTCGAAGAATATCAATGCCAATTCCAGACGTTATTGGCTAGGACTTCTAACCTTAGACCACACCAACAAGTGCATCTTTTTACAACATAATTGAAAGAAGAACTCAGAATTGATATTGAATTGCAGCAGCTAGGTAATCTTGGTATTGCCATGAATGTGGCTAGAACAATAGAGTGTAAACAAAAGGTTTCACAGGGATCCTTAACCTCACGAACCAACATCACCTGGTCCACTCCCAAATCCAACAACAATGAATCTGCCATTTCCATTAATAAGAGTTTCGTTGCCAAGGGAGGGGCACAAACAGCAAAAACAATGGGGAGCAACAATAGAGTGACTTCTTCTACACCATTTATCAAGAGGTTAACACGAGCAGAAATGGTTGAACGGAGGGCCAAAGGAATGTGCTATATCTGTGATGAAGCCTACACATTGGGACACAAATGTAAAAGGTTATTTTGGATTGAGGTTCCTCATACAGATAGTGAATCTGATGGAGACAAGGTAGAAGATCTTGAGATTTCTTTGAATGCAATTAATGGAACATGGAATTCTCCAACCATGCAATTATTAGCAAAAGTGTTAGGAGTCGATGTTTCAGTGCTAGTAGAATCTGGTAGCACACATAACTTTCTGTGTGAAGGTCTGATTTCAAGTTTGAAACTAGAGGTGTGGAAAAGACTCGAGCTGAACGTATGTGTGGCTAATGGGGAACGTATACCTAGTATGGGCATCTGCAAGTTGGTTCCACTTAAAGTTGGAAAGGATATCTTGCATGCTGATTTTTATACTATTTCATTAGAAGGATTTGATGTGGTTTTAGGAGTTAAATGGTTGTGCACTCTTGGACCCATCTTATGGGACCTCAGTTCGTTGACTATGAAGTTTGTTTTAGATGGTAAGAAAGTTTTGTGGCAAGGGCAACCCCCTAGGGCTGACCCACGGCTTAGTTTGATGTAAACACATAGTCCAACCACTGTTGTCTTGCAAAACTTATTAGCAGAATTTACAGATTTGTTTATGGAACATTTGGGTTTACCTCCTAATCGTGAGTGTGATCATCAAATACCTCTTGTGCTTAGGACAAGACTGGTTGTGGTTAGACCTTATCAATACCCACACCTCCAAAAAGATGAAATTGAAAAACAGTGTGCATAGATGCTACAGCAAGGGATCATTCGACCCTCAAGAGGTATCAACAACTATTTCAACTATACATGATATGACTCATGAAGGTGGGCAAAAGACCATACATCGTCTTCGTCAAGATTTTTATTGGAAAGGTATGAAGCATGCTGTATTAGAATTTCTGCAGAATTGTTTGGTGTGTTAGTGCCACAAATGGAAAAACTTGCAACCAACAGGATTACTTCAGCCTCTTCCAGTGCCACAACAGGTTTGGTATGATATTTCTATGGATTTTATGGAAGGGTTACCTAAAGTTCGAGGTAAATTAGTTCTTCTGGTGGTAGTTGATTGGCTTTCAAAGTATGCCCATTTTCTACCTTTAGCTCATCACTGCTATATATGTCACTACTACTTTCTTTGCCGAGGTGTTTAAGCTTCAAGGCTTACCTGAATCCATAGTTTCGGATAGAGACAAGGTTTTCCTTAGTATGTTTTGGAAGGAGTTATTTCGCCTTAGTGGTTCTAAACTAGCCTTCTCTTCAGCTTACCACCTTCAATCAGATGGCCAAACAGAGGTAGTTAATCGTACTATTGAAATGTACATACAGTGCCTCACAGGAGATCGACCAAAACAATGGGTTGATTAGATCCCTTTGGCTAAATACTGCTACAACACCTCTTATCACACTGCTCTTGGCACTACCCCTTTTCAGTTGGTTTAAGGTAGGGAGACTCTTCGGCTTCTTTCTTATTCTGTAGGTTCTACAAGAGTTGAAGCAGTTGATCAGGCTCTTCAAGAGGGAGATGTGATACTCAAGGCTACTCGTGACAGGTTCTTACAAGCCCAACAGAGGATGAAGAACACTTATGATTCTGGGCTCAGAAAGTTAAGCTTTGAAGTTGTGGAATGGGTATGACTAAGACTTCACCCATACCGACAGTTAACAATAGCAAAATAGAAATATAATAAACTTCTTCCAAAATACTTTGGGCCGTTTCAAGTCATGGCCAAAGTAGGACCTGTTGCTTACAAGCTTGAGCTTCCAGCTGAAAGTCGAATACATGATGTGTTCCACATGTCTCTCCTAAAGGAGTATAAAGGACCTCAATCAGCTATTGTGGGCAATTTACCATGATATGTGATGGCAAGGTTTTAGCAACCCTCAAGCTATTATTCGCAGCAGGCTCAATAGAGGCCAACAGGGCTGTTGTTAGACAATGGGAAGGAGGCGCTAAGGAGGAGCAACATGAGAGCTACTTGAAAACTTCCAGGAAGCTTATTCAGAATTTGAGCTTGGGGACAAGCTCAAGGACGAGAGGGGGAGTGATGATATGGATGCATTTATTGGAAGGCAATATCAAAGAAAGAAATCAATAACATTGAATGCAAAATGATTACTGAGATTTGCAGTCAAAGCTTACCCAATTAAATGTTTTATTTTGTTTCCTTTCTTGTTTTATTTTTATATTTAAGATCCTAAAACAGAGCCTATAATTTAGGGATCTACTTTCCATTGTTGTTAGCCGCCTATAATAGGAGGCCTTTACTATTGAATAAAGAACATAAGCAATTTCATTCTCAAAAAGTTAGTTCCAGAAAGGGGCTCTTTCAAGGACGAGTCTGCTTTCACTATTTCATCATAGCTTCAAAGAAAAATTTACTCGCGTCTAATCCCGTGATTGATCCTATACTAAGGAACATAACACTTTTATCATGGGTTTCCATTCTCATATTTGAGAACACTATAGACAGTGGAAAGTAAGCTTCTAGCATCCAAGAGAAGTTAATAATTGCATGTCTTTTCAATGGAAGGTGACTGTACTTTACTAAGTCTAGGTGACACTATTTCTCTAACAGGCATCTTTCCATAATTCTCAGCACCCTTTTATTTATTTATTTACCATTTTGATTGAAGTTGCACCAGTGGACTTGTTCAGCCAATCCCACTAAAAGAGATGAAAATTTGTTGCCTGTGGCCAGTAAAGCCTTTGATATTTCTTGTCCATATATAAAGATGGGTGAAGTTCATAGAATAAGATATTAATCCTAGAAAGAACTGTTTGTAGTAGACACCATTAATATCAAGTCCAAATCAATCCCATTTGGTTCTTGGTCTAGTCTGTACTGGCTCTAAGAGGCTAAGAGGACAGGTAAATGAGAAGGATCTAATTTCTCCTCTTCCCTTCCACCTATAGAAAAATGAAGGTGCAGACTAGTGAAACTCATATTCACTCATGATCATAAAAGGTAACATGCATCCAGCTTCTTAGGTCTACTTTAGATCTCTATGTTTGTGCAATTTATGTATTCGCATTCTCTGTGGTTATAGCTATCTGGTTTTCCCCTCACTTTGTTCTCCTAAAAGTTGACAGTAGGAACAATGTCTTTGTTGTCAAGCTGTGACAATTTCGCGTTTATGCCCAGGCCTATTCATATCGCAAAGTTCTTCCAATTCTGTCAAAGGAATATTGTGCTAAGGCTTTTGATTGGATTGGTGAGGTACTGTGAATCTATCTTTCTGCATTTGCACAATATCGGGATTTTTCCACCTGCAAAGAGGCAGCGCTTTCTAGCAGTTGCCTTAATCTCGCTTTCAAATTGAAATAGAACCTTTTTTATTACATTTCTGTGCCTTCCTTTAAACACTTAAATTGTATGCCATTTCGGAAATCAATTTTCTTTTTCACTATCTAATATTTGATCCACAGGCTTTGGCTTTTCGGATAAACCCCAACCTGGATATGGATTTAATTATACACTTGATGGTAACATCAAATATCCTTATGGAAGAGATGAAATCTCAAGCTGCTTCTTTGTTAACCCTCTTGGTTTCTAAAAAGAATAAATCTAATGTCAATTCTGAGATTTAATGATGGTTTGCAGAGTATGTATCATCATTTGAGTCACTTATTGATGCACTTGCTGTGGATAAGGTCTCAATTGTTGTCCAGGTATTTGATTTCTTCAGTAAGTTAATACAGTCATTGCTAACATTATATCTGGCTTTTAAATACTGCCCATTTCATTGTGTTCTGTAGGGATACTTTTCACCTATCATTGTGAAATATGCAAGCAGGCATCAAGAAAAGCTTAAACATCTGGTGCTTCTCAATCCTCCGGTATGATTGTGCAAAAAATAACCATGAGTAATTCCTCATTACCATAATTCTTGCACCTAAATGCTTGACTTCCAACCTACTGAATGATTCGATGAAGGCAGGCTCTCATGTCTAGTTTTTTGTCTATATATGTGCTTGCATGCGAATTCTAAAGGTGCAAGTTCCAGGAGAACTAAGAGCCAAAGCCTAAGGGCATAACATTTGCACCAAATAGAATCCAAATTAATGTACATACTGGATATTGAAACTTACTCTGGATTTGGCACTTTTCCTAGCTGAAAAATTGACAAAAAATGAAATCAAGTGAAAGATTTCAATATCTCTTATTTCTTTTACATTTTATTATGATATTGGTAACTTAAATCTCCTTAAAATACAGCTTACAGCCCAGCATGCCAATCTTCCTTCAAGCTTGTCCATCTTTAGCAACTTCTTGCTCGGTGAAATCTTTTCACAGGTGGGAATTTGGATGAATTATTGGGCATCTGTCAAATTTTTAAATTCTATGTTTGGGTATGTATGGATCAATCAAATGTGATATACATATGGTATTGCTTCCAAATAGGACCCACTCAGGGCTAGTGACAAGACCTTGACAAGCTGTGGACCTTACAAGATGAAGGAGGAAGATGCCATGGTATATAGAAGGCCCTACCTCACATCAGGTTCCTCAGGTTTTGCTCTCAATGCAATTAGTCGTGCAATGAAGAAGCACCTAAAGGTGAAACTTTTTTCTGGAGATGAACTGTTTCAATTCATCAGCGCCACATAGATTTAAGCTTCTATGAGATTCCTCCATGCCTCAACATTATACTTGTAACATGCATGAAGTTCCCACACTATATACCCCTCTTTTGTTAGTCTAATGAGAAATGCTTATTCTTTTTTAGTTTCCACTTGTTTGTGGAAGATTATAGTTCCAACTTCACACAACATGTCAAACATTGCTTCCAACTAGTCTTTGTAGGTGTAGAGCTGCTGTTGTTAAAGAATGCTTTTAATGCTTTCTGGATTCAGGATATATCTGATTTATCAGATTGGAAAAAGTCATATGGATCTGTATCAATTGATAAGATTTGATGAGCATGGTTCATGTCCAGTTTTATGCAATCTGCCCAATGCCATGGTTCTGGATGAACATACTTACACTGTTAAAAAGATGATAAATTTGCTTTTCCTCTTTTATTGTCTCTTTTCAGACCTATGTAGAAGATCTGAGAAGTATACTCATTGATGCCAACTGGAAAGTTGAAACCACAATCTGCTGGGGTCAGCGGGACCGTTGGTTGAACTTTGATGGGGTTGAAGAATTCTGCAAAGAATCAAAACATAAGATGATTGAACTTCCAATGGTAATAATTTCCATAACCACACTGCTTTCTTGTGAAACTACATGATCTTAAGCTTTCACATCGTTCAATAGCATTCACAATTTCAGAAGCAAGGATACCTAACTTGTCAGGGTATTGATATTCCGACGCTTAGAGTACACATTGCCATTGGTTTTCCTCCTCTTGGTACTGAAAATCATGGGAGTCAATCGAATTTACTGTGAAGCCCACTTAATAAAGAACCTGAGAGGAATGGCTTTGCTGTTGAATAATTCTACATTACCAAAACTCAAGCTAAAAATCCGGCATATCTCGATTACAGTCTAGGTGGCAAGTTGTGCCTCATTTAGGCCATATTTGGCTACATATGGTAGATGCAGCATTTGAAATGCTAATCATAATGTAATAATAAGGGGCTAAAAAAAAAATGATTGCTTAAAAGCCATTCCCTTCTGGTTTTGGCATGAGCATTAACATATTTTATTTCATGATGATGCCCCCATCATTCTTATAAAGCTGCATTTGGCATTTACAGTCAAACATAGCCTACCTTACTTTCATCTCATAGGCTCAAGGAAGTCCATCAGGACTTGCCGCCCTTTTAATAGTGATTTACGAACTTTCCTTTTCTGGTTGCCTCTATGTTTTCTGGTGTCAGCACTTTTTAGCAAATCATCAATCTATTTGTTCAGACAAATTCTTTTTTGTGATTTTTAGCCCCGTGCATATTTTAGGTAATCATGTTGGGGGTAGAATGAATTTGCTTTGACGTAAGAACTTCATTGGTTTTGGTCTCATTAAAAACTGATAAAATTTTGAATTCTGAAAAGTGTATTCTATCTTCCATATATTTTGCAGGCAGGTCATCATGTGCAGGAAGATTGTGGGGAAGAAGTTGCAAAAATCATTGCCGATATACTTGGTAAAAGAGTGCAAACTTGATCACAGGCTTGGTGATCTTTTGGTAAATTGAATTATTTTTTACTGAAAAGGATTTCTTTTAACTTGGTATGTACACACACACATATTTATATATCTGTATTTCTCTAAGGTGTCATGTTTCAAAGTAAATTGTAAGTATGATATGAACCGAGGATCAAATACTCTATGTTATGTGGCCTTTTATGGACATAGACATTCAATTGATTATTGTCCCAAATGATCCGCTGACTTGCTTTCCAAACTGACTAGCTCCATGCAATAATTCTCCCCTTCCTTTGTGTGGTGAATATGCACAGGATCAATTTTTTTTTTTTTTTCCCATTATAACGAGGAAGGGAAGATTCAAACTTGATACCTCTCGTTTGAGAGATCAGATAACATGCTACAAGGTTATAAGATCATTAGCCATAGCATTAAATCTATAACAATGGAATGGTTGCCTTTAAACAGCAAAATGTACTGGGATTTATATGATACATGCACAATTAGGGATAGACACAAGATTTAAAAGTATGGGACATGAGAATAATTAGGCTTGTTTTTCTATCGATTCTTGCTATAGTTTGTTATTCCTCTACTTCTTTGTTTTCAATATTTATTGTAGATGTGAGCTGATGAAACCATTCTTTTTTGGTTTGAACAATCAATTAATTCCCACGAATCAATTTTTATCGTTAATTTTCTATGTCAATTAAATAAGACAATTAAAATGAAAAAGTCTATTGAGTTACTAGATATATTTAATTAGAAAAATATATTAAGACCAGATTACAATTTCTACACTGCAGGATTTATAAATAAGAGAGTTTTAACTATATGATTTACTAAATATTTATTATTTATAGTGTTTCTAATAATTAATTGATATGTGAAATAATATCAATAGGACAATCACAAAAAATTAAATTAAAAAAATAAACAAAGGAAAAAAAAAAGAGAAAAAGACAACAGGAGATAATGAATTTAAGTTATACAATGAAAAGAAAAGTGATATGTGAAAACAAAATATATACACAATATGCTATGCATAATAAATAATTCTAAACTTGTTAAAATTAACGGCAAAAAATCGGCCAAAAAAAATAACGGCAAAGAAAAAAAGAAGAAGAAAAAACTTTGTTAAATATGAGAGTGACAACAATGCCGTTTGCATCCGTCTAATTAAGAATTTTCAAATATTAAAAGTTAGCTGATTTTAAAGTTGGATTTGAGTAAATCCAAATATTAAAAGTTATCTGATTTTAACAATTAAAAAGGGAAAATACAAAAATCCATTTTTAAATTTACTTGTTAAGAATTTTCAACCCAAAAAAAAAATTGTCTATTATACTTAAGATATTTTAAAATTTCAAATCACAGCAAAACTTTTCAATATTATTAAAGTAGGTCAAGTAATATATTACAAGATGAATAATAGGGTTAATTATAAAATCATGACCTTTGTTTGAGTACTTTCACAAATAAGTGATCTAAGTTTTATTTTTTTACAAATACAAAACAAGTATTTTGTACTTTCACAAAAAAGTGACATGAATTTTTTTTTTTTTTTTTATAAATACATGACTTTTATTTGGAGCTGTAACTGAGCCAAGCTATTCGTGACTTACTTAAGCTCGGCTCGCTTCAAACTTGTTTTAACTCAAGCTCAATTAGTAAACGAGCCGAGCTCGAGCATAAAATAAACTCGTTTATCTAAAAGAGCTGAATTTGAGCTTTGATTTAGGCTATGAGTTGGCTCATTAATAAGTTGGCTAGCATATTTATGAATTTTTTTGCATGATATATTATCTATAACTACATAATAAAAATAATAAAAACTAATTTCTATTCAATAATTATGTATATATATTATGTCAACACTTATATATATATATATATATATATATATTTTTAGGTTTAAAAAAAATGGAAAACGGCTTATCTAAATGAGTTGAGTTCAGACTTAAAAATCCAAGCTTGATAAAAGCTCGTTACGCTCAATAAAAAACTTGGCTCAGCTTGAGCTCGTGTAAAGACCCGACCCACTAAATACTGAGATTTAGAGTACCGAGTCCTCAATCACATATAACATTTTCATATCATATGTAAGGTTGTCCTAAAATTAACAGTTTATGAAAATTGTTTAATCAAATCTACTAAAACTTTATGAAAAACCTTTAACAAAATAAGATTGCTAATAAAGGCAATCTATACATATATATATACATCATATGTACAAAGTTTAGTGTCAATACAAGACACTACAAAAATCACAAATTTTTCTTAGTACAAAAGATAATCTAAAGAGAGCTTAAAGTCTATTACACTTAGGCTTATCTAACAAGCCTTCTGAACAGAGAATTATACTTTCTACAAAAGCTTCTTCAAAATTCCAAGGGTATTCGAGTCCTACTCATCCCATTCGTCCATGAATTGCTCAAAATCTGACCCGTATCCCAAATCATCATATAACTCATCTTCATTACCTGTAAAGTAGCAAAAGTTAGCCAAAGGCCTAGTACGCAATGACAAACACAAGAACAATTTATCAAACAAACTTAAATCAAATGAAATGCATCAATGATCAAGTCATTATCTTATTAAGTTTTCTTTTACTGAACAACAGGAGGGTATTCAAACCCCGGGATCACGCTCTGAGAATTTAAGGGTCCTGAGTAACAACAGCTGCTCAGGGGGTTGATATTAGCAGTACGAATACTTATATCTCCTATATCTATTCCATAAAAAAATAGCTTCATTTAGAGTTCAAAAGCCGTTGCCCGACTCTACTTAAACTCAGTCCACAACATGAGTCTGGTTCACAAGTTCCCATAAACTTTGAACTAAACCATGGTATTTCTTCTAAGTTTAAGCAAATGTTACTCGGATACTATTCTCCCCATCGGCTATCCACTTAACAAAAAACAAATCGCTATTGCATCATAGCGTACCACTGCATCATGGTAAAGTCATTACATCATGACTTAGGTTAAGCGCCTAACTAACATGTCATTGCATCATGATAGGTTTACTGCTCCTCGGACCAGATTAAACAGCGTAATAGACATCCAGCTCAACAAAGCATTAAGCCGAATTAAATTAAATCAATTTAAGAATGGCTAGTCCTCGCATACAACAAACAAGCTATTGCATACCTGCACCCAACAATGTATTACTATATTCACTCGGAGGGGGAATAACCGAAGAACCTTTAACTGAAATAAGAATATCAAACAAATTAATAATAGAACATATATATATATATATATAACAATCCTAGGTTAACTATACAAGGAGATTCAATAAACCTAACATATAGTTTTAACATCTAATTCATACATAAAACATGTTTATTTAGCTTATATATTCATTAGAAGATCATATATGAAGTGAAGAATGACAATTGAAGAAGATTGAATTTGTAAAACTCAGGAGATATGCGGCCTTTCTACACAGGCAAAATTGGACTGAACGTCGGCAGCGTTGGAATTATACGCCGGCGGCGTTAAGCCCGGCATTAAAAATTTTGATTCTGCTCGCATTCAACACTGCCTCTACGTCGGTGGCATTAAAGCCTTAGCGGCCGGCGTATGATTTGAAAAATAAATGCTGGCCAATTTTCTTACAAAAGCCGATGGTGTTTTAAGCGGTTTTAGAAAAATCGGTTTTGATCACATTCAACACCACCTCTACGCCGGCAGCGTTGAAGTACCAGATGCCGATGTATGTTAAAAAACAGACCTATTGGAAAAGTGTTTTATTTCCCCTGTTTTACACTTTGAAAAATATAATATATAACACTTTCAATCCTTCTTCAAACACATATTTAACTTCATACACTATCTTTTATCCACATTAACAAATCCTAGTAACTTTGAACTTCAAAACAACAAATCAAACTACTTCATTCACATCAAATCCTTTCCTACTCTTTACTTCTACTTCAACTACTCAAATCAACTTCACTTTTCCCTAACACCTCTCACTATTTCTATATTACATAAACAATTTCACATATCAATAAACCACAACCTAACATAGATATCAATGCATAAAACCATACAATTCAAAAGACATTAACTAGTCCTACCATATGTTTCACACATATACTACAAGAAAGGAAATAAAACAAAAGTTTATACTAGCTTTGACTTACATGTAGAGGCTTTGACTTGGAGAGATATTTGAATCCAAAAGCTTGATATTGGTTTTTGGTTTTGGGCTTATGGTTTGAAGAAAAGGAAAAGAGAAAGGAAAGGAAAAAAACAAGAGGGAAATTCGTTTGGGAAATGAGGGCTGCCAAAAGAGGTAATATTTGATCAAATTTGTGACTTATTATTATCTTAAGTTTGACTTTTGAGGCATATAAGACTTAGCATTAAATTTGGCTTAATTTGGAGTTCATTTGGATTTAATTTAGGCTTGAAAAATAGGTTTAACTTTTGTAAAAACCTGTCAACAAATTCTTAAGCATAACAAAAGTTTTTTGATAATTTTAAATATAACACATACATATTAATTCATAAAAGACACAAATATTAATTACACTATACACACATTAATATACATAAAACAATAACATTAATTTCATTACACATAATCACTTACATCAATAATTAACATTCATAAACATAATATATCAAACTATTTCTACACATTCATATTCATAAATCAAAATTGCTTCAAACTTAATATCTAAAACTAATATTGTATTCACTTGAAATTTTAATTATTGAATAATTTATATTATTTCAGCTTGTTTCATAAAAGAATCGAATTCGAGCTTAAACTTAAGCTCATTTAATTAAACGAGTCAAGTTCGAGCCTCAATTTTAGACTCGTTAAAAAGCTTGGCTCAAGCTTGAGCTCTCAAAATTTTAATCGAATCGAGTCGAGCTCGAACCTTTAAAAGCTCGGTTCAACTTGGCTCAACTTGGCGTAGATTATTTGTAATCCTATATGTATTTTTGTATTAATTATATATAAGAGACATGTAAAAACATAAGTCATATCTTTGTCAAAAAAAACAAAATCATGTCACTTTTTTGCAAAATACAAAATACAGGTTATGTATTTGTTAAAAATCAAAACTCAAATCACTTAATTGTAAAAATACTAAATCACTGGTAAAATTTTGTGATTTTCACTAGATAAAATAAAAGGAAATCAATAAGCAATATTAGAGGTGATAAGTTTAGGAGATATATAATATATATATACTATATAAAAGTTGGCGTGAATTGCAATGCTTTGTGAATATCGACAGACCTTTCTTTAATGCGTCCTCGAGGACTACCGCATTTATTCATGTGCGATGCAATAATTGGGCACTCGAGACGAATGGGCTTTTTTATCTGGCCTATTCTTCATTATTTTCTTTTAGCCGTCCACATTACTCTGTGTTAGTGCAACACAAAGAACATAAAGGGTCTCTGTTGAACGTTTCTGCTGGTAAGAAAGTCCTTTGTTGGCGGACCACGATGCATGAGCCTCCAGTATTTTGGGGTGACAAGGCAGCTTCCAGAGGACTCCAGTTCGTCCGAATCTCCAATAATTAATTCACACTTCAACTTTATAAACTTTTATTATCTATTTTAAAATAATTAGGATAATAATATTAATAATATTCCCAAATATATTATAATTCAATATTAATTATCAAAATATACCTAGGCATTGTAAATCATCACTAATATTATAATTAAGAAACAAGATTCAATTTACGAGAAAATTGTATGATTAATGACCCCTTAAATAAAAATTACTTAAATACTAATTAAATAAAATTAATTACCACAATATCGACGTAAAATCGCATGTTTAACAGACGATATTCGAATTTGCGTCTGAATCTCATCTTGTAGATGTGATTAATTAACAAATATGAAACGCCTATTAAAGATGCATATCACATACAAAATAAGTAAATCATTTTTTCAATATGCGATTCATCTTTAAAACACATGAAGAGTCTGGTACTGTATGACTTTTGATTGAATCGCATTTTCAAAGAGTTTCATGTGTAAATTTGTAAAATGCTTGTTTAATATGCGATTTTACATTGATATTTGTGTAAATATTTTTGTATTGTTTGTATTTATGTAATTTTTTCTACAAAGTTGATAGACACATGTTTCATCCTTCAATTTACTATTCCCTTATTCCGAACCGTGAAAATTCTTATTATTTATTGTGGTAGAGCTTGCTCAAACCTACAATCATTAATTATTTATATTGTATCACTATAGTTAATTAGCATACTAATTAATTTATTAATTCGATTTTAGGTTTGATCCTAACACCGTAATTAATATTACGATTAAGAAACTAGACTCAATTTATTATTTCATTATCCATGAACATTCTGTTATTTATTATAGTAGAAATTGCACAAACCTATAATCATTAATTCTATATTAATAAATTGAAAATTTTCTAATTAATTACTTTATATTGTTTAAACTAGAGATAGCATGCAACTGTTTCAAAAAATGCGCACAAAATACTATTTACTATATGAGATTTAATTTTAATTTTTTACGCGCATAAATAAAGAAATAAGCCAATCAGTATAATATGATTTTTTTTTGGCCAAACAGTATAATATGATTGATACTAGGATAATGTACTACTTTATTGAACCAATATATTTAATCACACATTTCCCGGCTCTAGTTTATGTAATCCAGGGAACTTTTCTTCCCCCAAAAAAAATCCAGGCATGATTGAAGTACATGGAAGCATGCAGCACTTATGTCTGTACTTAAAGACAATTAACTAAAAACAAAGCCACATCCATCAATTTCTGATATTTTATTCTCACTATCGTGGACAGAATAAATATATATATATATATATATTTAAAGGTTCTCAACAATATGAAAATTGTACGTTGCCCTATCGTTAATCGTACCATAAACCCTATCATCTTTTTTTTTATTATTATAATAATAAAGTATTTTAATAAAAAATTTTTATGTGCAGACACGACTGTAGAGATTCTCCAACGTTGCTGCCCATACTCGTGTCTCTTGCTGGAAAGTGAAGGCCCTTCTCTCTCTCTAATCTATTTTATCTCAGTGACCAATGCTTATTAATTGGTTCTATGTCATCTCTCCGCTTCATTGCCTCTTCAAGCCAACAGAAATTATAGGATAAAGAGCTTTGTTGCAAAGCTTCTAGATATGATTGGAGAGATTAAACTTATTTTGTTAGGAATATAAATAGAATGTATATTTTTTATTTATATCAAAATAACTAATCTTTTTCCAATTATAATAGATTAGGGGCAAGACCCTTATTGATCCTTTTACGAGTATATCCCTCTTCTTTGGTACTTGATCTTTCTTAATCTTTTGAAAATTGGTTTTGTCATGTTTTTTAATGTTTCTCTTATTCAATATATGTTTCTTTGTGCTTGTTTAATGAATTAATTATACGCCTATACCTATTATTATTGTTGTTGTTATTGTTGCTGCTGCTGTTGTTGTTTGGTTTCTATTCACTATTATTATTGTTGTTGTTGTTTTTATTTGGTTTCTATTCATTGTGAAGTGCCCTTTTCAAGTGGTATCCACCTCTAAGACCTTGATTTATGTTATTCATTAGAAATCCAATTCTTAGGGTTTTAAGAAATTGTATTTTCTTTTAATATTTTTTGTCTTTTAAAATTTTCTTTTTATGGTAATGATTCTTTCCTTTCTATTTTTTATTTGGTTGAGTTATTTGGACCAAATAATTATGAGGATGGAATTTTATATGCTTACAAACTTTGACTTGTATTTAATCTTTTGGAAATTGGTTTTATCATGTTTTTTAATGTTTCTCTTATTCAATATATGTTTTTTGTGCTTGTTTAATGAATTAATTATACACTATGCCTATTATTATTGTTGTTGTTTGGTTTCTATTCACTATTATTATTGTTGTTGTTGTTCTTATTTGGTTTCTATTCATTATGAAGTGCCCTTTTCAAGTGGTATCCACCTCTAAGAGCTTAATTTATGTTATTTATTGGAAATCCAATTCTCAGGGTTTTAAGAAATTCTATTTTCTTTTAATATTTTTTGTCTTTTAAAAGTTTCTTTTTTTTTTTGTAATGATTCTTTCCTTTTTTATTTTTTATTTGGTTGAGTTATTTGGACCAAATAATTATGAGGATGGAATTTTATATTCTTACAAACTTTGACTTATATTTAATCATCAGAAAATTGGTTTTGTCGTGTTTTTTAATGTTTCTCTTATTTAATATATGTTTCTTTGTGCTTGTTTAATGAATTAATTATACGCCTATGCCCATTATTATTGCTGTTGTTGTTGTTGTTGCTGCTGCTGCTGCTACTGTTATTTGGTTTCTATTCACTATTATTATTGTTGTTCCTCTTATTATTTGGTTTCTATTCATTGTGAAGTGCCCTTTTCAAGTGGTATCCACCTTGAGAGCTTAATTTATGTTATTTATTAGAAATCCAATTCTTAGGGTTTTGAGAAATTCTATTTTCATTTAAAATTTTTTGTCTTTTAATTTTTTTTTTTTTTTGTAATGATTCTTTCCTTTTTATTTTTTGTTTGGTTGAGTTATTTGGACCAAATAATTATGAGGATGGAATTTTATATGCTTACAAACTTTGACTTGTATTTAATCTTTTGAAAATTGGTTTTGTCATGTTTTTTAATGTTTCTCTTATTCAATATATGTTTCTTTATGCTTGTTTAATGAATTATGGTATCCACCTCTGAGAGCTTAATTTATGTTATTTATTAGAAATCCAATTCTTAGGGTTTTAAGAAATTCTATTTTCATTTAAAATTTTTTGTCTTTTAAATTTTTTTTTGGTAATGATTCTTTCCTTTTTATTTTTGTTTGGTTGAGTTATTTGGACCAAATAATTATGAGGGATGGAATGTTATATGCTTACAAACTTTAACTTGTATTTAGTGTCAATGCTCTTGCCGAACCCTATTTGGTTACAGGGCTATGCCTAAGCCCTTGTCTGCCTCCCCTAGGTAGACACCATCCCCACCACAGTCATGCTTAAGCTTGTGGTCTCTTCTGACTCCAAACTAAGGCCATCATGGCCTCCAACACTAGTTTTGTAGAGTCTAGAATTACCCCTTTTCTAACCCTCAAGACTTTTACAGCCTTCCCCTTTCCCTTCCTCATCCCATGCTTATCTAGAGTTGAGTACAATCCTTCCAATCTCTGAGAATCCTTTATTTGAAGCTCGTGAACCATTTAAAGCCTCCTTTATACTTGAAATACACCTTAAAACCATGAACTTGAAATAGGATTAAGTTAAATATCAACTTTAAAATAAATGCACTAAGTAACCATATCAAGCTCAAAATGTCTCATATAAACAAAAGCCTTTCATACTTATTAGCGTAATAATTAGAATATGATAAATTATACTAGAAGGTCATAACATTTGGGGGTAAGTTTATTTTAGATCACAATGTTTCGAAAAGTTCAAAAGAGGTCATAAAGTTTAGTGAGTAAATTCATTTTAAGTCATAACATTTAGGGGTAAGTTCATTTAGGTCACAACATTTGGAGAAGTAGGTTAATTGAGGTCACTATTGACACGTGTCAATAAGAGATATATTTAATTAAAATTCAAGAAAACCCTTGTTTTAAGGCCCCATTGACATGTATCAATAGGAGAAATACTTAATTAAATCATAAGATACTTTTCCAAATGTTATAACCTATTTTAAACTTTTCAAAACGTTGTGACTTAAAATGAACTTACCTCCAAATGTTATGGCCTTCCGGTGTAATTTACTCAATTAAAATAGGATGCTAAAGACTACTTGATTGGTGGATTATGAGAATCTATTCTTAGAAGGCCAAGAACCGAAACTCACAAAATATACCCACTAAGGATTGGTTTTTCGTAACCTTACAACCAATCCTTACATAAATAATTAACTAGGTACCTTGAATAAATAAAACAAATAACATACCAATCTAGGAAATATTGCTTATCCATAACCTAGGCTCAATGTAAGCAAAAGAGTTGAGTCTAAATTAGGATACATAACTATGTAGACCCTAACCTGAATAATTTAACTAAATAGAATCAAAGATAATTGACTAAAATCACTCAGAACTTTATCTTAATACAAGTTTTTGAATTTATGACCAACGAATAGCATTTGACCATTGCAAAAGGAGGAAAAGGGTTGCTTACTATGATTGAATTAATAACCGAACTAATACTTAAACTTGGCCTAAATGAATTGTTGCTTGGCTACTTACTCGACTTGAACTAGGTTGCAAGCTTGATTATAACTCCAAGAGGATGCAGTATTTTAAGCACTTAGGCCTCCATGGAGTGTGTGATGCGGCTCAGCGAGTAATCAATTGGGGAATTTTCAATATCAGGTGATCAATTAGACCTAGAGCAAAGTTATAATGAAGTTATGTGGAGGTATGGGCCATTGCACGAATCTTGCTCATTGATTGCAATTTGTGAAGAGTTGAACCGGACAATACTACTTTTGATTTTTCTTCTCAGATAAGTTATGGAGTATTGGTCCTAAAAGTGTGTGTGTGTAAGAGGGGGGGGGGGGGGGGGGGGGGCGGGGGGCCTTGGGTGGGTGTAGGTGTGAATTGGTTTCTTAAAACAGAAACTTTAATTTTGCCTTATGTAAAATTTTAACCAAAACTCCAGTTTTATAATGAAGTATGGCATTGAGTTTGCTTTTGCAATCAATAAATAAATAATTAAATGAACACGAAAATTAAAGAGAAGGGTAAGAGAAGTTTGCGCAATGATTTGTAGAGGTTCCACCTCGAGTGCCAATCCTCTCTTCCAACTTCAAGCTGGGGACCCGTTATTCCACACCGGTATGTTCCACTATATCCAATTAAAAAAATGATTAAAAAGTAGTATCTCAATTCACTCTGTCAGATTTCATGCTAATTTTGCCTTTTGTAAAATTTTAATCAAAACTCCAGTTAGTTATAATGAAGCATGGCATTGAGTTTGCTTTTGCAATCATAATAAATAATTAAATGAACATGAAAATTAAAGAGAAGGGTAAGAGAAGTTTGCGCAATGATTTGTAGAGGTTTCGCCTCGAGTGCTAATCCTCTCTTCTAAATTCAAGCTGGGGACCCGGTATTCCACATCGGTATGTTCCACTATATCCAATAAAAAATGATTAAAAAATAGTATCTCAATTCACTCTGTCAGATTTCACGCTAATACTAGCTATCTCTAAACTAAATGTCTATTATAATCTATCTCACACAAAGTAATCAAAATCAAATGAGAAATGAATAATTAAAGTATCCTCTCAAATTTCGTGCAGGTAAATAAATTTTTTAAGTAATAGTATATGAACAAAAGTGAGCTAAAGAGTTCGCAGTAAATGGAACTTCCTTTCATGCAAGTTTTTTTTTTTTTTTCCGTGTACTTCTCTTTAAATCTCTAATGACATATTTGTTTTGAAGTCTCAATGGCTAGATAAAGATAATTTGAACGTTGGGCTAATTACCTGATATTTGCTTCCTTGTTTTTGATGATGTCTTCTAATCAGGTCTTCCAATGAAAAAAATTAGATAAGCTTGGCTGATGATCTTTGTTCCTGATTTTGTGTGCTTGAAAGGGATAAAAATTCTCGTATATTTCAAATTGCAAAACTGGATGTTAATTTCTTTCCTTGCTGTGAATGAGTCTTGAGGCAAGATCTAAAACGTTGTGGACCAAATCTTGAAGTAAAACAACCTCTGGTACTTTTTTAATTTTGAATCACATTAGTATCCTATAGAAATAGGACCGTATCTTGTTGTTAAGCTCTTCTTCAAATTTGAACTTCATCTGCTCTTTAGACATAGTTTTGGATCCTCAATAAAACAAATCTTTAAGAGGTTGAGCATTCTTGACAAATCTAGAATGGAATTGAATTTCTCAAAAATAATTGAACTTGTTGTCATAAACAATCTTCAAGAATAATCTTTAATCCATTATAAACTTGAATCTCCTGGACATTTAAACCAACTTTATGGAACATATTTGAATGTATTATCCTAATACATCCAACTTTAGAGCTGAGTCTTCAAATCCATAAAGAATCCTAGAAAAATTCATTATGCAACATTTGGCTCATGATTTTGCAGATTTTTTTTTTTTTTTGTGGCAGGTCTACTCTTTGAGTTCCCTTTTGAGCGTTATTATCTTCTTGACAATCAGCAAGTTTGCCTTATGAGCATTGTAGATTTCTTAACAAGCTTTCTAAATAGATTTTGAATTACTCTCTTACTCAAATCTTTCTTTGACGAACTTCTTCTATAAAGCTTCTAATCAACCTTAATTGATCAAATTAGTCTTCCCATATTTTTTATACTTGAAAGTGTACGCTTAACAACTTTGTCAATAAACACTTATATATGTTTTGTTATTATCAAAACCAAACTAGGAGTCTTAGGTTGGAGGTTTATTGATGCCCCCTTTGGTGCGTGATTCAAGGTGATCCCTTCTTTTTCCTGTTGTTTGGCAAGAGTCTTGAGTACTCATGTGCTTGTTGATATTTAAGATACAGGAAATACTTTCTTGTGGAGTTGAAATTAATTCGAACTTAACCTATGGATGTTGCATTAGAATAGATTCATGTGACATACTTATATGTGCTTGTTTACTATGTACTAGGCTTTGTAGTTCATTCTTTTAATATTTCACGTACTATTGATGATTGGTTCATGAACTTACTTTATGACTTGTTGGAGATTGGGTATGAGAACCACATAGGATGTTCAAATTAGTTAGCATCATACAAGATAAGGATTTTTATGAATTTCTAAAAAATGTTTTTAAAATATTATTTTATAGTTAGATGAATGTATATAATTAACTTTGATTATTCTATTTTGAAATGGATATTAGTTCCAAAATGTTTTCCAAATCAACTATGCTCATTGATAGGACTGATGTATTTTTATGAAACCTATATTTAAAACATGTTAATTTTACAAGTTTTGAAAAAACCTAAATAGTTGGGAATAAAAGGGCACTCTATCGAATTATTGTATAAAATTAATAATGATTTCTCAATTAAAATTCTATTATAAACCCACCTAGCTAATGGTGTCTTATATATATATCATTTGAGGTTTATATTTGATGAAACTAATACAACCTACACACCTAGGATGTGCACAACCAATCCTAACCTATATAATTAACTAGAAGTTGGCTAAATAAAATCAATGACATAGAAACCTAAGAAATATCATTCATATATAACCCAAACTCAATGCATGCAAATGAGTCAAGTTCAAACTATAATCCATAACCATATGTACCTAACGCAAATAATTCAACTAATGAAAATCAAAGCTAATCGACTGAGTTACTTATACATTTTTTCCAAATTCACGTATTTAAATTTATGAACATCAAATGGTATTTGAATTAGAAAAAGGAGGAAACAATTTCAGAATGGTTAGCAGGTATGTGGTAACTGTATGTTACTTGTTTGGATAAAATTAATAATCGAAATAATACTTAAGCTTGACCTAAATGTTTGGTGGTTACAATTTGGTCACTTACTCTAGGAAGTAGCACCCTTAGATTAGGTTGCAAGCCTGATCGGAAAAATGTGATGGATTAGACACTTAAACCCCCATGGAATGCACGGTAGGCTCCTTAGGCAGTCGATGGGGATGGAGAATTTTTTAGATTGGATAGTGTCGAGCCTGGATTTTTCCACTATCTAGTTCATTTCTCCTAACTCGATTCACATTAAACCCGAACCCATTTAACATGAATCCTCGACTAGGGGTTAAAAGAAATTTTAATTTTTGAAAAATTTTTAGAGTCGCCACCCGATATAAATCGGGAAAAATAAAAAAGCTAGGATCAATGGGTCGGTTGATCCTAACTTAGCTACTAGTCTGCGAAAATTTGATTTTAAAAATAACAAAAAAATTTTAAAACCAGATATCATGGATTCATGGGCTAACCTATTAAAACCAAATGGTTACCACTTTTGGAATTTTAAACTTATAATTTATCCTTTATATGCTCAAAAATTAAAAACTTAAGTAAAACATTATAGCACAAATATTTACAAGTCAAATCATTCATTTTTATTTTTTATTATTTTTTAGAGCATGAATATCAATAAAATATCTTATATTTACAAAATATTTATTCACAATATTAAAAAAAAAAAAAAAAAACTTTTTTTTTATTTTTTAATGTTGCCCCCCAGGTGCCTACATACTCGCTAATCGAGATCAGACAAAACGTAGTTTTTTTAAAAAAGAACTTAATTTGTTGATCAATTTTAATTTTTTGAACTCTTTTCACTTTAAATTCATTAAATTTTGAATTTTTATGAAATCATTTTTGATGATCCTATGATCTAATCAATTGATTTTTTATTTTATGAAAAGATATTTTTCTAAGTCCAAAAATCATTTTTTTTTAAAAATTTTTTGGTTTTGGAAATCCAATTTTATCATTTTTATTATTTTTTTATTCATTATTTTTTTTTTATTTTTTGATAATCATCACATAAATTCACAACATATTCAAAATATTTTACAATATATTAAAATTATTTTTTATGCATTAAATATGCATTTCTAAAAGCAATTTATGTATAAATACATATTAAAAATATTCAAAAATATTCAAAAATATCAAAAAAAATAAATTTATATGAAAATAATTATTTTGATTTTTCTAGATTTTTATGAATTTTATGAATTTTTTATGAATTTTTATGAATTTTTTTACTATTTTCTGAAATTATATATAATAAACTAATAATAAAATAATGCGGACTGACCTGGGCCGTTGGATGGAGCGAATCAGATCTGGAGCGTCGATCTGGCTGACTGATCCTGATCATCTGATGGAATTGACTAAATCTGGGGCGTTGATCGAGATGATTAAGTCTGGAGCGTTAGATTTGCTGATCAAATCTGGAGCGTAGGATCTGCTTGATTGAATCTGAGCCGTCTGATCTGCTTGATTGAATCCGGGCCGCCGATCTGCTTGATCAAATCTGGACCGTCTGATCTGGATGATTGAATATGGGCCGCCGATCTGCTTGATCAAATATGGACCGTCTGATCTGGATGATTGAATCTGGGCCGCCGATCTGCTTGATCAAATATGGACCGTCTGATCTGGATGATTGAATCTGGGCCGTCTGATTTGCTTGATCCAATCTGGACCGTCTGATCTGGATGATCGAATCTGGGCCGTCTGATCTGAGCTGACCGTTGACCGTTGACCAGGGGCGGGTCGGATTCGGATTTTCGGGTCGGATCTGACCGTCGGGCGAAGAAGACGAAGTCGCGACCTTTCGAGGAGGATTCCGGCGGCTCTGGTGGTCGTCGGCGGCTGGGGGTTTATCGGCCCGATGCCTGTGGTGGAGCCGAAGCTGGTGGCAGTGGTGGATTGCGCCCAGATCCACCGGAAGCGGCGGTTGTTTGTGTGGTGGTCGCCGGCGGCTCAAACGGAAAAATAAAAAAAAAAATTTGCAGAGATGATTTTGATCAATTTGATCAAATTCAAGCACACTAAAACAATCAAAACTTATTTCTAACACTCCTAACCATTCAATTTGGATCAAATCTGATCCAATCACTTCGAATTTGAAAATTCGAATCCTACATCCTAAATTCAAAAATTTCGAATTGATATTGTTATGTGTGTGTTTCTTCCAAATTGATTGTGCCTTTTGATCCTAGTACCCTCTATTTATAGTTGCAAGCTCAATTTTACGTTTCGTACTGTTTCGAAAACGAATCGATTTTTGCCTCTTATTTTCACGAATTTAATCCAATAATTCGTGTTTAATTTGTTTCAAACTGATGAATTGATGATTAATCTTTCATATTCTTCATCAAATCATTCAATGTGGGTAGATGAATCATCCAATTTTATCAATTCTTGTAAATCCTTATTAATGGACAATTGAATGCTTCATAAATTGTATTATATTTTTTTATTTTTTTTAGCACGAATTTTGTGACTTTTGGGTTGTTTTTACACATGAATTGTGTATTTATCTTTCATATCCATGTCTACTTTGCAATGGCATCATCAATTTCAACAATTAATGATGTTTTGTCAGTTAAAAATTGATGCAAACTAAGGCAAAAAGTCACTTTGAGAAGGCAAAAATAAAATAAGATAATAAAAGGCAAAAATTTGCCTTTGCTAGGGTTTGAACCTGGGTCCTTGAGCTTGGTGTGTGTTTGGGTCAATGTATTTAACCAATAGGCCATTTGGCCTGTGCCTTGATCACTTAGCCAACTTCATCAATACTTAATTAAGGTTGGAAAAATGAGTTTAATTAAACAAAATTGAAGATTCTGTTTAATTAACTTTATAAATTTAATCCTTAATTAATTGGGCAAAAATTGGGTGTCTACAGATAGTTAGTCAGAGTAGGAATGAAGTTATAATGAGTTATACAGGGTAATGAGACCTTGTATAAAGTGTTGCAATGAACCTCATTGATAGCAGCATGTGAGCAGATGAACTGAATGAGACTAGTTCTTTCTTTTTCTTTTCTAATAAGTTATGGAGTCTTGTCAATCCCTTAATCAATGATTTGAGACCCTTTCCCTTCCCCATGGTTTAGCAAGAGTCATGGGTACTCATGTACATGTTGAAATCTTTATGACTATCATGACTGAAAAAAGGGGCCTACTAGGTTTGCTCTAAAGTCTTCATATCACGTGAGCACCCATAACATGAAAACCGCATTGCAAGTTAGAGATTCAAAAGCTCTAATTACTTATTTTCTCAATATGCTATACATATATATATAGTAAAATAGTTTTGGAAATCGATATTTTCAATAATCACAAGGATAGTAGAAAATCGATACCTTATCAAAAGATAAGATAAGGTAATCTTAAGTCTATCCTACTATAGAGAAATTATTAAAGGAATAAGGAAAGTTTAAGAAAGAGAAAATCAAGTTGCATATCTTTCTCTTATCTATGTTCAGACTAAAGCTTCATAATCTTCTATTTAGCTTGACTTGATCTTTAGTATATTTGCGCTTGAATCCCATCCTAGTTTCCAGCTATTGATTTTTCTTGCAAAAAAAAAAAAAAAACTATTAAGGGGTAAGCGACATTTAGCTTAGTGATATATTTCATTCAATCATACCATAACAACCAAACAACCAAATTATATTAATTTTAAGCATATGCTATGCATGCTATGCAACAAACACATGAGCACACAAGTATATATGGTTATTTGAAACTCATATATAGAACGAATTTACGCCCTCCATATCAAATGTTAGTGTTGGTCCGAAATAAATAATCAAGAAAGGGGGTTGAATTGATTATTAATAAAAATTTTCGTCTTTAAAAATAATCCACTTCGGTTTTAAAAAAGAGAACAATATAAACAATTAAATAAATATAACAATTAAATTGTGGAAATTAAAAGATAGAGTGTAGAAAATCAAGCAGCGATTTATAGTGGTTCCGCCTTGTACGTCAGTCCACTCTTCCAGCTCCAAGCCAGAGACCCTGTTATCCTACATGTTTGTTCCACTATATCCAATAACTTCAAATTACAAGATAGTGCAATCCTCTCTGCTCGATTCTCACAGTTATTCTCTAGCTACAATCGATCTATAGAGTCTAATCTTGTAATCAAACAAACTAGAAGGCAACAACACATTCCTTCTGTCAACAAGGAAATAACAAAATCAAGATTGCAATAAAGAATAAAAATGCACTAATCAGCTCGTGTATGATCATTAGCACTAGCAATTTCTATTTGCTTCTTATGGTAAAAAATGTGTTCTGTTCTTTGATCATAAGGTTCTGTGAAACCTTTTGGGTTGGTAAAGTAAGTGTCTTTTCTTCTTTCTCTATCTCTCTTTTCTTTTTTTTTTTTTATAGCAAAGTGTTTCTTGGTATCCTATTTTTTCTAGAGGAGAGAGAGAGAGATCAGTTTCAAAGACTAGAAGGAGAAATAGTAAAGTTTCGTGAGATTCTGTATAAGGTTCTGTATTTTCTTGGTGAAAAAGAAAGATTTTGTTTGCAACATGAATAGAATAAGCTTCTTCTTTTTTCTTTTCACTTCAATCTTCTTCTTTTTTTCTTTGTCTTCTATATAATATATTTTTCTGTTCACGCTCGAACGTTCAAACTAGATGGATAAACATTCCAAAGATCTCGGCTAATAAAATTACTCTTGCTTATCCGTTTTTCAAATTCAATTCTGTTGTGTTGGTTTCTCTCAAATGATGATTTTGATGATAACAAAAAGGATTAAGTGATTACTTATATATTTGTTAAGTGTGGGATGGAAATATTCTTCTTTCAAAAGACCAATCTACAAATCAGAAGGTTCTTTCATGGAATATAAGTTTTCTTTTAAACCGTCAGGAGGAACGTCAAAGAGTTTATATGTCTTATTTTCAAAAAGTTGCTAAAGAATGATTGACAACTCTCAAATCTAATCTAAATTGAAGGATTCGAAATTTTGAAGGCTTAGCTCAAATGTTAAGTATATTTGGGTAATGTACTCAATGTGTTCTACAAAGTTGGTTCAATATCCACAGGGATTTAATTTTTGGATTAAATAATCAATTTTTGGAAATTTATGAACGACGAAAATGAAGTTGAACGATTCAAGTTTGGAAACTTTATTTCTTACACAGTGATTTACATTTAAAGAAAGATAGTATACATAATAGGAATTTATTACAAAACATCATTAAGATCTTCAAGGAATTTTATTGTCTCTACAAGAAGCTGATATCATGCAAAGGAAGAGGAACAAATTAATCTACCTGATGAACTAGCCGTTAGAGGAAGCAAAATAAAAATAACGGATACTCAAGACAAGAAGATCAGAGAGAAACATTATACATGAAAGAGAAAAGAGCCATCAGTGATAAAAGCTTTCCTTCTTCATACGCTAAACACTGTCATATTACTATTATTGCTATTTTGAGCGAAATTTTGAGGATATTATTTATTCCTCTGATTTTTTTTTTACATTTTTGTGTGAGTTTGATAGTTACAAGTAGGCTCAGTAAATTGATTGCTCAGGAGAATCAAGCTGAGTGAATTGTAGCCAAAGAGAATTCGCAAGAACATCTTGTAACTTTGATTGATTGATTGGATAGTGGAACACAACCTCTATGGAATACAGGGACCCTAGCTTGGAGTTAGAAAAGAGGATTAAAACTCAAGGCTGAACCTCTATAATTCGATTTTGCACTTTTTACTCTCTTATATCTTTTTAATTTGTGCAATTTTATTTTGTGTTTATATCTGTGATATATGCTTAGAAGGTTTATCAGATAGTAACATGTTTTATAATCTTAATCAGAAAGTCGATCAGAGAGTGTTTGACATATATTTTCTTGATCAAAGAGTTAGTCAGGACGTTTATTTGGGAGTAAAAAGTTTTGAATTAACTTTTGATTTTTCATGAGCTCAAGCAAATCATTTTGATCCGAATTCTTGTTCAAAGTTTTTATTTGTTAAGTTTATTGTTTTAAGAAAGTTTCAAAGCCATTTTAGTTAAATAATCAAGTGGTGTGAGTTTTGTTTGAAATTTTAAAAGTAAATTTTTATAACCAATTCACCCCCTCTTGGTTATCTTTTCGGGACCAACATGTTGTGATCTTCAAACTGATTGCAAGTTGTGGATAGGCTCTTCCTTGTATTTCTTGGATGAAATCTTGTGAGCTTTATCCTTTTTAAAATTCAAATTCTGTAACGGAAGGATGATGATAAGTTTTGTTAGATTTTCGTAAAAAATCTTGTTGTTATTTGTTATTATTGTTCATCGTGATCTTCTTCCTCATCCTATCCAAGATAATGTTTATCTTCTTTTTAATCTTCTAGGCAAAATCCCATGAAAATAGATGTGTTGGACATGTAGATACTGATAAATCACTTGTCTTGAAGGAGAAAAACGTGTAGAATTTGTCTAAACAAGGTCTGGTACTGTTCATGAAGATTTTCATCGTTGAAGACATTGATGAAAGAAAAACTTTGATGAAAACATTAAATCCCCTTGGATTAAACCAACTTAAGTGGAATAAATGAGTATATTATCCAAATAAACTCATTTACTCGGAGCTAGGTCTTCAAGATTCATTTTTGTACCGAACTGGAATGATTTGTATCAAGTTGGAGAAAATGAACGGTGAAATCACATGATATAGAGCTGTTGTTAAAAGTACAGTGAAAGGTTCTATAAAAGGTTCTAGATTTCTCGAAAAATTCTCCTTAAAGCAACCTTCTAGAAAACATTATGGATTTCGATACTCTTCATCATTTTTCTTCATTCTCTTTAACTTGATACTACACACTTAATAAACTTATTAGTAATCATTTTACTCTTTTGTTATCATCAAACCTGTCTAAGAGAATCTAACAGTTAAGGAATTGTTTATCTAGTCTTTAGGCACTTACCCATAGCATTTGGCAGACGCGGCTCCAAACTAAGGGTCGTATTCCCCAAACGATGTGGATTCACTTGGAAGGAGTGGGGCCCATGTCCAACCATGATTGCAGCCCATCCAGCTCTACATGTAGGAGTAGTAGCCTTCCGAATGTGTCTCGATAAGCCAAACCTTACTAAAGTTCATTAGGGGCGATCAAACGATTTAACAAGCATCAAACAATCGCACGTTTAAGAAATCAAAGCACTTAAACAAAAAATTTAAGATCGTGATATGTTTAATTTTCACAATATCACATAAGCATAGAATCACATACATAACCTATGAATTCCCCATACATATTCATTTTTATCTTTTTTACATTACTAGTGCCACTATTTCTACAACTACAAACAACATAACAAAATCATAAGGAAAAGTCACTTATCCTTAATGCAATCGTTACTCAAAATGATCCTTGGGGAAAGGTACGTCAAATCCTTCGTTACCTAAACGAAAAAAAAAAAAAAAACCTGGAATAAATATTTCATATTGTTAACATGAATTATCCTATATATGATTTTGATGAGATCAAAATTTAAGTTTTGCAAACACACTTCTCCTTAATAAGATTAATGATTTTTGTACGGATAAATATATATCTAGAAATCTATGTTACGTGTGTATAAGTGCTTTGTTTTTACACCTATAGGAATTGCATTGGTGAGCCGGTTTAGAAGAATAAAGCACAAGTCTTAATGAGTCTAAAATTCAAGGCACAAAGAGGCAAAATTCAAGGCACAACAAAGTGCGAAGTTTGAACCAGCAAGCTAGTGGGCCCTTAAATCAACCGTTGCACACATTTAATGTTGTCATCTTTCAGACGTTATCACCAAGGGACATTTTCACTTGTTAGTCCCACTTTTATAATGAAGAGGAGGGGGGGTTGAATTGATTATAAACAAAAATTGAAATTTTAAATCTTTCAAATCAAAATCCCCTTTTAATTAAATAATTGAGAATAAGATTAGCAATTAAAATGAAATTAAAAATACAGAATTAAAGAGAGTAGGAAGAGAATCAGGTAGTGATATATAGTGGTTCCGCTTTGTGTATCAGCCACTCTTCCAGCTCCACGCTGGGAACCCAGTTGTCTTTACCAATTATGTTTCACTATATCAAAACAAATTGAGAGTACAAACATGTCTCTTTAAGGTAAAGTCTCATGCTGAGTCTCTCTAGCTTCTATACTAAGCTAATCACTCAACTACAGTGATTTATCAAATTCCAAATCTCTCACAAAAGGAGTAGAAAGCAATGAGGAGAAATTAATTATTACTCTACAATTAAGTTCGAAAGAATATTATAGAAGGATGAGATCTACAATTTTTTCTTCAAAAGCAACAAGGATAAAGCTTGTATTATTCTTTTATTTTTAAAAAAGAGATCCCTTGTAATTATTTTAAGCCTTTTTCACTTGCAGCTTGTTCTTTAACGTCTAGATAGAAAGAAAGTCGGGATCCTTTTTTATTTGCATTGATCTTCTCTTGATATTTTATTGATCTTTGAGATATCTTACCTTTGATATTATCTTGATTTTGCCAAGATCTTCTGTTAATATATGTTATGATTAAATTAAAAAAATATGGATAAACTTAATAACAAGTCCTTGTAAAAAATCTCGTGGTCTTTAACTAATATTTGTTGGATAATGTTTGTTGTGATATCCCTCAGTTTGTGAAGATTATCTTATTAATAACCTTATCTTTATCTTGAATAATATCTTCACTTGTAACAACTTATCCTTATCTTGCTCAACAATCTCCAAGAGAAAATATTGAATAGATCCGAAAAAAATTATTGGAAAAAATCTCATGTACCAGTAGCAAAATGATTTATAGAACAATTTGATTTTAATAAATCATTGAGAAAAACTTGATGTATTATAGGGCAAAAATTATAGAATTTATATTATAATAGTTACAAATATATATATATATAAATTATAATTTTTACCTTATAACAATGTAATGCAATCCCATGATATTAAATCCATCTTTAGTGAAACACATCAAGTATATTACCAAAATATACTTGACAAGTGGAGCTAGGTCTTGAAAGATGAAAAAAATCCAATTTTGAAAACTTTATTCAAATCTGGAAAATTTTATGTAATACTTAAAGGTCTTGAAATAGCTTCTGAGAACATATTGTGTATAAACCTTGAAGTTTCTAAAACAACTTCTGTCAAGCTTATGTTTATCTCGTTGAAGGTTTTGATATAACTTCTGATACTTTATACATCCTTCTTTTGAAACTTCTGAAAATGCTTCTGATTTTCCAATCTCTATTTAATCTTTAATTTCAAATGTTCTAAACCAAGTTTTATCATGTCATACTTATTGAGAATTTTCTTTAACAAAGTTTGTAACACCTTCTGACTGATTCTAAAAATACTTTACAACTTTTTATTTATTAAAAAAACCAATACTTCATAACAAACATATTAGATACTTTAATCCCCTTTTGTTATCATCAAAACAATATTTAGGTAACTTAATATTCTCCCCTTTTTGATGATAACAAAACACCTTTCCATAAAATTAAAACATAAATCACATCAAATATTCATCAACATTCAAGTCAACACTTCGAACATGCATTCATCATCAATCTCATCAAAACATCTTAGATATATATATATATATATATATTTAAAACTTATTGTTTTATCTTTAACTCTTCCCTTTTTTGTTATCATCAAGAAATGAAGCTTCCCCTAAGATGATGCATAAAAACAAAAGGAAAATAGAATACTATCAAATGAGTAAAGAAAGAAAAATTTACAAAGCAAAAAAAAAAAGTCTTGCAAAGTTTCAAAAGAACATAAACACTGAGAGTCTAATTCTTTCTTTGCCGAGAGGATTTTGGTGTTGATTTAGGAACAAAATCAACTGTTTGAGAAGATGCTTTGCGAGGAGGAGAATCCAAATCAATAACATGAGGTCCCTTCGAACATAATTTGGAAAGTTTGTTGACAGAAACGTTAGTATTTCTCCTTGTACATTCTTAGCAGTATTAATGCTTTGATCAGTCTTTGAGTCCAAATTTTTAAACCAAGATGTAATCAAGTCTCCAATTTTCCTGATTTGCTTAACCAGCTTATCAAAGTTAGTAATATTGTGATTTAAATCTGACTTGACCCCATCACTGAATTCATCATATAAAATCCTATAATTCTTAATTTCCGTAAGAATTTTTCCAGATTCTCCTTTTACTTGTTTACATAATTCATTGGTCCCTTCTTTGAAAGAATTGAATTCCGCCCTCATGGTGTGCTAAACCATTTCTATTAGCTCGGATTTGACAGTACCTTAGACTGTCTTTTTGATTTCTTCCAAATTTGTAAGTCCAAAATTAGTTCTAGTACTACTTTTACCGATACCTCTTTCTTCTAATTTTCTTTTCTTATTTCCCTCAGCTTCTTTAGAAGGTTCTGAATCTCCTCTATGGTCCGAGCAGTAGGAGTCGAGATTCCAAAAGGAAATTCTCTCCGTCTATGTCTTTCATACACATAATGTGATCCATCATTAGCATACCACAAACAGTCTTTAACATATATGGACATGTGATGGAACACTTCCTTTCCAATCCTTTTCAATCTTAAAGGCTCAGAGAATTAGAGGGCAGATTGATCTTTTTGAATTCAAATAACTTCATCAAGACACTCCCAAAAATTAAGTTATCCCTGTTTTTCCCAATCTACTCAATAATCCTTGATTCAATATCAAGCTTCTTCTTTTTCATCATGGCAAAAATAATTTGCGCATGATCAATACATATGGAGGTTGAACTTCTATTTCTTGGACATATGCACTCAATACTAATTTTGTGCAATATCTTGTGAAATAACTCAAAGTCTATGATCATGGCTTCTTGCCATAATCCATTTCTAATTCTTCATTCACAGTTACAAAAATTTCATTCTTTGCCATACTAAAATCTCCACATCATCATTGACATTAATCATCTCCAAATATTTGATCACATCTTCTCTAGAAATCATAATATCTTGATTACAGACTCTAGAGACTAACACATCTCACTTGATATACTCAAATTCCAACAAAATTCTTTCACACATTCGCCATATACCAGAATTTGTAAAGAACACAAATTCATACACCCTATTGGTTTAGTAACTCATTCTAATAAAAACCATTATTTGTAAAGAAATTAAAATCTATAAAACTGCATGCACACTTGATTCCTTTTCTTGCCCAAAGATTTGTCCACGGATGATCAAGATACCTCTTTCATAAGTTTTAGTTGTCTTCTTTCGTGATTTCTATTTTGGAACAAAGGTTAGCCTAGCTCGACTTTTTCCTTTTCATTGTTTTGACTTTTCACGGCCTGTTCTTTGACCATTTTTGCTTTGGATACATGAGTTTTCTTTTTCCACTTTTCTTTGTTGAACTGATTAGAATCAGAGTTTATAACCTAGGGTTTCTTCCTCTGAAGGTTCTTTCAAAGGTTCCTTACGAGATGGTGAAGGAGTATGTTTTGAAGAATGAGAAGAATCATCATGTATGATTAAAGGTTCATTGGATGGCTTTGTTTTGAAAGATTTTTGTCTAAGTCTCTCAAATTTCTTGGGAGCCATTTTTGAGAAAAAAATGAAAGAGTTGGAACGGTTGAAACTTAGAAAGAGAGAGAAGAGTAAACGCATAAAAAAAATCCAATCATGAAAATATAGATTTTAAAAGATAAAATATTTTATTAAAGAAAGGGGTAAAGATTAATAAAATGGGAATTTAAGGATTTAGCAAAATGGATTACAAATTCCAATTTCATTTCTAATAAATTCAAATTTTATTTTTTCAAGAGATTTATTAAAAATGTCTGCTAATTAATTTTTAGTTGGCACAAATTCAACATTGATATTCCATGATTCACATGATCTCGAATAAAGTGATGTATGATTTTTATATGCTTTGCCCTAAAATGATGTACATGATTCTTTGTTAAATTTATTGTACTTGTGTCATCACATTTAATTGGTATATTTTGAAATTTTATTCCATAATCATTTAATTGTGGTTTATCTATAAAACCTGTGCACAACAATTACCAATAGAAACTTGTTCTGCTTTAGCTTTAGATAAAGCAACAGAATTTTGTTTCTTAGATGACCAAGAAACTCATTTGTCACCCAAAAATTGACAAGTACCTGATGTGCCTTTTCTATCAATTTTACAACAAGCATAATCTACATCAGAATATCTTATTAAATCAAAATTTTGATTTTGAGGGTACCATATGCCAAATTTTGAAGTATTTATCAAGTACTTGAAACTTCATTTAATAGCCGATAAATGTGTTTCTGTTAGTGCACTTTGAAATCTTACACACAAACATATACTAAAAAGAATATCAAGTCTAGATGCAGTCAAGTACAATAAAGATCCTATAAGACTTCTATAAAGTTTCTCGTTTACCTTCTTTCCATTTGATTCAAGATCTACCCTTGTTGAAGTATTCATAGGTGTTGTAGCCCATTTACATTCTTCATATTCAAATTTCTTAAGAATTTGTCTACTATATTTCTCTTGATGGATAAAAATTCCTTCTTTAGTTTGTTTAATTTATAGTCCAAGAAAGAATATTAATTCACCCATCATTGACATTTTAAATTCTGCTTGCATAGTCTTAGCAAACTCTTGATAGTACAATTCATTGGTAGAACAAAAAATTATATCATCTACATAAATTTGCACGATCAAAATATCATTGTCAAAAGTTTTTAAAAACAAAGTAGTATAAACTTTTCCTCTTTGGAAATCTTTTGAAATTAAAAACATACTTAGCCTTTCATACCATGGCCTTGGGGCTTGTTTTGAACTATATAAAGCTTTATTTAATTTGAAAAGATAATCAGATTTAAAAGAATCTTCAAAACCAAGGAGTTGTTCAACATATACTTCCTCTTTTATAAAACCATTTAAAAACGCACTTTTTACATCCGTTTGAAAAACTTTACAATTTTTAAAACATGCATATGCAAGCATCAAACAAATTGCTTCTAATCTAGCAATAGGTACATATGTTTTATCAAAGTCAATTCCTTCCTCTTGTGAATAACCTTTAGCTACAAGTCTAACTTTATTTCTAATAATTTTACCATTTCCATCCAATTTATTTTTAAACACTCATTTAGTTCCAATTACATATTTTTCTTTAAGTCTAGGCACAAGATCTCATACATTATTTCTTTGAAATTAATTTAACTCATCTTGCATGGCATCTATCCAACTATTATCATTCAAAGCTTCATCAATATTACTAGGTTCAAGTTCAGCTAATGGTGGGTGTCGAATCCACAAAAAAATATTTATATTTAACCTACTCTAAAGATTTGTAAATAGGGTTGAGCAGGATCATTTCCACAGGGAACTAGTAAAAATCTTTTTCTATCAAGATTGAGAAGAGAGAAAAATTGGGCTTTTTGAAATCAAACAATTAAATAAATTCTATATCTAAATACGAAGATTCTATATTAGGAAAATATCCAACCAAAGTCTTACCACAATTCAATTCTTGGGATTGATCATTGACTCAAAGATTATTGTTCCTTTATTGAATAGATTGGTTATGACTTTCAACACGCTCTGAAAATCTATCTTTCCTTAATGATTCGATAATCAAGATAAGATCTTTGATTATTTCCCTAATTGATTAGACAACCCTAAATACGCTCTTAGGATTTAATCTATCATCTTTATGAAATGGAGAGACTACCAATCCTAATCAACAATCCAAACGCATGAATCATTTAAACTAGATCATATTTCACCACAACACAAATCAATCATCTGGTTATAATTAATCGTGTTGTTTCATCACATATATTAGAAAGATCATACAATTACGGATATGATTTCCTAATTGATTGATTATTGTTTGTTAATCATACAATCGGATCCAAAGTTGCAATCAATAAACATACAATAATAACATATAAAGTAGATGAAATATGAATACTCAATTTAAGAACAATATAATAGAACCGTTTTGATCTCACAATCCGTCTTGAATTGAATATGTAGCAATCCTTTGGCTAGATTTGGAGTTTAGCCACTCATGACTTTTCAAATTCACTCTAGGGTTTTCTTACAAAGTTGTATCTGAATATGGAATGAATGAATCCTCTGAAAGAAACCCTAAATAATATATAAATACAAGTTGGACAGATGAGGAGTCACGCAGGAATGTTGGCTGGCAAATTTCCAGAAAGGCCGGCGGCCTACATTTCCTTTGGCCGGCTTATATCTTCGCAAACAATGAATTTTCCAGGAAGGCCGGCAAGAAGCCCAGATACGCCGGCGGCTTTGCTCGTCGGCTTTGATCTCCATTCATGCATCCAGTGTAGTAATGGCCGGCGGTATTGATAGATAAGCTGGTGGCCTTTATTGTGTGCGTGATGTCTAGAATGATAAAGGCCGACGGCCTAAGCATATGCACAGCCGACCTTCTATGTAATTTTTCTCCTTTGATTAAATTTTGCTCCAATCTTGTACTTTTCACTTCTTTTGGCTTCAATGACCTGATATTGATATAAATCACGATTAAGTACCGATTCCATATAATTTCTATAAAATTAATAACGAATTAATCCAAATTAAACCAATGAATTATTGAGTAATATTCATCTTAACAGCTAACAAAATGAAATGATTTTCAAAATCTTGTAAACTAGCTTTTGTTTTAACACCGGATTGTATTTTACCAATTGTTTGATCAAAAGGATGAGCATACTTATACTTCCAAGCCTTAGAAGTTTATGGTTTAGATCTCACAATTTTTGAAGTACCTTTTGTCCGTGCCTCTGTAATAGTTTCTGGATGTCCAGATTCCTGAGTACTTACAACAGGCACTTTAGATTTTGGTTATGTACCAACTTCTTCTTTAGAATTGGAATCTTTTTCTTCATAAGACTCAACATCCTTCAAATCTTCAACAAACGTAACATTTATTGATTCTTTAATAATTTTAGATGTTTTATTAAAAACACAATAAGCACGACTATCTAAGGAGTATCCCCAAGACATAGCCTCTTCAAATCTTTCATCAAACTTACTAATATTAAGAACATTCTTTTTCACAAAACATTTAGAACCAAATATGTGAAAATAAGAAACAGTAGGCTTCTTACCTCAAAAGAGCTCATAAGTGGTCTTTGATTTCATGGCCACATATATACTCTATTGATGATATAACAAGCTATAGCCTGTAGATACGGCTTCTGCCCAAAAATACTCAGCAATACCACTTTCATTTAATAAAGATCTTGTTATTTCGTGTATTGTTCTATCATTGTGTTCCACAACTCTACTTTGTTGAGGAGTATATAGAGCTGAGAAATTATGAGATATACTATGTTCTTCACAAAAATTTATAAATTTTGTATTTTGAAATTCTATTCCATGATCAGTTCAAGGACTAATTATGGAAACTCCCTTTTCATTTTGAATTTGTTTTGCAAATTTTTGAAAAAATCAAAAGTATCTCTTTTATGATGCAAGAATATAACCTAAGTATATCTTGAAAAATCATCAGCAATAACAAGTCCATATTTACTTCCACCCATGCTTAAAACTCTTGTAGGTCTAAACAAACCAAGATGCAGCAATTCGAGAGGTCTTTTGGATGATATTTCATTTTTTCTTTTATGAGAACAAAAACCATTTTATTCTTTAGACATGTATCACATTTCATATCTTGTCTAATATTAATTCTAGGCAATCCTTTTAAAATATTCTTTTAGAAAAATTTTCTAATTGATTGAAATTAACATGTCCTAAACGTCTATGCCAAGCAAAAATAGAAAGAAAAAAAATATATCTTATAAAACTTGCTAAAATTTAAGATGCTAGTTGTTTGCTATCTCGTTAAAAGCGTAACATTTATCTTGTTCAAAAACCATTTTATATCCTTTATCACAAAGTTGACTAATACTTAATAAATTATGTTTCAAACCTTTCACAAGATAAACATTTTCTATTATGTAAGTCATCATACCAATATCTCTAGTTACAACAATTTTAACTCTATAGTCATCTCCAAATTTTACATATCATTTTTCTTCACATTTTATGCTATTGAATAATGAAGCATCTCTGGTCATATGTCTGGAACATCAACTATCTAAATATCATGTTCCTTTGATTTTAGCTTTATGTTTCTACAAAAATAAAAAAGGACCAAACCTTTTTAGGAACCCAAACAAGTTTGGGTCCACTAAAGGATAAGCTCATTTGATTTCCTTGATTTACTTATTGATTACTGAGCTTATTCTTTTTATAATAGTAAAACTTTTCCATATGACCAGGTTTATTACAAAAGAAACGAGAATAAGAATTATAATTCCAATATCTGTCACGCACCTGCTTCTTGTAATTTTGAATTGTATACCTTCTAGTATACCTTCGATGTTGCTTATGTAGTACCTATTATATGGATACCTTCCCTTAGCACAACTTCTGTTGTTTCTAGCATTACTTCTTTTCACATAATTGTTACTTAGTTCATTCTTTTTAACATTAGACTCAGTATTCACAATTTGTTTAGCTTTTGCAAACATAATTTTCTTAGATGCATTTGAATTAGAACCATGCTCACATCCTAAACCATGTTTTACATTAGTTAGTCTTTACGAAGAAATCAGCAAGCTCAATTTTTTTGTCACTTCCATTAAACTTATTGAACGTGCTTTTGATTGTATTAGACAAATCATCTATTTTTACTTTTAAGTTACCAGTTTCTTCTTCAAGCACATTATTTTCCATTTTTAGCTTTTCATTATCAACATACAACTTTTCACTATCATGCTTTAAAATGTCATTTTCATCAACAAGTAAGGAGTTTGTTTATCTTAGAGTTTCTTTCTCATTTTTGAGAGCCTTAATCTCATCATAAGACTTAGCTAATTTTATACCAATCTTTTTGAGAGCTTTCAAAAGTTTTTTCATTTCAACAAGCATGTCATCTTCAGTTTCAAAATTTACCTTTTTGAGAGCCATAAGACATATATTAGCTTCTTCTTCTTCATCTGTACCTTCTGGACTACTTTCTATATCATCCAAATCACTTTAGGTGCCTAACATTGCTTGACTTTTCTTCTTGCATTTCTCCATCTTCTTGATCGGTGTAGGACATTCATACTTTATGTGTCCTAGTTTACTGCATTCATAGCATTAGATCTCTCTCCTTTCTTTTTTCTTCTCTTTTTCTTTATAAGCCTTTCCTTCATCATTTTTTTTTTCAAATTTGGTAGTTTTCTTAAACACACTAAATTTCTTGCCTCTTTTCTTTTCAAGAAATTGATTAAGCTTTCAAGCTAGGAGAGTTATATCATCCTATTCTTCATTATCATTGTCACTAGATTTATCTTGATTAGCAGCAACATTCTTAGCCTTGAACGCAATTCCTTTTATATTACTTTCAATTCCTTGCGGGGTCTTTATATTATCTCCTGTGGAAATAACTTGCCAAGAATCATAATCATTAGCCTTAATGTATGTTTTCATACGCATTTTTCAATTTGAAAAATTTGAACCATAAAAAAAAGGAGCACGATTGATTACAACATTGTTCTCAGCCATATCTTTGGATTACTCAATTTGATAAAAGAGCCTGGTCTAATACCAATTATTGGTCCCACTTTTATAATCAAGAAAAAGGAGGGGAGGGGGGAGGGAGGAGGTAGGGGGTTGAATTGATTATAAACAAAAACTAAAATTTTGAATCTTTCAAATCAAAATCCCCTTTTAATTAAATAATTGAGAATAAGTACAATTAAAATGAAATTAAAAAATATAGGGAATTAAAGAGAGTAGGGAAGGAGAATCAGTAGTGATATATAGTGGTTCCGCTTTGTGTATCAGTCTACTCTTCCAGCTCCACGCTGGGGACCTGGTTGTCTTTACCAATTATGTTTCACTATATCAAAACAAATTGAGAGTACAAACATGTCTCTTTAGGGCAAAGTCTCACTACTGAGTCTCTCTAGCTTCTATACTAAGCTAATCACTCAACTACAGTGATTTATCAAATTTCAACAATCTCTCACAAAAGGAGTAGAAAGCAATGAGGAGAAAATAATGATTCCTCTACAATTAAGTTCGAAAGAATATTATGGAGAGGATGAGATCTACAAATTTTTCTTCAAAAGCAACAACGATAAAGCTTGTGTTGTTCTTCTTTTTTTTTTTTAAAAAAAGATCCCTTGTAATTATTTTAAACCTTTTTCACTTGTAGCTTGTTCTTTAACATCTAGAAAGGAAGAAAGTTGGGATTCCTTTTTTATTTGAATTCGAAATTCAAACTTGACATCTTAGATAATCATCCATGATCTTCTCTTGATATTATATTGATCTTTGAGATATCTTACCCTTGATATTATCTTGATTTTGCCGAGATCTTCTTGTTTATATATGTTATGATTTTAAATTAAAAAAATATGGATAAACTTAATAACAAATCTTTATAAAAAAATCTCATGGTCTTTAACTGAATATTTGTTGGATAATGTTTGTTGTGATATCCCTCAATTTGTGAAGACTTATCTTCTCGTAATAACCTTATCTTTATCTTGAGTAATATTTTCACTTGTAACAACTTATCCTAATCTTGCTCAACCATATCTCCAAGAGAAAATATTGAATAGATTCGAAAAAATTTATTGGAAAAAAATCTCATTTACTAGTAGCAAAATGATTTATAGAACAATTTGATTTTAAATAAATCCTTGAAAAAACTTGACGTGTTATAGGGTAAAAATTATAGAATTTATATATATTAGTTACAAAAAAGTTATATAAATTCTATAATTTTTACCCTATAATAATGCGATGCAATCCCCATGATATTAAATCCATCTTTAGTGAAACACATCAAGTATATTACTAAAATATACTTGACAAAAAGAAAAAAAGGATGTGATAACCTACTACAAATGTCATAAACTAGGATACATTCAATAATATTGTCCAATGCTCAAGAAAGCATCCAAGAGATCTAAAAAAGAAGCTCTCATCACCACTTAAAGTGATGATGACTCAAGTGACTCGGATGAGAACGTGTGCTTTATGGCATTAGATGATGAAGTGACTTCTCCCTCTTCTCCCTCTTATGATGAAATTTATGATATGTATGAAAAAGTATGCATTAGGTTGATAAAGTTAAAGAGAAAAAAATAGCATGCTTATCTTGAAGGGTATAGACAAAGAAATATTTATGAAATCAATCTTGATAATTTCAAATAAAAAATATGAAACTTGTATTTACTGTCAAAATGACAATAGTTGGCTATGGCATAGAAAGTTAAAACATGCTAACGTTGATGTAATTTCAAAACTTGTTAAAAAGAATTTCTTATCAAAGGTTGACCAACAAATAAATTTTCAAAAGGACAAGATCTGTCAAGCATGTTAACAAGAAAAGCAAACTAAGACTTCTTTTAAGTATAAGGATGTTATTTCTACTTTTAGGCTATTAGAACTATTGCATATGGAGTTATTTGGCCCTACTCAAACTTTAAGCTTGGGAGGCAAAAAATATACCTTGGTTATTGTTGACGACTTCACTAGATATACATGGACTTTCTTCTTAGCATCTCAAGATGAAACAAATAATGTTTTTTATAGATATTGCAAGAAAGTCCAAAATGGAAAAAAAAAGTCTTAATATTGTAACCATCCGAAGTGATCATGGGAGAGAATTTGAATACTATGAAATGGATACTTTTTACGATAAAAATGGAATTGAACATGCTTTTTTAGCACCTAGAAATTTACAAAATAGTGTAACTAAAAGGAAAAATAAACTTTAATTGAAATGGCTAGAACCATGTTGTATAAAAACAATTTACCTAAATATCTTAGAGCTAAAGCTATTAACATTACATGTTGTATATTAAATAGAGTCTTCATAAGATCAATTCTTAAGAAAACTCCCTATGAGCTTTGGAAAGGAAAATGACCTAACGTTTCTTATTTTCATCCGTTTGGCACTAAATGTTACATCTTGAATAACGGGAAGGAACAACTAGCTAAGTTTGATACTAAAAGTGATGAAGGTATTTTTCTAGGTTACTCTTTAATTAGTAAAGCATATAGAGTGTTTATTAAGAGAACCTTAGTTGTAGAAGAATCTATTCATGTTGGATTTTATGATTCCTTACCTCATATATGTTCAAGTGATAATGTGGATAATACTCGTGCTTATTTGGATAAGTTTTCTCTTGAGAATAATAATAATAAAGTAGATAAAGAAGAAGATAAACATAAAAAGCATGTTGTGAGTGAATCTATTATCAATGATCATCCTAAAGAAGGGAAATATACAAGATCACACCTAAAGGATCTAATAATAGGTGAACCTGTTAATATGGTACAGACTAGATCATCCCTAAGAAATATGAGTAATCTAGTCTTCATATCCCAAACCAAGCTTAAAAATACAGAAGAAGCCTTAAAAGATGAATTCTGGATACAAGCTATGCAAGAAGAATTAAACCAATTTATAAAGAATGAAGTTTAAAACTTAGTTTCTAGACTTGATAATAGATCAATTATTGGAACTAAGTGGGTTATGAAGCTCAAATAATAACTAGAAATAAAGCTTGATTAGTAGTTAAAGGATATATTCAAGAAGAAGGCATAGATTTTGATGAGACCTTTGCCCCAGTTACTAGACTAGAAGCTACTAGAATGCTTTTGATATTTGTTGCATTCAAAAACTTACTCTTTTTCAAATGGATGTCATAATGCTTTCTTGAATGATTTTATAAAAGAAGAAGTCTATGTAGAGCAACCACCGGGTTTTGAAAATAATAAATTCCATTATTATGTTTGCAAATTAAACAAAGCTCTTTATAGTCTCAAGCAAGCTCCTATAGCTTGGAATAAAAGACCCAGTAGCTTTCTATTAAACAAAGGATTTTCTAGATGAAAAATTGATACAACTCTATTTATCAAAAATCATAAGTCAGACACATTGATTGTGTAAATCTATGTGGATGACATTGTATTTGGAGCTACAAATATGAGTCTTATAGAAGAATTTGTTGAGTCCATGAAGAACGAATTTGAAATGAGTATGATAGAAGAACTCAATTATTTTCTAGGTTTTCAAATAAAACAATCTGAAAATGGAAACTTCATAAATCAATCTAAATACACCAAAGAATTCTTAAGAAGATTCAAAATGCATAATTGTAAAACAAGATCTGCACCCATGAGCACAAGTGTAAAAATTGACAAAGATAAATATGGCAAAAATGTTTGTGAAAAGTTGTATAGAGGAATGATAGGTAGTTTGTTATATCTAACAACTTCAAGACCTGATATCATGTTCTTGGTGTGTGTGTGTGTGTGTGTAGACATTGGCATGAGGCGGTTTCAAACTGCGAACCGCCCCGTCGAGAATGGTTAAGAACCATCGGAGGACCTACTGGAATCGGCTGCTTCTAGCGATTCATCCACGCGGAATCGGCGGTTCCACCAGTTCGACCCGCCATTAAAAAAAAAAAAACCAACCAACCGCACATGATGCTGTGATTTGTTATTATTTAACTTTTGTTTGTGTGGTCTTTTTACCATTCACAGTCATAAAATAGGATTTCCTTTGTTTTGCATGCATAAAGATTGTCAATAGCCCTTTTAACTTTGCATGCTCTCTCTTTTTTTTTTTTTTTTAACTACGTGGGTCACTACGATCCAATTGAAGTTTGGCTAATTTTATATTTATTTTGTTTAGATAGTCAGATTAGCTTTTAGGGTTTGTTTGGATGGACCAGTCTAAAAAGAAAAAAAAAAGAAAAAAGAAAAAACTTGGCTCACGGTTCACGTGAAACCGGAACCGTCAGAACCGGTGGTTCCATGGAACTGTGAACCGCCTCGGCTCTGGCGGTTCCGCTTTCGGTTCCATGAAATGTGGAACCATAAACCGGTTTTTCTGTTTGGGTCCAGAACCTACCCGAACCGTGCCGATGTCTATGTGTGTGTGTGTATGCACGATTTCAATCTTACCTAAGAGAATCACACTTGAGTGTAGTAAAATGAACATTCAAGTATCTTGCGGGAACTATTGAAATTAGCCAGTGGTATCCAAAGTTTACTTCTTTCAATCTAGTTGGATACTGAGATGCTGACTTTGTTAGATGTAAAGTGGATCAGAAAAGCACAAGCAGCAAGTGTCACTTTTTTGGAAACTCCCTAATATCTTGGCACTCAAAGAAACAAAAATTCAGTTGCACTTTCAACTATCGAAGTTGAGTATATAGTTGTTGGTAGTTGTTGTGCACAAGTTTTATGGATGAAATAGAACTTTGCTAGATCATGGATTAAAGTATGAAAATGTTTCAATTCTCTGTGATAATACCAATGCTATAAATTTAACAAAAAATTCGATCCAATACTCAAGAACCAAGCACATTGAAATTAGACATCATTTCATTAGAGATCATGTTCTAAATAGAGATATCAACTTGGAATTTATTGGTACAAACAATCAAATTGCTAATATTTTTACAAAACCCTTGAGTGAGGATCATTTTTGCACTTTACGAAAATTGGGCATGATAAAAAATGATTAGTGCTAAATATCATGGAGCTAAGTTAATCTAGAACTTGCTTTTGGGTTAAACAAGCTGTTAAATATCACACATGTATATATATGATATGATTTTGAGATGATATATTTTTGTCTACTGCAAACCTACCATAGAAACCGGTTCGCCACTATGTGTGCCAAAGGCTCGACTTGAGGCTTACTAGCCTCTGTTTTGCCTAAAGCTTACACAAGCTCACTGGTTTATCTTTTGAGGGCTTGATCTGAGCTTCAATCATCTCTGGCCTTTTATTTTTCAAAATTTAAGTCGGTACACATTTTTCACATGCATATATATACATTCTTCTTCTCTCTCTTCTACATTTCTCTCTTTTCTTTCTTTCTCTTCTCTCTCTTCTGCATTCTCTCCCGTCTCTCTCTAAAAATCTCCCTCTTCTTCCCATCTTCCACTATCTTACTCCACCTCTCTCCCTCTCTCACAACCCATTCTCTCTCTCTCTCTCCTCTCTCTCTCTCTCTCCCCTTCCCCCTCCCCCTCCCTCCCTCCACTAGCTCTATTTCTCTCTCTTCTATTACTTTCATTATGCCTCCACGAACTGCCTGTGGCCATGCTCCACCAGCTTTTGATGGGTTTCTCTTCTCATATAGGAAATACTCTGATAGGTATGCCTTATTTCGAGATCTTCCTATAGATGTGGGTAGAAATTATAATGTAGATGTGCCACAATTCTTCATATTCCTTAGATGTCTGGAGTAGCTTTAAATAACATTATAAGGAGTTACTTGTTGTATCTTATATGTGTCTAAATTGGCGCAAACCGCATAATCTATATCTTTCCTGTTTATCTCTCAGGTGTTAGGTTCTTCACTAGTTCTTGATAGATAATTATGTTCCATGCAAGAGACAACAGACTATAGTGACCCAACAGGATTAATGGCTTACGGTTCATATCTTAAGCGGGATAAGATTCGTTTCTTTGATCTGATATACAAGACTTTTAAGAATGTAACTAATAAGCCTGTCAGGCTGTTTTAAGAGGAAGTTGATTGATCACACATCTGTTAAGGAGCAAATATGTAGAGTTCCACTCCAGGACTCACCCTGTTCAGGTTCCTACTTTCTCTTTCAATACTATTAGTTCTGGGACTTAGAAAAGGCAAGATGGGAGATAGGTACAAAAGAAGCCTTTAGAACCTTTGGTTGGTGGTGATGCTTTGCTTCCTAGTTCAGGTTTAGATATAGATTCTGATGATGATGAGCCTCCTACTCCTCCTTCTGGTTCTTCAGTTCCGAGTTCCTTTATATCCTCTCTTCAGGAGCTTCGAGATTATATGGACTCCAGATCTAATACCATAGAAAACCAGATCTCTGATATCCACTCTGATTTCTAATCTTTTAGCTCTGACATTCGAGGATTCATGGATCACTTTTATAGCATTCATACTCGTTTGCCTCCATTTGATGATCCTCCTGCTTGATCCTCCAACCTGTTCTATCTTTCCTGCTTTTCTTGGTCATACATTTATGTTTGTTTTGTGCATGTAACTCTATGTTTAGACATCTTTGTAACCTTTTGTATAGATCTGTTACATTGGTTATATTGCACTCCCTACTACTTACTATGAAATGCCTACTTTTGCTTATTATATTGTGTGTATATATATTTATGAGGTCAAAAAGGGAGAAATAATGGTTTGATTAATCTTGTGTTTTTTAGTTTTCTTGATCTACTCTTGTTACAAAATTATAGGGGAGCATTTATTGAGGGGGAGAAAATAACAAATATCTTTTACATAACTATTTACCCTCATCAAAATGGGGAGATTGTTAAAATGAATTGTAAACCTCCAAAGTTTTGGAATTGTTTTAGCTTAAACCATAATTGGAAAGTCAATCGGAAACCCTAAAGTTAACAAAACCTAGTTAGACGTAATGGTTTAAGTCTAGCACACCCAAATAAGCAACCCTAAGAAAGTAAGTAGAGCTTAGTATGTAGAATAGTTCATAATTACATAAGGAAGCTTAAAAAGATCATATTAGTAAAACCGCAAATCGTTTTGATCCCGAACAGATACAATTCTTGAAAAACATGTCACGGGGCTCGAAATAGTAAAAATATTCCGAATATATGGATAGACTCGTAAAAATACAAGGTTTTCAAAAATATTAGTTTGTAATTTTTCGGTAAGTAAAAATAACAGATATCGCAATTATACGTGTATTTTTTTACTACCAGTACTTTATTAGTCATATCTACTTTACATTACACTATTCATTACTATTCTACACTATTTTTTTATCTCTACTTTTTCTAACACCTACTCTTACAACACCATAACTTATTACCTTTATATTTTACCTTTCTTATAACTTTATTTTACATCTACCATACTTATTACTTCATTTAATCAATAAAAATACAAAAAATAAAACTCTCTTCCTCCTCCCTCCACAATGGCCGGCGCATACACCCTCTCTCTCCCACTCAATTTCTTTCAATTTTTCTTTATTTAAATCACACAAAAATTCACTTCTCATTTCCTATAAATACCTCCTTCCTCTTTCACTTCTTTCACCAATTACTACCCACAAATTTCTACCAAATCTCTCTTAAATTTTCCTCTCAACACTCTCTCCAAATACTCTCTCAAAATTATCTCAAACCACCTTCTACAGACACAAAACCCATAACCACAAAATACTTCAAAAACCTTCTTTAGGTAAACTTTTCTTTACATATTCTTTTTCTCATGTCATGTAACTTTACATGACCATGGTGTGAGTTTCCAAAAACTAAATATGGAAGCTACACTATGTTCATGTATTGTTCTTGTTCATGAATTTTCATTTATGTTTATGTTGTTATTTTACTTTGTACATTATTATTGTTATTATATCTAACTAAGTATTATTATATATCTACATATATATATTCTTTAGAGCATATAAGCTCACTTACAATTTATTTATTTTCATGCTAAGTAATTTATTTATTTCTTCCATTACAATTTATTTCTTGTTGTTTTAAGACTAGCCTCTAGTCTTAGACTTGTCCTCATCAAGTCAAAACAATTTTTCTTTCTTTTATTTTATATCTTTCTTTTGGGACTAGTCTACTTCTTAGTCCCAGTAGCCTTGAAAAAGCTAAGACTCCTAATACTTGACTTTATTTATTATTTATGTTATTTTTGCTTGTTATCATTTCTCATTATCATGCCCATTAAGATTGTTGTCCAAATCTTTAAAGCTTCAATAGTACTTGATAAAAAGGAGGTTTTATCACCTAAGAATAGTTTTACGTGAAATATAAAATCTATGATTTAACAAAAGTAAAGTTATTCTTTTCCAAGTTTTAAGAAGAACTCACTACAATTTTAAAAGCTGCTTTTGTTTTTGAAAAGATTTTTATATTACTTTGTTTTCTTAAAAAGAAGATGACTTTAGTACTAAAATATTTTTCATAAAAACATAATATGAGAAAACCACTTAAAACGAAAATGAGAGTTTTTTAAACAAAGATTTTTCAAATAAATAGTCAAAGAAAACAAATGAGAAAAGTAGCACTAATGAAAAGAAGAAAGTTATTCTTTTCGAAAAGTCATCTAGGAAAAATAGTAAGATAAACAGAAAGTGATTCTTTGAAAACAAAAGAATCAAAATATTCATTTTAAAGGATTTACAAAATGGATTTCTTCCAAACTATAGTTTTCTAAATTTTTAATTAACATTGTTTTACCTAAGAAACATGGTTGGAAACAAATACTTGAGCATGGATAAAATATGAGCTAAGTATCTATGAAAAAGAAAATTTTCAACTATATAGATAACAAAGTATTTATCAAAGCGATTTTTGAATGGTTTAAATGTTTGAAACAAATTGCTTTTGGGATGGGAAAATTCATGGTAAATTTGATCACCACTGTTTCGAAGTTTAAATGATCTAGTTTGATAAAAATAGTTTTAGAAATAGATATATCTTTTCGAGTAGGTAAAAATCGGTATATTATATGCGCAATGTCGAGTTAAAATAACAAAGTTATGGCCATTTTAAAATGGAATTTTCTCTTATACGAACTTTGACGTTCTCATGACATTGTTTTGTCAAAATTTAAGAAATACTCATTTTGGGTATTTTCCTTAACTAGGTAATTCCGAGGAAGGATACCTATACCCTGAGGATTATTTCGACTAAGTGTGTGAACGACTCATCCGTTTAGAGAAGTGTCGACATGGCATCGTGAGTTTATTTCCTTAAAATACTTTACTTGATTGTGCTTGTAGTTTAGTCACATTAGAATTAAGAAAAAACAAATAGATATGTATGCGAGAAAATTTGTTGAAAGGATCCTAAGAATATCGAGGCTAGGATTTGATTAAATGTTTGTTTTAGTATAACACATAATTTGTATGAAATTCTATGATCACCTTAAATTTGATAATAATGATGCTATGATATCATAAATAAATGAATCCATGCATACCACAAAGTGAGTCACATTGCATTGGGTTATTATCCTTGGGTGAGAAAGATAGTAGCTCAGGTTGAAAGCAACACTTGGCTGTTATGATCGAAGCGATTGCTTGGTGACATGTAATTAAATGCTTGGCGGAAAGTCCAGAAGCATGACTCAATCCAAGTAGACTTAATATGCTTAGCGGTATTGATCGAAAGCATAATTTTTTTAACTAAAACTACTTGTTTTGAGGTTACGTATCACCAAACCCCGAATGGAGAGCGTAAATCCATTCAACATATAGTTCCGGGGAAACTATATGCCTTGTGTAACACCCTAATCTGTTGACATTACAACCCGCCACGTGTCCTCTCTTAATAGGACACGCTAAGGCTATAATTTCCACAATTAACCTGAATAACACCTAAATAACTCACAAGATATAAAAGAAGACATGTGGTCCTCATAAATAAATTATATATTAAGAATATAATCTCCATAATCAGCAAACTAGACATTGTTGAGATAACTGCAGGTCAACAAGTCAAACCATGCCCTCAAACTGTCACCACATGAAAAACTCCAAATACAACTTAAAAATTCAATGAACAAAATATAAATCAGACATAGAAACTCTTCTCTGGTCCATCCTATATCATCTATGACTATACAATTAGTCATCAGTAGGGTATTCAGGACCGCTAACGCCATCCCCATCCTCATAGACGATATCAAAACCCGATAGATCATATATCACACTATCACCTGCACCTGAAACACAGTGAATGAGCGGTGAAGACCAGTACAATAATAACCAATCCAATTCAAACAAGGTTACGCACAAACAGCATGTATAGATAAATGCAACTGAACTAAATGCATACAACAGTTTATTATCTATTTTAGTCCAGCAAAACAACACAGTTCAGAATCCAGTATACATAAATCCTGAACTCAGAGTAACTCAGACTCTACTATAAAAACAACCAACTGATTTTGAAAATAAGTAATCATATATACACATATGGATGAGTGGGTACTCCCCAAACATCCCAATTCCTGAATACCTAAATTCTACTGGAATTATATCTTAGCATGAGTCCACTCGGACAACCTCACACTAAGATCATCAGGGTGCCTCACCAGTATCACTGTCTACCAGGTCTTTACTAGTCAAAGCCAACCACAACCAGACAGACAATTATTAAGCCAAATATTTATTAAGTTCATTATGCAATTCTGTTCCTACATCCATTCACAAAATTCTAATCTACAAGCACATACATCAAACAATGGATTGGTCATAACTTTTATATTCAGGAGATAACTTGAACTATTCAAAGACAACCGTCAACAACTACTAGAAAACCAAACCACAACCCTACCAACCACTACCACCAAACTCTCAATCTCCCAAACCCGATATCAAAACAACAACTCCAAATTTCAACCTATAACATATTAACATATATCAAATCACCAACAATCATAGATAATTCAAACTTAACATAAAACAACCTATCTACACTAACCTGATATAGAACTTCACAAACTCGACCTATACTGATCAATAACCCCAAGCACCTCCAATAATATCAAAGAACAGATATTTCAAATCCTTAAATCGGAATCTTCACCAAAACCCTATAAAACATATCATATGATCAGTATCGTAACATCAAGGCTGTCCAATTTCGTATAAAAAGGATTCAAAGCTTATACTTACTGATATGGAATGTACAACACTTGTTTCTTCTCTTCTTATACTGATCAAAACACGAGCTAGGGCTTTTCTTCAAAAACCTTCATGCAGAATTCAACCAAACCCTAAGAAACTTGTATAAATTTGTATAAAATCCCAATGAGAAGGTTAGGATTACTTACGTTGGATCAGAAAATACTCTCCCGATGATTTTCCAAGCATAAATCTCCAAGAACACTCCAAAAATTTCTTACACGAAGGAGAAAATATTATAAAAGAAATCTGTTGAAAATATTTTTCACGTCTCGTATTTATAGAAATTTGGTCATACGCCAGCCTTACGCCGGCAGCGTACCTACAATTTTGCCGGCTTACACCATACGCTGGCAAGATCTACACGAATGCCGGTAGCGTTCATCGGGCTTTGATTTAAGAATTCAAATTCTCCCTTCATACGCTGGCAAATCTTTTCCCTATGCCAGCGGCTTTCATGCCGGTGTTGAGAAGAAACCCTAATAAACGCCGGCAGCTTTCCTCCCAACGTTAAGAAAATCGCTACTGGTCTCATCCTACGCCGTCTCTAAGCCGACGGCGTAAATTCTCCAAGAGGCGTCGTACAGTCTGTTACAGAGTACGCGGGCAATTTAAAAACTAGGCTGGCGGTGTTCTTCATCAGAAATACCGGCCTTTATTGTAGAAAAAATGAAATTGGTCCAATTGATGCTAATCTGTTTCAACACATAATTGATCAACCTTAAATTATTTTCTAACATCAATATAAAGGCCTCTTAATATTTGGTAACTTGTGAATACTTATCACTTATATTTACTTTGTATATTACACCTTGTTTGCCCATGTGCATGTTGAATCTCATTTGTCTGCTTAAAAAACTTGTTTAAAAATTCATTACACAAGAAGTTTATTTATGGAAATAGTTCTCACTAAGCCTATTAGCTTATACCCTTATAGATATCTTTTGCAGTTTACCTATTTGTGATTGAGGTCACGTGGACCTTGCAGCCAGGTATTTTCCTTTTGGTTAAGGAATTTTTAGATAAAGTTTAGTGTTAGATAAGATATAAACTTCATAGAAATATTCTTGTAATAGATTATAGTTATTTGTGGCTGGGGAATACCCCTAAGATTTGTAAGACTATTGTTATGAACAAATGAATATTGTGAATCCTCTTTTCTTAATTTGTTATTATATCTTCTTAAGCTTCATAATCCCATGAATGGTCCTCTAAATTTGTGAGAGCACGCCTTACACTTAATATTGAAGCTTGTGGGAATGACTAAGGTTATCATACTTAAGTTTTAATATTGAGTGTGGCGGACTGTTACGTTTAGGGTACCTCTTGGGGCATGATATGAATTGTCCTCTATGTGATTTTGATGAGAGAAAAAGTTAAGTTTTGTAAAACATACTTGCTCCTTACTAAGATTAATGATTTATTTAAAGAAAATATATATATATCTAGAAATATGTGTTGTATGTGTATATGTGCTTTGTTTTTGTGCCTATAGGAACTGCACCAGCGAGCTAATTTAGAAGAACAAAGCACAAGCCATAATCGAGTCTAAAATCCAAGGAACAAAAAGGCACAATTCAAGGCGTGACAAGGCATGAAGTTTGAATTGGCTCAAAGCTTATACCAATGAGTTGATAGGCCTTTAAATCGACCATTTCATGCATTTAATGTTGACGTCTGTGGACGTTATCACCAACAGACATTTTCACTTTGAAGACTATAAATACATGCTTCTTTGAAGATTTAGATAACTTTGAAAGAGTTTTTATTTGCAAATAGACAAATCAAGAATCCTCTTATTATTATTATTATTCTCTTGTTCATTACTTTGCAAATTCTAAAGTAAGAGAGAGAAAATCAATTTTAGTGCCTTGTTTTTATTTTGTAACTTCATAAGAGAGTGCCACAAAAAGAAAAGGAAATATTTTATTTCCTCAGTGTTTTAACTTGTACTGCTTTATTTAAGCCTTTGAGTTTGAGATCAATGATCATGCCCTAAAAGGTATCCTAAATGTGATAGTTCGCCACACATAATATTAAAGCCAGAGAATGACTACCTTAGTCACGTAATAGCTTCGATATCACATGCAATGCGTGCTTCCAAGATAGTAGGAGACTCCAAAGAGGTATTACATTTAAACAAATAATAAAAACATGCGAGAATCTATAAAGGTAAACATTTAATATTCTTTAACATCAACTTGTTACAACTTTTAGGGCATTGCCCTGAACTTAAAGTCTTACTTACCTTAAGCCAACAAAATAACACACACATACACCACATATATATTATATATTAATATATATCTATAACAAAGTCTACAATAGAGATTTCCTTTGAAGTCTACGCCAGAAACTAAATCATGTAAACTTCTCCTTAAAACTCCTAGTAGCTTTGGCCCATTCCTGTCAAATAAGTCTCATTGGGGACAACCATAGGTATTCAAACTGAAACAAAAAGCTGTAGGAGTATAAGCAAAATAGCTTAGTGAGATAATTCTTTTCTTTTAAACATTTTCATAAAACATACAAGTAATTAAGCAAACATATAAATATGCAACAATCAAATGAACAAACAAATACATACGATTAATCAGAAACCATGTTTAGCATGGATTTATGCCCTCCATGTCAGGGATTGGGTGGTTATTGGCGCATGCGACCATCATATTTTGCAGACTTTTCGCCTCCTACTTGCCAATGCAAACTTCTCGGTTACTACTAGCCATCACTACGACTCTTCGTTTTCCTACACAAGAATGATAGCAAAGATGTAATGTGATTCACTTCATGTCATGCATGATTTATTTTTAATAATGAGGTTTTCGAATAATATTTTTTTTTTCAAATTAAAGATGACCAAACAATATACATCAAACAATCATAACGGAACATACAATTTACTCATCAAGCACCACATACTGTAAACCCCCGAAGTTTTGAATTTAAATTTAAATTTAAGCTTAAACCCTAATTAGAAGTCAACCGAATTTCTAAAGTCAACAAAACCCTAGTTTACTGTAACCGCTTAAGTTCGACATTCCTGTTTAAGAAACCATAAGAAAATAAGAAAGGGTTTAGTGAGTACAATAGTTCGTAATTATCCAAGGAAGCTTAAAAAGATCAGTTTAGTAAAATCGCGACTCGTTTTGAACCCGATCGAACAAAATTCTTGAAAAACGTGTCTCGGAGCTCGAAATAGTAAAAATATTCCAAATATACCGTTAGACTTGTAAAAATATAAGATTTTCAAAAATATCAATTTCATAATTTTTCGATAGCTAAAAATATCAGATATCGCATTTATACACGTATTTTCTTACTACCGGTACTTAAATTGTTATGTCTACTTTACATTACACTTTTTACTACTATTCTACACTATTTATCTATCTCTACTTTTTCTTACAACCCACTCTTACAACCTATACCTCTATTTCTTACACATTTTCATTTCCAATACAACTTCACATCTTTCATATCTTACTTTTAATTAACCAAAATACAAAAAAATAAATTTTCTCTTCCCTCTACACTACATGATGCGCCAGCCACTCCCCTCTTTTTTCCTAATTTGTTTTATTTTTCATTTATTTAATTAACACAAATTATCTCCCATATTTTCCTATAAATACCCTCTCTTACTTCCACTTCTTTCACACCTTTCTTCTACTAAAGTTACTCTCTCAAATTTCTATAAGAATTTCCTCTCAAGAAGTTCTCTCTAGTTTAGTTCCTTTAGCTAAATTTTCTTCAAGTTTTCTTTATGTTCATCTACTTAGTATGATCTTAGTGTGTGTTTTCTATACCATGAAGGTTAAAGAAAGCAACAATAGGTTCATACTTTGTTTTTGTTCATCAACTAATTTCTTTATGTTGCTTTTATATCTAATATATCTGTATAGCTATATATATCTTTTAGAGCATATAAGCTCATTTGTTTTGCAATTTATTTACTTTCATGTTATTTTTAAGACTAGTCTTTCCAGTCTTAGACTTGTCCTCATCAAGTCAAAACATTTTCTTTTTCTTTTGGGACTAGTCTTTTCTTAGTCTCGGGATACCTTGATGAAGGTAAGGTTCCAATACTTGATTTATTTTCTTATTAGCATATTCTTTCAAGTTATTATGTTTCTTTATGTCTCCATAACTTTATGATTCATATTCATGCATGAACATAATGATTTTTGTCTCAAACAAAATAAATGAGGAAATATTTTCTTAAAATAAAGATTCTTTTCTAGAAATAAAAGTAGGAAGTAAACTTTTCTAAAACTAAGAAGTCATCTTAACAAACTTAGAGGAGTTCATAAGAAATTTTATAAACATACATGACATAAAAAGGACTTTTTGAAGTAAACAAAGATTTTACAACAACTTCACTTTTCTTCAAATGATAGAAATTCTTTTCATTAAAATAAAATGATCTCAAGAAATCAAGAAATTATTTCTCTAAATATAGAAGTGTTATTACTTTCAAAAAGTGTTGGGAGCTAAGCTTAGGAAATAAAAATCATTCCTTAGGAATTTAAAGAGATTACAAAAATAAAATTTAGGAAAAGAAAAGAAATACTCATTATAAATAACTTAAGATATTTTCAAAACAAAATGAATATTTCAAAAATTCTCAAGTTTCAAAATCTTTAAAGACTTTACTTTTTCATAATTTGAGACAATTTCATTAACTTCATACATTTGTTATGAGTCAATAAATATATGAATATATATTCCAAAAGTTTTTACAAGCTATTATATTACCTATCTCTTCAAAATGAGCTTTGGATAAAAGAAGGAAAACAAGATTATAAAAATTCGTGGTGAATCTGTCCGCCACTTTTTTGGAACCCAAATGACTTAGTTTGATGAAAATAAGTTTAGAAATAGATAGATCTTTTCGAATAGGTAGAAAACGGTATATTATACGTGAAATTCCGAGTTAAAATGAGTAAGTTATGGCATTTTAAGTTGGAATTTCCTCTTATACGATTTACCGCGATTTTAAGAAAAGTTTAGAATATTCAAGAATAGAGATCTCATGAAAGACTCATTTGGGTATTTCATCTTGTTTAGGTGGAGAAGGACTCGAGATCACCTTTTTGGAAGATTACTTCGATTAGGATCTACCGATATGGAGTGAGTTAATCCTTTACTAAGTTTCATTTCCTTATTTTGTGCTTGTAAGTAGTAGCACTAGCAATTAAGAAAAAGATAAAATGAATAATTGTCGTGTGACTTGGAATTATGATTGGTTGAATACAAATTAAGAATATCGAAAGAAGGTTTGATAAATAAGTTGTGATTCTTGTATTGATATGATGAAAATTGTGTTGATCGCCTTTAACATGAACTAAACATTATTTAGTTAAATATATATTGAAATCAATTCATGCATATCATACTTGTAAGTCACATTTGTTTACTACTATTCTTCGTGTGAGAAACGAGGAAATGGTAGTGGTGGCTGGAAGGAGCCGGAAAGTCTACTTGGGCTAGTAGGAGCCAGAAAGTCTACAGGGCGAGCAGGAGCCAGTAAATCTGCAAATATTGATGGTCGTATGGACCTGTAACCTCCTAACCCTCGACATGGAGGGCGTAAAATCCATGCTACACTTGATTTCCAATTAATCATGTGTATTTTGAATGTTCATATGATTGGTGCATTCTCATATGCTTGATTAAAACACTTGTTTGCTTTATGGAAATGTCTTGTAGATTGAATTATCTCACTAAGCTAAATTTGCTTATACCTTTATAGCTTTTTGTTACAATACGATTACCTTTGGTTGGCCCCACAGAGCCCTGTATGTCAGGTATGAGTTTAAGCTACTAGGAGTTTTTGGGAGAAGCTATATGTATTTAAGTTTTAAACATAGGCTTCTAGGAAAATCTCTATAGTAGGCTTGTGTTATAGTAGCTATTATTTTGAAAGACTTCTAAAGTGGGAGAATGCCCCTAAGATGATGTAAAGATATAATTATAATAATCTTAAATAATCTTATGTTTATTTATATAAGTTCTTGCTTGCTTTTATTATCTACTTAAATGTAATACCCCTGTGAGTCTCCTACTATCTTGAAAGCACGTCTTGCATGTGATATCGAAGCTCTTGCATGACTAAGGTTGTCATTCATTAGCTTTAAGATTATATGCGGTGGACTGCCACATTTAGGTACCATTCGGGGCGTGACACATACCACATGCATTTATCACATACAACTTTTCATTTTATCTTTCCTTAACTTCTAGTGCCACTTCTTACAAGCACATACAAGGAAATGTAAATAGTAAAGGAATAACTTACTCCAAGGTGATAGATCCTAATCGAAGCAATCTTCTGGAAAAGCGATGCTAGGTCCTCCTTCACCTAAATAAGAATAAATACCCGAAATGAATATTTCATAAAGTTTGTACTTAAATTGTAATTCTATGACTTGAAATTCGTGTCTTTTTCTTGGTTAGATAAATTATAACTTAAAATGACAATAACTTGCTCAATTTAAGTCGAAATTTTGCATATAAGTAGTCATTTTCTACTTACTTGAAAAAATCTATCTATTTCTAAGGTTATTTTTTTCATTTAAAGACTTTTGGGTTCGGAAATGGGTTGATATAGCTTGGTCACAAATTTTCTAGCCCTTAAAAACTATTTTTCTTAAATTTTATTTCATCCAAAAAACCCGTAGCAAACATATAGATATTTATGAGGTTGAAAAATCTTTTGAATATATGTATAAACTCATGTTATATACACGATTTTAGTGGTGTTATCTCAACAATGATCTTTCATAAAACGATTATTTTCTAGTGATTGAAAAATGAAGTTTTCAAACTTTTCTTAAGTTGTTGGAAGCAACTAGTGTTTTAAGTTATCTGTTTTACTTCATGTTTATGCTTCCTACCTTTTAGGAAAATAAATTTATCCCTTTAAAAACTTAATTTCTTAAATTGTTAGCAAATTTTTATTTCCTTACATTAGTTTCTAAATTAATAAGTTGATGTTTACTTTGACTTCAAAACTTGATTAAATCTTTATTTATCATGTATTGGCATAACCACCTAAATGAGTGCTTATGATAACTTTGCATAATGGAGATTCATTAGCCTTAGATTTTTAGTAAAATTCTTTTTTGAAAAAAAATAATAATACTACCATATAACCAAGCTTTGAAGAAGTTTTTGCATAATAAAGAATTTATCAATATTGAGGTTGAATTAATAAATTATATTTTAGTAGTTTGAAAAGGGAGTGTGTGATAGAATTACAAAGTTAAATCTATCATGATACCACTTACTATAATCCTTGATGAACTTGTCTAAATTTTTAAGGATAACTTTTGTTGAAACATATCCTTTTTTTATGAAAGTTTTCCCTAAGTGAAAAGAGTTTAGTTTTATTTTCTTTAAAGAAAGAACTCTTTTTTATTTTTGAAAAAGTTTTATTGAGATAACATCATTATGGTCATGCATGAATATGATCATGTAGTTATATTAAAGAAAAGAAAATCTCATCGAAAAATAGAGATATAAGAAGCAAAAAGCATATATATATATATATATATAGATATATAAGATCAAGTATTGAAACTTAGCTTGTATCAAAGCTTTCCGAAACTTAAATGGACAAGTGCCAAAAAGAAAAGAAAGAAAGAAAAGAAAAGAAGCATAATAATAACAAGAGCACAATAATAATAATAAGAAGAAGAGCATAATAATAACAAGAGATAAAAGAATTTATGTATAAACAAGAACAAAACATGAACATATTATTACTTTCTTAACTCCTAGGGTGTAGAAAACATATACTATGGTCATGTTAAGTTACATAACAAAAATATCCTGAAAATTTTATCTATTGGTTATGGAAGAAGGAAAAGAAGGTTGGAAAGAAATGATAAGGAGAACTTTGTAGAGAGAATTTTAGAGAGATTTTAGGAGTTTTAGTAGTGAATGAGAGCTGTGAAAGTAGTGGAGGGAGATGTGGTATTTATAGGAAAAAGTGGAGGGTAATTAGTTGTAATTAAAATAAATTGAAAAAGAAAAATATAGAGGAAGAGAGAGCGATGGCCGGCGCTACTTGAGGAAAGAGAGGGAGAGAAATTTATTTATTTTTTATATTTTTATTAATGAAAAGTAAGATATGAAAGATGTGTTGTATTGGAAATAAAAAGTATAAGGAATAGGTGTATAGATTGTAAGAATGGGTAGTAAGGAAAAGTAGAGAAAGATTAATAATAGTGAATAGTAATAAATAGTAAACAAAATAATTAAATTATCGGTAGTAAGAAAAATGTGCTAAAAAGGCTATATATGATATTCTTAAAGCTTGAAAAATTCTATAATATTTTTATGAATCTTTATATTATTACGAGTTTAACGATGTTATTGGAATATTTTTACCTTTTTGCGTATTCAAACCCTAATTTTGAAAACCGATCTCATTCGGGTTTGAAACGAACTAAATTTCGGCTAATATGATCTTTTTAGGTTTTGCTATATTATTATAGATTATAATCTATAATTATCTCAGTTTTATTGTTTTAGAATTTCAAGCGCAGGATTGCCGAATTTAAATCCTCTATAACACATTGTTTTAACTTAGATGGCTTTTTAAGGTTTTTATTCAGTTCTTGATCTTAGAAAATTTAATAAAAATGTTGAAAAATCTAAGGGCTTACATCGATAAAGTGTGTGAAGCCCTCTTATTGGAGGTGATTGTATGGATTATAGAAAGTAGAAAGCTGGTTAAACTCCATGTTAAATCTGGGGTTGATTTCTCGTTCCCTATCTCTTTTACTTTCCTCTTTGTGCCTTATTATTATTATATTAGTTATTATCAAAGTTTAATTTAATTTAATTAATTGTTTGAAAATTATTTAATTGTGAATTTAGGTCAAATACATCCCCCCTCTTGAGTATTTTCTAGTGCGTTTTTACATATTAGATCTACTCAATTTTCTAACTCTATTTACTTTATTCGCATCATTTTTCCCGATTATAAAAGTTATAACTTGAAATGGTCATAACTTGCTCATTTTAAATCAAATTTCGCATATGAGTAATCATTTTCTAGCTACTTGAATCCTCTATCATTTTCTAAGGTTATTTTTAACATTTATGATCATTTAAGTCTCGAAATTTCATGGAGCAGATTGCATCCAGAAGTTCCAAACTTTGGTCCTTTTTTATTTTTAAAATTTTACTTCATTTGGACTCTACAAATCAAGTATAAAATATTCTCATCATTAGAAATAATATAATAATTATAATGGCTTACATTACATGCATGATCCTAGCGATGTTGCTCAAAATAAAAAATTCATTAAAACAACTTTCATGGAAGTAGAAAAGTTAAGTTTTTAGAAAAAAAAAAAATCAGTTTTGGATATTTAATAAAAATTTCAACTCTTGATTTTTGTAAATATGAATACTCAACTAAAAATCATAATTTTATATTTATTTTGAATTCATGAATATTTCATAATAAAATTCTTTTAGCCAATTATTTCCAAAACATAGATTTTTATATATTTGCAAAGAAAACTCTAAATTGTATTTCCTTTGAAATTTTCTTAAGTTTTGATATTAATAAAAATTTAGATAATTACTTGTTCTAAATTCCATTTCTTGGTGAAAAAGGTTTTCATGTGTATTTAAGAAAAGAATTTTCAAGTTGTAAAATTTTTCCCAAGTATTACATGGGGGTAACGATTTCTAAAAAAAAATGCGATCTAGTTTTGGTTTTCAAATTTTTCTTTCACGCTAATAATTCTCAAGGCTTTGAAAAATAAGTTTAAGGAAATTTATTTTTACACCAAAAGGAATTCTCAATATAGGGTTCAAGAATTTTTTTTAGCATTATAACAACATTACTATAAGCATTTTATGTATATGAGTATAAAATAAAAACTATGATTATTATAACGCTAGAATGACATGAATGTAAAGGAAAATCAATTTGTGATAAAAACAATAATTAAGAACATAAAGGAAATGAAATAAAATATGAGAGTCTTATATTTAGGACAAGCTCCCTGGGACTCAAAATATTCTAATCACCATATGAAATAAAATAAAATAAAACAAGCATAAGTAAATAAAATATAGAAGTCTTAGATTTTTATCAAGGCTTTCTAAGACTTGAAATATTGCTATTCTCATAAATAAAAATCGAAATAGATAATAAGAAAAGTATGGGAGTCTTAGCTTTTATTTCAAGGCTCTCCAAGACTCAAATTATTTCAGTCTCCCTCGACTTGATTTATTAACCAGTCCAAGACTAGAAGTTGACTATCTTAAAGAAAATAAATAAATGGAGTGTATAAAAAATAAGTGCATGAAATAAATAAAGTTAAGTTAGTGAGAATTAGGCTTTAAGATGGTTTAGTGCTTATTGAAATTATTGGATGAAAGAAAATGAGAGGTGAGTGGGGTTGAGGGGGTGGGGTTTGGTTAGGCGTGAAACAAAGAAAAGGGAGAAGAGAGAAAAGTTTAAGAAAAAAATTTACAAAATTTTGTTAAGGTGAGGAAAAAGTATGAAAGACATAAAGGCAGGAGGTAGTATTTGTAGAGAGAAAAATGAGGAGATTAAAGTATGAGAGAAAAATGAAAAAGTAAATAAAATGGAAGAAAAGAGGGAGAGGGCAGTAGCTGCAAATGGCAAGGGAAAGAGAGAGAAATAAAATTTAGTTTTGGTAAAAAAAACATAATAAAATATTAAGAGAAGTTAAGTAGAGTATAGTAAAAAGTAGTGTTGGTAATGTAAATGTAAGAAATAGGTGAGCAAGTGATAAGTGTCAAAAGACCCTTATTATTCACATTGTTCTCATATGATATTATATATTTTATGTCAATTATTAAGGAAAATGATACTCATGTGGTTAAAATGCTAATCTCAAGGATAAAGGAAGATTTTGAGCTTAATGTAGATAGCTGGGATGAGTTAAGCAAGATTTTGTTGAAGAAATATAAATTTAGAAGATTTACAACATACACGAGAATCTATACAAGCTGTGTAAAACACTGGTGTTAGAGATAAAAAGTGACCAGTAAGAGTTTTTAAAGTACATAAGGAGATACACAAGCTGTGTATGCTCATATACAGGATAAAAAATGGACATAAGCAATTTTGGTGAAAGCTGGCTGTAAACGCCAGCGCCTTACATTTCAAAGCCGCCGGCATACATGGTGGCTTACTATGTCTAGTTATGATTTTTCACCAATTTTCATCTTATACGGCCTCAAACACAGCTTGTGTATCTCCTTACACCGATGCTATTATTGATAGGTACATTGCCTAGTATTAGTGGTAAAGTAAGAATAGGTTTTAATTTAATTTGATAGATTATGATTGAGAAAATCCCACATCAATAAGTTTATAAGAGTAGGTGTAAGAAAAGGTAAAGATAGACGAATAGTAGTGAATAGTAGATAAGACAAATAAATTACCGGTAGAGATAAAATACGCGTATATTTAGCTATATCTAACTTTTTATAACCCAAAAATTTTTTATCTAATATTGTATAGGTATTTTAATATTCTTCTAGTATAAATTTTTTGTTAAAACATTTCATCTCATTTTGCGTGTTGGTGTTCAAATATGGAAAATTGATCTCGTGAAGGCTTGAAACAATAAAAAATTTGGCAAATCTGATCATTTTAGGGCATATAATATATTTTCATTTTTGGTTCATAATTCAAGTTCATCTCATTTTTCTAATTTATTCCACATCTCAGAACTTTAGAAGCTTGTTCGATCAAGTTTGGAGTTTCTAAGGTTTAAGGTTGACTCGGTTTGACTTTAGGGTTCCAATTCCATTTTCAATTCTAAAGTTTCACTTATAAGATTTCTGTAAAATTTTGAGAGTTTACAATTATAGGAAATTATTTCTTATTATTTTTGTAAACCCCTCAATTTTAGGGTAAAATTAGATTAAACCCTAACCTTAGTCAAACAAGAATTTCAAAAGTCAACAATAATCAAGGCATATTAGTAGTCTTTGTCACACCCCAACAGTACCCTAAACGTAACAGTCCGCCGCATGCTAAACGAGACTTAAGAATTACTACCACAGTCATTCAAAAGTCTTGTATTAGATGCAAGGCGTTCTTTTATGACAATAGAATACATATGCAGTTGGAGATAGATAGTCCAACTTGATAGAATAACCATGAAAACATAAACCACTAGGGCTGGGTAAAAAAACCAACCGAACCGTAAACCGACCGAACCGAACCAAAATTTCGTACTTTTTTGAAACGGTTTGGTTCGCGGTTCGGTTCATTGAAGAGTAAACGTTCGCGGTTCGTTCGGACTATGAACCGAACCGAACCGTTTTATATATTAAAAAAATTAAACATATTATTTTTACTCTTAATTGTTTTATTAATGGTACATATCTATATCACAAATTTTAAAATCAATTAATTTTTTTATATAAATTAATTGTTTTTAAAATTTTTTACTTAGATATGTGTTATTCATTAGAATAAAATTAGATTTTTCATAATATATTTCAATTGATATGTTATCTATAAGTAAGATAGATTTTAGAATTTAAAGTCTAGTATTCTAACTTAAAAAAATTAATTATTGTAAAATTTTTTTACTTAGATATGTGTTATTCATTAGAATAAAATTAGATTTTTTATAATATGTTTTAATTGTTATGTTATGTATAAGTAAGATAGATTTTAGAATTTAACCTCTAGTATTCTAACTTCTGCATATTTCTTTTCCATTTGTCTTACTAATTAATCTAGTTCTATTATTTAGTTACTTATTGATTTATATAATTGGTAATACGTTAGTTAGAAGCATACAACGAATTACATTTTATATCTTATATTGAGATAAAGTCTAGTATATCATTATAGTTCAAGATAATTAAAAAAAATGAGACTAGTCATAGTTAGAATTTTATAATGGATGAAATCATTTCCTTCCTATAAGTTTTACATGTTTATTTGATAAATGATTAATTTTAAATATTATTGTTTATATTTGTATTAGTGATAAAAAATATGTAATTGAACTTTTTCGATAAAATATATTTTTTATTTTATGAAAAAACGGTTCGAACTGCAAACCGAACCGTACCAGACCGTTTTTTTTCGGTTCAAAAAAATTACGAACCGAACCGTATAGTTAGGTTCGAATTAAAAAAAAAACCGAACCGTAAATTATGGTGCGGTTCGGTTCGAGATGCAAACCGAACCGAACCGTACCGTGCACACCCCTATAAACCACAGATATCTCAGGATCAGTTACGAATTGCTAAGGGGCATTCCTTTGCTAAACAAAAGTCTAAATATTAGCTTTTAATAACAACTCGAGCATTTAAGGTTTCCTATGAAAGCCTATACAAAGCTAATTATAAACTGATAAGGGTAATTCCTAACTTCGCATTTACCTTATTTAGCCAAGTCCGAGGACACAGCCATATGTACGGAAACTGCATAAAAAAGAAGCTATGGGGGTATAAGCTACGCTAGCTTAGTGAGTTTCACTCCCAAATTAAATACTTCAACAAACAATAGGGCAAGCAAGTTATATTAATATTCATATAAAATGCACTAGCACGTGAGCATACAATACATAAGACTTTCCAGGAGTCTTGTGTCGAATGGATTTATGCCCTTCATTCGGGGTTAGGTGTTTCAGGCCTATACGATCATAGATTTCAATTTTTCTCATTTATATAGTGGTTAATGCAGGTGCCCACCCACTCATTAATTTTGTAGTTGATTCAAGTATCTACACCACTTCCATTTTAATTTAGGCTATTCCATGCCAACATTCGAGTTTTCAGGCCCACTCGTTGCCTAGCTGTTATGCTTTCCTCCCACAAAAGTATAATAACAAATGTAACGTGACTCAACATATGGTATGCATGATCAATTTAATTATAAGATCATGGCATATTATTTAAGCGAATTATAGGCATCATAGATATTTCAGACACTTCAATACTATACTAAATCATACAAACATTTATAACAACTTCCATTTCGATATTCTTATCATCAATTCAATCACAAAACTCACATGCACATTTCAATTTCATCTTGTCCTAGTTCTAATGCCACTATTATTACAAACACAATTAAGAGCATGTAATTTAAGGATAGTGAACTCACTTGACCATGGACACCAGTCTCTAATGGTAGTGAACCATAACAAGAATTTTCCCCGATTCAAAATCACCTAAACGAAAGAAATACCCAAATGAGTAAACATGAACCATTTGAATTTATGGGTTTTGATAAACCTGAACCATGGCACTAAGCCAAAATTTTTATAACAATTAACAATAGTTTCTTAAATTAAAACTTAATTAGAAACCTACTCAATAACAAAATACCTTACACATATCACTTCGAGGTGATAAGTGCAGTGAAACTATCACGCCTTATGTAATTGGAGCAAGATCGTTACAAATGGTATTAGAGTTATAGGTTTAAACTGATTAGGGCGTGATACTTAGGATTGTAAGTAATGAGATTGGGTTGGGATGCTTTGACTTGATTCAATTGCTTGATTTGTTGGCTTAAATTAAAAACCTTGAAATGGATTTAGACTAATAAAATAACAACTTAGCCAAATGTTTATTCATTTATTTTTCATACTTTATTGTGGTATAGAAAATGAAACATGAAACCAAACTTAGTTTGATTTTTTTTTTTCAGATTAAGGTACATGTTGCCTTTTATTTCTTTTGATGTGCATGCTATCTTTACTCCTTCTAGATGAGCTGAGATCAATCAGCTGAGTTGAAATGTTACTTTTGCTTCTTTAAATGATGTAGATGGTTAGGAGATGTATCGAACATGGTGATTCCCCTTGAGGAAGTTCCTTTACCCCTTTACACCACATGATTTTGAGTATCATGATGACTTAGTGACTAATATGTCAAAGGAGATTAGAAAGTAATGATTTCAAGATGGAGGAGATATGAGATGCTAGGAGAAAATGTAGTTAAATTAATAAGCTCAATAAAGAGGTTGTTGCGATCATTTTGGAACTTCAAACTTAGCTATGTTAGTTATGTAAAGAGTGTAGACAATGTTTCAATTGATGGATGGTTATTGCAATTAAATGATTATTCGTTTAGAGATTGTGAGATAGAATAACGAGAATAGGATGAAAGTTGTGCTCAATTGAAATGATTACTTCCTCTTAAATGCGTTATGAGGAGATATTGATGAAATGTGATATTGAGGTCAGCAAGAGCTATTGTTAAAATGATGACATATAAACGGTGATAAGGTGATTCATAGATGTGGATTCTAAATAATATAGGTTAGGACCTAAAGGAGCTAATAAATGGATTACTTCAATTATCAAGGTGATTGGAAGTAAAATATAGTGAACAAGCTTATGGATAAATGATATGTTTTAGATAAATGAGGAGTGATAAATTGTGTTTGCTTGTTGTAGTGATTAGTTTAAATGAATTCATGAAAATCACATAACTGTTATTGTCGATAATGTAAATTAATTTGATATAATTAGACAAGAATTTCTAAATAGGAATAAGCTAGAATTCATACATATGAGTATTCGTTTTATTTAGAGAATGTTAAGGAAGATGTGGCTAATTTGTCCATGTGAAGTGAGGATGTAACCCAGGAAATCCTAATGAAATGTTGCCTTAAATAACTAATTGTTTGCTAGGTGAATTGAGGAGTGCGAAGTGCAGATAAGGATTTCGATTAGCTAAAACAAGACTTTGTCATATTAAGTTGATGGATAAGTATCATGTGAAGATTGGCTATAAGAGCATACTATCGTAGTTGTTTATGAAGTTAAGACATTAATTACTTAAACAAGGAGATACATAAGAAAGAGTCTATATTCCATCTTAGGACACTTCCTTAACTTTAGTATGAAAGCAAGATAGACATATGGGGTTATGTAATTTACCTTAGAGACCCATATGAAGTAACTATTAAGGAATAAATATGCTTTCTTATGGAATTAATGAACTACTTGGCTAGATAGGTATCAAAACTAAGTTGACTTGAGTATGGATAAGATAAGCACTAAGTGTGATCATTTGTCAAGATTAAATCAATAATTTCCATTAGAATCAATCAATAAAATCACATTGATGTGTAAATCTCGATCGTAAATGAATAAGAATTTGAGGTGATAAATGGAGAGACATGAGAGATGTTAAGCGATATCAGAAGGAGACTTGGCGAGATGGAACCATAATGGTTTCATTATAGTGACGATGAAGTTAAAGATGGTTATGAACTAAGTATGCAGTTTCATTTCATTTATTGGATGTAATGTATTGTTATAGATGGTTCCGTTGATCCATCATACCTCATTCTTGATTGTTGATAAATAAAATAAACTACCCCTTAACCTCGGATCAGGAATGATTGAGAACTCGAAAATAAAAGTGATATGACATCCAATCCTCACCGGCTGATTATGGAACTCATAAGTAAGTTAAGACATTCGGTGCATTTACAAAAGTTCAATGCATCATGAAAACTAGAATATTAAATTCAAACACTAAGGATGACTTAAAGTCTTACGAACTAATTGAACACCTCTAATATGCGGATGGTAGCATAACCATAATAGAATAATTGATAAATGATATAACACCCTTATTTCTAAGATGATTTTGGGATCATTTAGTTGATATTATAAGTAAAAATCATCTAGAAATGGCTCTTGGTTGTTTAAATCGTCAAGTTCAGGTATTATAGACCTAGTCATGAAGAAACAAAGCAAATGCAACAGGAATGGAGCTAAATAGCCTTGTTTGAAAAATTCAGAAGGTCAAACAACCCTCCAAATAGCTCATTTGGGAGGTTATTTGGAACTAAGATTATCAATTCACACAATAGCCATAGAAATGGCCTATTTTAAAGGCCATATAGAACCATAAGGCAACCAATAGATACAACAGTCCATCAAACAGGGTCGTATACAAGAATGTGTGATGAGATTTCATCACAATAGGCACAACGACCCTCCATACAAGGCTTTTGAATGGGTGTTTGTGTCCAGTTTCCATGATTAGCAGCTACAGTTGCTTTCCATACATGCCATTTAAGACCTCGTTTGAGCCAACGCGTCCTCTTTTCTGCTGTGTTTATTTTGGAATTTTGGTGGCCTTTATACATTCCCCTTGGAGAGAGAATGAAGATGATTATGTATTAGATAATATCACTTTCTCTGTGGGTTTTAGAGAGGTTTTTGAATGCAAGTCACGAGAGAAACAAGTCAAGAAGAATCTAGATTGTAGATCTAACAACATTATATTTGAGCTTCATTTTTTAAGGCTGTATGCATGAATTCAAATTCTTCTTTTGAATTTCATGTGTTCCCTATAATTACTATGGAAGAGTAGATCTTAGATCTAGGTCTTGTTCGAATTCTAATTTCATCATGTGATGATGATTTGCTTTTAATGCAATCTAATTGATATTCTTATGTTCAATTGCATGCTCTTATATCGTTCTTAGATTTGTATATCCAGAATGCAAGTTTATGTCTGATTTTCATCTAAGTCAATTGAGAAATTGCTTTCATGAATAGATCTATGCAATTGATGAGATCTAATTGTAATTCTAAAGATAGAATAGTAAGGATCTTCCATAATTTTCTATTTTCATTGAGTTCATGTAATAAATGCGATCTTAGGTTGTTGTTAATTAAGGAGAGATCCTAATTAACTGATTTGAGATTAGATAAATTGATAGATTCGAGAGGATTAGTAGTTTATATAAGGAACTCAACGGTTTAAGAATTTAAATTTGGATAATCTTTAGTTTTTTAAGGATTCACATGATGAATTAGATGAAGGACAAGACCTAGGTCATGTTTATTCTTGAATGTAAACCCTAGCTTGTTGTTTCTAGTGATCTTGCTTGCTAGTTTCATAGTATTTCTAGTTGGTAGTTTAATCAATCATCATTAATTGGTTTACTAGATAGTAGATAAGAAGTGATTATTAGTAGTTACTCTTTCCCTGTAGACGACCCCGATCTAAGCTATACTATGGTTCGATAGGTACACTGCCTATTATCGATTGTAGCAAATTGAGGAATGGGCTTTTACAAATTTAAAACTACGATTGACAAAAATCCATCAATAATATACCATAATTGAATTGAGGTCAATGGGAAATTTGTTATTGCAAAGGAATCTTATAATACCACTAATAATGGATTATTATTACACAATAACTATACACGGGCAAATTATAAATAATTGAAATTAGACTAGCAAGAGACTTATAATTGAATGCAATTGACAATAAAAAGATGATTAGAATGGTGTGTTTTGTATGCTCAATAGTATACATATACATATAGAATGGAATGACAAATCTATGGTGGCTTAGGTCTGTGTTTAGTTACATTGTTATGCAACATCGGCTTAAAGTCATATGAAGTCTGTGTCTTGTCAATTCCACATCTGTTTAGTCAAGTCATTAGTCATGTCATCAATCATATCTAGTATGTTAAATCATTATTCATGATGGTTGAGTTGAGCTAATAAAGAGTTAAGATTTGCCAAAACATTCTTATAGATATATACTAAGTCATCCGAAGCATTAATTCTATGAAATTGAGGACAATAGCTATAACATTCATATGTACAAAGATCATACAACAACAATGAACTATAAATGAGATATAAGGGGATAGAAGAACACGAATCCAATCTTATACATCACAATATCAAAAAAATATTGAATGTTGATAAATAAAGGGGGGAAGAAGAAAATATAAGACTTAATACATATACACTAAGGTAATAAATTCTTAAGAGGAAATGATCATTAATATGAATAAACTTGCACGTGAAGACAAATTGTAAACCCCCAAAGTTTTGGAATCAGTTTAGCTTAAACCCTAATCTGGAAGTCAACCGGAAACCCAAAAGTCAACAAAACCTAGTTAGACGTAATGACTTAAGTCCGGCAATCCCGAATAAGCAACCCTGAGAAAGTAAGTAAGAGTTTAGTGGGTAGAATAGTTCGTAATTACCTAAGGAAACTTAAAAAGTTCAGATTAGTGAAACCGCGACCCCTTTGAACCCGAACGAACACAGTTCTTGAAAAACATGTCTCGGAGCTCGGAATAGTAAAAATATTTCAAATATACTGTTAAACTCGTAAAAATATAAGGTTTTCAAAAATATCGGTTTTATAATTTTTCAGTAAGTAAAAAAAAAGATATCATAATTATACGCGTATTTTCTTACTACTGGTACTTTATTGGTCATGTCTACTTTACATTACACTATTCACTACTATTCTATACTATTCTTTTATCTCTACTTTTTCTAACACCTACTCTTACAACACCATAACATATAACCTTTACTTTTTACCTTTCTCATAACTTTATTTCACATCTACCTTACTTATTACTTCATTTAATCAATAAAAATACAAAAAAAAAACACTCCCTCTCTCCTCTCTACCATGGTCGGCGCCTACCCTCGCCCCCCCCCCCCCCCCCCCCCCCCCCCCCTTTTCTCCCTCTCAATTTTGTTTCAATTTTCTTTTATTTAAATCACTCAATAATCACTCCACATTTTCCTATAAAACCCCCTCCCTCTTTCACTTGTTTCACACAATTACTACTCATAAATTTCCTTACAAAAACTCTCTCAAATTCTCCTCTCAAAACTCTCTCCAAATATTCTCTCAAAATATCATAAACCACTTTCTACCTACACAAAACCCATAACCACATAACACTTCAAAAACCTTCTTTAGGTAAATTTTTCTTTATATTTTCTTCTCCTCATGTCATGTAACTTTATATGACTATGGTGTGAGTTTCCAAAAACTAAATGTTATGGAAGCTATACTATATTCATGTATTGTTTTTGTTCATGAAAATCCATTTATATATTGTTTTATTTTGTTCATGTTATTATTATTATATCTAAGTATTATTATGTATCTATATATATACATATTCTTTAGAGTATATAAGCTCGCTTGCAATTTATTTATTTTCATGCAAAGTAATTTATTTATTTCTTCCATTGCAATTTATTTATTTCTTGTTGTTTTAAGACTAGTCTCTAGTCTTAGACTTGTCCTCATCAAGCCAAAATAATCTTTTTCTTTCTTTTTTTATTTCTTTCTTCTAGGACTAGTATATTTCTTAGTCCCGGGAGCCTTGAAAAAGCTAACATTCCAAATACTTGATTTTATTTAATATTTATGTTATTTTTGCTTGTTATTATTTCTCATAAATCATGCCATTAAGATTGTTATCCAAATTTTTCAAAGCTATAAAAATACTTGATAAAAAGGAGATTCTATCACTTAGGATAAGTTTATATATATAAATTTATGGTTTAACAAAAGTAAAGTTATTCCTTTCCAAGTTTTGAGAAGAATCTACTACAAATTTCGAAGCTACTTTTGTTTTGAAAAGCTTTTCGATATCACTTTGTTTTTCAAAAAAAAAAATTTTTTGATACAAAAACGATTTCTATAAAAACATAATCTAAAGGGAATCTATAAAGGAATAAGAATTTTCAAATTTAGATCTTTTTAAATAAATAATCAAAGAAAAACTGTATAGAAAATAAATAGGAAAAGTAGCACTAATATAGAGAATTTAGAAAAGAGGAAAATTACTTTCCAAAAAAGTCATTTAAGAAAATAATAAGTCAAACATAAAGTAATTCTTTGAAAACAAAAGAATCAAAGTATCCATTTCGAAAGATTTAATGAATTTCTCATAAACTATAGTTTTCTAAAACTCCTAATTGACATTGTTTTACTCAAGAAACATGGATTTGACAACAAACACTTGAGCATGAATGAATACGAGCTAAATAGCTATAAAAAGAGAAATTTCCAACTATATAGATAACTAAGTATTTATCAAACCAATTTTGAATGATTTAATGTTTGAACCAAAATTGTTTTTGGGTTGGAAAATTCGTGGTGAATCTTATCACCACTGTTTCGAAGCCTATATGATCTAGTTGGATAAAAATAGTTTTAGAAATGGGTAGATCTTTTCGAGTAGGTAGAAATCGATATATTATATGCGTAATTCCGAGTTAAAATAACCAAGTTATGGCTATTTTAAATTGGAATTCTCTTTTATGTGAACTTTAACATTCTTATGACATTGTTTTGTCAAAATTCAAGAAAATCATCTAAAAATACTCATTGTGGGTATTTTCTTTGGCTAGGTGATTCCGAGGAAGGAAATCTACACCCCGTGGACTATTTCGATTAAGTGGATTGTGAGAGCGACTCATCCTTAGAGAATTATCGATATGGTATCGTGAGTTTATTTCCTTAAGAAGCTTTACTTGATTGTGCTTGTAATCTAGTTGCATTAGAATTAAGAAAAGACAAATGGATTTATATGCAAAAATTTTGTTGCAAGGATCCTAAAAATATCGAGGCCGGAATTGATTTAATGTTTGTTTTAGTATAACACTTGATTTGTATGAAATTCTATGATCACCTTAAATTTGATAATAATGATGCTATGATATCATAAATAAATTGGTTCATGCATACCACGAAGTAAGTCACATTGCATTGGGTTATTATCCTTGGATGAGAAGGATGGTAACTCAGGTTGAAAACAACACTTGGCGGAGTGATTGAAAGCGATTGCTTGGCGACATGGAGGAAATGCTTGGTGGAAAGTCCAAAAACAAGGCTCAATTCAAGTAGACTTAATGTGCTTAGCGATATTGATCGAAAGCACAAATCTTTTTAACTAAAACTACTTGTTTTGAGGTTACGTATCACTAAACCCCGAATGGAGGGCGTAAATCCATTCAACATATAGTTCTCGGAAAACTATATGCCTTGTTTACCCACGTATATGTTGCATCTCATTTGATTGCTTAAATAACTTGTTTGAATTTTCATTTCAAGAAGTCATTTATGGAAATAGTTCTCACTAAGCCTATTAGCATATACCCCTATAGATATCTTTTGCAGTTCACTTATTTGTAGTTGATGCCACATGGACCCTGCAGCCAGGTATTTTCCTTTTGGTTAAGGAAATTCTAGATGAAGTTTAGTGTTGGATAAGATGTAGAAATATCATTGTAATAGATTTGTGACTGGGGAATGCCCTAAAGCTTTGCAAAATTATTGATATGAACGAATGAATATTGTGAATCCTCTGTTCTTAATATGTTATTATATCTTTTTAAGCTTCATAATTCCATGTATGGTCCTCTAAAGTTGTGAGAGCACACCTTACACTTAATATTAAAGCTTCTGGGAATGGCTAAGGTTCTCATACTTAAGCTTTATTATTGAATGTGGCGGACTGTTACATTTAGGGTACCCTTTGGAGCATGACACAAGTCACTTGCAAAAGGAGGGAGCCTTAGGCACCAAACATACATAAATCAATCATTCAAACATTAAGTAAAATTTCATAATTGAAACTTTATTTTGGGGGGGGGGGGGGGGGGGGGTGGGTGGGTGAAGAATGAAATGATCCAAACACCAATCATAAGAAATCAAAATTAAATGAAATCAATGGGATCTAATTGGATTTCTTTGTAGATTTAAACTACTAAATTTTTTTTTTCAAAATTCCTGAAATTAGCCCTAAATCAAAAACCTGAAATTTGGAAATTCAAAAGCAATTCAAATATCGAAATAAATTGAATTATAATTTCATAACAATTCTTAAAATGAAAAGTTTTGTAAGAAAAATCAAAACAATGTCGTAGAAGCATTGATTTTACAAAATTACAGTTTTACCCCTAATTGAGAATTACGCATATTAAAAATTCAAAATTTTAAATATATTAGACTTAGTTGATATATTTAAATCATTATTAGCTTAAGAGGTTAATTAAAAATCCTAAACTATTTAAGATGAGCTAAGAGTCTTGCATAAGTAAGATTTACACACACCAGATCGTGTGATGTAGCAAAAACCCTAAAGAGATCCTTTTTCCAGTGTCTAAAACCCTAGAACTTCTACCTTACTAGCCCTATATAAATAGTTGGAGACCCTCCCAAAACCCTAAGGTAAGGTTCTTTAAAACCCTAACTCTTTCTTAGTGTTAAATATATGGGATTAGTAAAAATATTGCATTAATTAGATAATATGGTGTCTTTACATGAAGAAAATGGAGATGATGAAGCAATGTTAGAAGAGGAACAAGACCAATCATCACAACAAAATTCATGTTAAGATAAGCATGAGATTTTAAAATGTTGTAACATGAATATTATAGCATTTTAAGCATTAAAATTAATTTGGGTGAGTTAATACATGTTTTGGGTGTCAAGAAATCAAGTTTTGGAGTAATTTTGGAGCATAAAAATCCCTCTTGTAGCTAGTGTAAATAGTAATGATTAATAAGCAAGGCAAGGCTTTGAGACTAACTCCTTATATTTGGGATTGAGCATGTTTTAGGGCTTAGATTTTATTATAGGAGATGTTAGAGTTGTTAAATGAAGAGTTTGTACATGGATGTTTTGAAAATTTCAAAGAATATATGAAAAGTAGATGGTTGCTATCAAAACTAGGTGTTTTAAGCTTCCAATCTCAATAAATCGTGTTTTGACAAATGAATGATGAAATAGATGAGTCTAGGCATAAACACGACATTCAAATACCTTTAAGATCACCAAAATTTATCTTAAAACAAGTTTTTGACAAACATATCAAGTTTGGGTATGAAACAACACAAACCTAGAAAAGCACGACATGTACATGATGTCGTGTACCTGCTTATGCTTTCCTCTATTCTTGAAAATACTTTGAAACCCAGAAGAACATGAGAAGATACATGCAATTTCTCTCTATTCAAAAATGCTTTAAAGCTCAAGCAAACACAAGGAGATAAATACAGTCGTAATCCCCTCCATGCTTCTTTCTAACCCCCAAACAAAAAAGGAACATGCCTAAAACATAACTGACATATCCAGCCGTGTACCAAAACACGAGGTGATTCCCTCTTGTACAAGTAGTGTTCTTCGCCAACCCCCTTTTCCTTCTTCAATCATTGTCTAAATCAAACCAAACTTGATCCAATTTCTTCCTTAGACTTAAACAACCCTTTAAGTAAAATGGTTAAGTCAAGGAGATTTAGATGTAACAAAAAATATAAGAGGATTAAAGATAATTAATTGTGAATTTATTATGGTTTCAATCACGAATAGTTTTGCATTTTAAGCTTTGAGAAGATACTCGAGGCCCACTTTGATTATCATGACTGCAGTAATTATGTGTTGCTTGATAGGATAGTATTAATAACTAAACTAAGAATCTAAACTTGGCTTAATTGGTTATTGATTGTTGCTTAGCCGCTTACTCTAGGAGTGACACTCCCGAACTAGATTAAGAGTCTAATCGCAACTTTGGGATGATGCAGTAACTTAGGTGCTTAGGGAAAATTTTCGAGATCAGGCAGCTAACTAGGAGTAGGTACGAAGTTGTGCCTAGTTATACAGTGTTATGGGACCTTGTATAAAGCATTACAATGGATCATTCTCATTGGTAGCAACCTGTGAGGAGATGACTCGAGCATGACTATTTCATTCTTTTCTTTTCCAATAAGTACTGAAGACTTATCACCCCCCACCCCCCTCTCTTCGATAAGTGATCTGCTGAAGGAACCTTGCCCTTTTTGTTTGGTGGGAGCCACGAGTACTCCTGTGCATGTTGGTATTTTGGGGATGTTAGAAATGCCTTGTTTGTGGACTTTAATTTAAATATCCTAAACTATAGTTAATGCATTAGATTAGGAGAATGTGACATACGGTGTATACTTGTATTACTGTGTAATGGGTTTCATAACTCATTTTATTGACCTTTCAGGCCCTTTCAGTGATTCGATGGGAAATGAGAGATAGTGCGATGACCCGATTAGATGGAGATGTACGAGACATAGGTTTTATGATTTTTGCTAAAAGAGTTTTATTATAATCATGTTTTATAAACTTAGATGATTGTAATTGGTCGCCTCTAATTAGAGCTACCAAGTCTTAATAATTTCTAAACCTATATTTTATCCTCTACTCGGTTAAATAGGTAAGCGTTCCTATCGTTTTCTAGTACGAATAAGTATAGGGTTGTTTCCATTGGGAATAGATTCAAACGATAGTACTAATTACTCTTTATATTAACTAGTAGATCAAATGATTTAACTAAGTGAATTAACTCTACAATTAACAACTGGACTATACTAATTTTAGAATTACACCAAGATAATACAACCAACAAAATTATAACACAAACAATATCATGTTATACAACAGGTTTACTCCATCATATTAACATGATTCAATAACAATTTATCCTATTAATTACTTATCTGTTAGAATTCTCAATTCATGGCTTTTCTTTTCAGAATAATCCAATTATAATCTTGGTTGCATCCATTAGAATCTCTCCTAAGAGAATGACCAAATTAGAATTGCATTAAGATTCCTTTGCTATCCTTGAATTCCTTAAAACATGCAGCAAACTTCCTAATAATATCTCTATTAACAGAAGTAGTTTGCTAGTAACTTAGATTTATTTGATGAAATTGTTTCTCAACATGTTCCATCGAGATCTGGCGTAAGATCATGTCGTGCACTACATTCACCTAACTTTTATGAAGTTCTATCATTAGAAATTCATAATTAGTAGGAATACTAATAATCACATGAGCACTTCATGTTAATATGACTTTGTAAAACCAAAAGAACTACTCACTCATGATGAAGAAAAAATAACAACAACAATAATAATAAGACATGAACAGAAATTTAAACATAAGAATAGGGAAAAGAAGAAAACTCCTTTTTAATTACAACTATGAGGAAGTTTTTACAAGCACGAACAATGAATTTCAGATGTCCTTCTCGAGTTCTTTCAAAGATTACAAGTTGCACAGACAAGGAACACATACACTATAAATCTCACAGACACTATTCGTGAGTTACTCACTACGAACCGATGCGATTGTAAAAAGAAAATGATTCGATCCCCTCATGAATGGATGCCATCTATTCTTGTATCCACTAAGTTCTCAGAAAAGGTTTCTTTTTTGATGAAAATACAAGACCTTCATTATGGAATATACTGCTTGGCAAAACTTAAATAAAAGTCGTATTTGTTCCCTTTCTAAGAACCATGCCCATGACTTCTAAATCAAGATGGAAAATTCTTCCACCAAATATCCAATCACGGTCGTAACTTACGCCTGGGTAGATACTGTGTTTGTCCAATTTCCTCTAGTTTTCAAGTTTTATGCCCGGGATTTTTCTTCACATCATCTTCCAATGTTTCAGCTTTCCAAATGTCATGGTTGTGACCAGCCTCCATGTAGATACTAAGCTCTTCTTTTGCTTCGAAGTTCTCATGGATCACGGCCTGGTTCCACCCCGTAGTAGAAACTAGTCACAATTTTCTCCTTGAATCTTCATTTCATGCCCGTGTTTTTTGAACCATCAACCTATTTTGCTCACTGTAACATAAGTTACGGTCGTGACTAGCCCCAAGGTAAACACTATGTTAGTAAAGTTTTCCTTGGAATCCTAGTGTCACTGTCACGTCCCGAGGGGTACCTTAAACGTGGCAATCCGTCGTACACAATACTAAAGCCTAGGAATGACTACCTCAGTCACGCAAAGGCTTCCATATCATATACAAGGCATACATCACAACCAAGGGAACGTATCGGAGTAGCACAATTTATATTGATAATAAATAAGTAACAAGGCAAAGAGAATATTTATCATAAAACATAAACATATCAAGTTACAATTCTTAGGGATATATCCATCTATTGACTTCAAATAAATATACATCTTAGAATCAACATAGCACTAATCACATAAGTCATTACATATGAAGAACCTTACAAAATTACTTCATCTTATACTCTCATTTCTTTCATAGAAGCTTAACATCCCTCTTTGACTTCCTTAACATCATGATCCTCAATTTAACCACGGGTATACCTGTTTCAGCAAAATCTATAGGGGTATAAGCTACAACTAGCTTAGTGAGATATTCTTTTTCATTCGCACCATATTTTCAAACAAGTTCATTTAGATTTTCACACATATGTTATGCATACAATGCAACAATCATATGATTATGCAAATATATCTAGTTATCCGAAAACTATATATAGAACGGATTTACCCCTTCGTATCGAAGGTTAGGGAATCGAGATTGAAGATCCTCGATCTTCTACTGCTAGTCCCCAAGTCCTCACCCACAGCGTTCGGTTGGCTCGGCTCCGAACCTAGAGTCGCATTCCCCAGGCGATTTGGATCCTCTAGGAAGGAACATAGCCCGTGTCACTGCATGATCACAGCCATTCCAACTCTACGCGTAGGAGTAGCAGCTTTCCGAAAGAGATGTGACTCGATGGATGCTATGCGTGAATGTGTCATTTTTCTTAAGCTAAACCTTATTAAGGTTTTATTAGGGGGTGATCAATCAATTTAGCAATTTAATAAGCAGTCATACAAGTAAGTAAACAAAATTATTTAAACAAGCAATTTGAAGTTGCGATATTCTTAATTCTCATTTCACGCATAAACATAGAATCACATATATACTCATAATCCCGAAATCCCCAAATATATATCCATTTTTATCTTCTCTTAGTAAACTAATGCTACTACTTTACAAGCACAAGCAAGGTAACGAAATTAAGAGGAATAACTCACTCGTCCATTTCGCGATCTTCTTAGTCGTAGTAATCCTCAGAAAAGGTAATCTCGTATCTTTCGTCACCTAGACAAAAGAAATACCGGTATAAGTTTTTCATAGAAATTCCACTTAAAACTTCTAATTCTATTTCACTATGTTCGTCAAAATCGTATAAAATGAAATTCCAATTTAAAATAGCCATAACTTGCTCATTTTAACTCGAAATTTCACATTTAATATACCGTTTTTCTACCTATTCGAAAAGATCTATCCATTTCTAAGGTTATCTTTATTATATAAGGTCATTTGGGTTCCGAAAACGTTGGGTACATATCTAAAATGAATATTTCTAAACTTTTGCAAATCCATTTTCTAACTCAACTTCATTCAAAAATCTTTTAGTAAAAATATAGATATATTTATGTGTATATATAATCGATAAATCCTTTGAGTATATAGATAAGCTCACTTTATATGCAAAATTTCTAATGGTAGTGTCTCAACAATTTATTTCATACAACAATTCATTTTGAGTTGTTAAAAATTTAACTTCGACAATTTCTTTTCAAGTCTTTTGAAGAAACTTTATATTTTCATAGTTTATTTATAAATGGGTATATTCTTATTCCTTTTCAAAAAACAAGTAAATTTTCCTTTAATCTTTAGTCTTGCATAAATTTTACTTTTAGTGATAAAAGATCAAATTTATGAAAAGTGTATTAAGTTGTTGAAAACCTTTTTATGAATTTGCATTTGGAATGGTTTTAGAGATTGAGTATTGTCTTCTTATATTTATTATATAAGTTTTTTGTTTTCTAAAACTTGTTCTTTTATTTCTTTTGGAAGGACTCCTCTTTATTGATAAAATCTTTTGTTTTTAATCTTACCCTATTTATATTCTTTGATAATAAATTTTCTTCTTTAGAAGCTTGAAAATCATTATTTTCCTAAGTGGGTTTATAATTTTATTGGTTAAATTCATCTTAACTTTGAAACTAGTTTGTTTCTTAGTTTTGTTATGGAGTTAAAAAGAGTTTAAATCTTAAGCCTTTTGTAAAAACTTTTAATATTAACAAATTATTTTACTAAAACTTAGGTTACCATAATATACAAAGAAAATATTTATTTCTTATGTTTTCTTGGTAAACTATCTTTTTTTTTAAAAAAACGTTGAGAAAACTCTATTTCTATGTTGTTGATAATAACTACATTATTTTGTGATAACTTACATAATAGAAAATTTAGTTTTAAGTTCCTTTAATAAAGTAAAATTCTACTTTTAAATTAGTTGAGACAATATCATTATGTAGATGCAAGTATTATGAGCATATAAAATAATAAGAACATAAGAAAATACTAGAAACAAATAATAATAAGCAAAACAAAAATATCAAGTATTGGGAACCTTAGCTTCATCAAGGTATCCCGGTTAAGTATTGGGAGCCTTAGCTTCATCAAGGCATCCCAGGACTAAGAATGGACTAGTCCCAAAAGATTAAAGGGAAAAAAAAAAAAGATTGTTTTGACTTGATATGGACAAGTCTAAGACTAGTCTTTAAAAAATAGCATGAAATAAATAAATTACAAAGCATGAAATTAAATAAATAACAAGTGAGCTTATATGCTCTAAAGTTATATATATATATATATATAAATACATTAGTATATATGAATAAGGAATTAGCATTATAACAACAATAAAATCAACATAACATAATAAAATAGGAAGTTTATGTACAAGAACAAAATATGAACATGTTGTTGCTTTTGCTACTCATATGAGTTTCAAAACAACACCATAGTCATGTTAAGTTACATGACATAAGAAAATAAATGGTTGGAAGAAATCTTTACCTAAAGTGTTTATGTAGTTTAAAGATGGTAGTGAATGTATGGTTATGTGGTTATGTGGTTATGTGGTTTATTTGAGAAATGGTAGTTGTAAAGAGAAATTTTGTGAGTAGTTGGTGAAAGAGAGTTTTGGTAGAGAAAAAGTTTATGGAGAGTGTTTGTGTAGAGAATTTGAGAGTGTTTTGGTAGTGAAATGAATTGTGTGAAAGAATGAAGGAAGAAGGGGGTATTTATAGAATTTTGGAGTAGAATTTTAGATGTAATAAAATAATTGAAAAAGAAAATAAATGAGAGGGAAGAGGGGAGGAGTGGCATCGGCCATGGTGAGGAAAGAGAGAGAGTGAGTTGATTTTTGTTTGTATTTTGTAAGAAAATAGTTAATGTGTAAGATATGATTTGATATAAGATGTATTGGAAAATAAAAAGTAAGAAAATAGGTATGTAGGCAGTAAGAAATAGGT
>JAMXBD010002535.1:0-186218 GCA_024138025.1 Combretum micranthum
AAAGGTCAATAGTAAATGGTTAATGTTTGGTGTAGGAATATTCTTTTTTCACCATTATATCTGAGTAGATGGTAGAGAAATAAGATCCTTAGTTTGGAATTGGATGATGGGTCTATTGGGCTAATGAAAAAGGATGGTCGGATGTTTACTAACCACTTTCAAAATCTCTTTACTTCAAGTTGGAGGGAGAGATAACAGCAGTTGTTTGATTGGGTAGATCATTGTGTGACAGAGGAGATGAATAATGCTTTATGTGCTACCATTAGTAAAGAGAGGTAAAGGATGGCTGTATTTCAACTTGGTGTGTTAAAGCTTCAGTTCCTGATGGCTATCCTGGAATTTTCTATCAGATATTTATGGACTCTATTGCCAATCTGTGATAGTGGCTGTTCAGAATTTCTTATTTCAGTATTTTCCCTCCTAATCTTAACAACACTGATCTTGTCTTCATTCCAAAATTTTCTAGTCCGAATTCTGTTTCTCACTTTCGTCCTATTAGTCTTTGCAATAATCTTTAAAGATTAATGTCAAAGATCTTAGCTAATAGGCTGAAAATGCATCTAAATGGTCTCATTTTGAAAATCAGTTTTCATATCTGGTTGTTTGATCCATGATATTGTTGTTGCACATGAATTTTCATTTTTAAAAATAGGAAAAGTGGGTGGAAATGTTTTGTGCTGTCAAAATAGATATGAGCAAAGCCTATGATAGAGTCGAATGGCCTTTTTAGAAGCTATTATGAGGAAAATGGGGTTTAGGAATCAATGGATCACCTGGATTATGGCTTTGTGAAGAGTGTCAGGTTTGATTTAGTAGTTAATGGAAAGATTATGGGAAATCTGTCCTACTAGGAATAAGACAAGGAGATCCTCTTTCTCCTTATTTTCCTTTTGGTTATGGATGTTTTATCTAAAGGTCTTTATAAAGCTGTGGTTGATAGGAATTTACGTGGAATTGCCATTAAACAAAGTTGTCCTACTTTGAGTCATCTTTTCTTTGCTAATGATTCTTTGTTTTTCCTTGAGGCAAAGGAGAGAAATGTTTCACTTCTCAAACATATTCTCTTGGATTTTTGTACAGCTTCTGGCCAAGCTGTTAATTTGAGAAATCTGTTGTTTTTATAATAAAAATACTTCTATAGATTGTAAACAGTGTATTGGGTGCTACTTTGGGGATTCCGGTATAGAGAATCTAGGTAAATATTTAGGTATTCCTATAGTGTGGGGACGTTCAAAATGTAAAACTATGGGCTATGTTAGGGATAAAATTGCAAATAAACTTCAAGGCTGGAAACAACATTTGTTGACTGAAGCAGGAAGAGAAATTTTAATTAAAGTTGTGGCAAATGCTATTCCAACTTATTCTATAAGTTTTTTAAAGTTTCCTATTAAGTGGTATCGTCAGGTTAATGCTATGATTGCTAAATTTTGATGGAGATAGCACAAGATGAGCATAGAATCCACTGGCTTGATTGGAGGAAATTGACAAGGGCAAAGGAGTCAGGTGGTATGGGTTTCAAGGACTTGCATGAGTTCAATGTTGCTTTATTGACAAAATTTGCGTGGAGGTTGCAGAATAATCCTGAATCTTTATGGCTAGGATGCTTAAAGGGATTTATTTTGCAGATTCATCATTTCAAGAGGCTAGGACAGGTAGTAGAGCATCTTGGGCATGGAGTAGTATTTTGGAGGGTCGGGATGTGCTTTTTAGAGGTGGATGGTGGCAGTTGGAATGGGAGACTCGATTAGAGTTGGTCTTGATAAGTGGTTACCACAGATTTCAGGTAACAGAATTCATAGAGGTTTTTCTATTGATCCTAATCTCAAAGTCAAGGATCTAATAGATCAACAACATGGTACTTGGGACCTAAGAAGCATCAGAAATAATATTTCTATTGAAGAAAAACATGCAATACAGAGTATACCTCTCAATAATGGTAGATGCTTGGATCGTTTGATTTGGCCCTTCGAGAAAAATGGTGTTTGTTCTGCCAGATCTGCGTATCATTTTTGTATCTCAACCAAAAAAGATGTATTAATACACAAAGCTTCTTCTTCAACAATAATCACAAAATTCGAATGGAGAAGGTTATGGAACATGGAAACATTATAAAAAATTAAGCATTTTATATGGCGTGCTGTCTCCAACATTGCTCCTACCATGTTAAACCTGCACAATAGAAGAGTAAAGGTGAGTCCTTGTCTTCCTTTCTGTGAGGAAATCGAAACAATTGAACATACCATTATATGTTGCCCCTGGACTTTATGTATTTGGTTTTGGTTTTCGGCTGGATTTACGAACGAAGTAAGATTTCTACTCTGGGTGATTGGCTGTTTAGATCTATGGATAAAGAAAAACATGAGAATCTCAGAAACCTTAACCTACACCTATTTTCCTTGTTGGCCATGGTGAGACCAAAAACAAAAGCATGTATGTTGATTGTTGTCTTCATGCTCGCTTGATAGCAAGGAGATTTCGATTCTACTGTGAGTGGAATTGCCTGCTTATGGCTTCCACAGAAGTTACGGTGTTGCAGTGATACACCCTAAATAACGACTGTGTGGTCACTTGTTCATTTTCCAAGACAAATATCTTGGCCATAAAGAGAACCTCATTGATGAAATGACAGGAGTAAGCCGTGATGAAGTAGGATCAAAGGAATGCACGTTGACAGCTGGAATAGTGTATCGTCTTCCCTTACTTCCAAGCTGAATCTTCTCTAAAATGTACTAGCCTTCACGCTTTGTAGAGAAATAAGAAGGTGTAGACAGCTGGCTGTAGGTATCGATCCAAGAAGAAAACTTTCATGCACCTTCGTGCATTACTCAACCATGAAGCATCATTGCTCCTTTTGCAACTTCTTGAATTCTCCATTCCTCAACCGTACTCTACTACAAAGATTTCCCCTGCTGCACATATAATAATTTTGGATCCTAGAATAGTCGTGAACTCCTAGAGCTTGAGCTTTTCCACTTAAACATCTACCTGTATTCCAATAACAAACCTAACAGAACATATACATAAACATTATCCTCCTACAGTAGACACATCACGGTAGAGAAGAAGGGAGCTTGAACTACATCCAAGTCCCTCCAAGTAAGTGTTCTATTACTTAGAATGTCATCCACAATGTATGCTTATGATGTATCACAAAAACTCTAGAGCTAAAAGAAGTGGTCTTTGGTCATAGGTTGAGTTTGAAGTTGGAATGTCAAGTGTAAGTACGATTAAAAATTAGTTCCATGTGATTAGGCGAAAGGAGTAAGATAATTGTGTAGAGAATGTTTGGAATTCGTTATATGATACGACTGGTCTACTTTAGTGACCTCCGAGTTACAAAAAACCAATATTACCATCAAAATGTGCTAAGAAAATTGAGTGGATTCCATTATTCATTTGCTTAAAACGGAATAGAATCAAAATATTTCTAAGCGATTAAAGTTTAGACCTTAGAACTTCAGAAAACTTAAAGCTGCTGTAGTTTAGTTACCCTAATAGATTATAAGGCATTTTTCTTATGTAAAGTTTGGAATTTTTACTGTATCCAAGTGAACCAATCCTTGAATTTGACTTGCTTAAGGAGTATTACGATAGTTGAGGAGCTATGGCAATGCAAATAAAGAGAGAGAGAGAGAAGTTGTTATAACACAGGATATTAAATAATACTAGATCAATTCAAGGGAAGAAGTCTCAAAGCCTGTGAGTAAATTAGCAATAGGATAATGCAATTGATTTAGATGATAAGGATGATGGAAATGGTGACAAAAGAGATAGGACTACTGCCTCAATAGCTAAAGCAAACCAACTGTAGTAATTATGGATTCAAGTGAGGAAGACCAGAAGAGAAAGGGTAGAAGGCCTCCAATATGTTTCAAGATATTGTCTTGTCAATTGAAGTTGGAAAGCTTTTTCTGACAAAATACAAAGCATAAAGACGACAAGTTAACTCAATCAATTGGAATTACTCATGACATCAAGGATAGAGGTGTTTATATTGGTGTAGGGTAATTCAACTAATGCCCAAGATGATGGCCTGAAGGATATTTGGAATGAAATGAATATTACATTGGAATGTTTAAAGGATGTTGAGGTCGAAGAGAGCTGTGTTCACTCTTTCATTCTTATAGATGACCTTGGTTATGTCTATTGCATCTGTAGGGTTGTTGATAAAAGTATAAGAGACCATGGTTGAGTTCCAGTATAGCAAAGAGATAGACTCTACCTTAGTTCTACAAGTGGAATATTACGACTAATAGACACTATAAACAGTTGAGTATATATCTTATGATCTCTATATCTACTTGTGCTTATAGGTAGTACATTTGTAATTATATTAATAACTTGAAATGCATGTGGGGTTAGGTTATGTTTGTTGTTAAAGACGGATTATACTCAATTTTTATTTAACAAAACATACTTAATTGTTATTGATTCTATAGAAATCGTGAGAAATTGGTACTTAAGTATGCTTAATCAGGTATTGAAGAAATTAGATTTCAAATACAAAAAACTTTGGAGAAGACTAATGCAAAATTGAAGAAAGAAAGCCAGCTTACAACTTCAACATAGGCAAAATACAAAGAACATAACTAGCACAGAAATAGGATAGAATCAGCCTTCATTTTCACCCTTAAGTCGGCCAACTCTGAATCAATGCTGTCGGCTTATAGCTTCCCTTGCTTGTTCATAGAACCTAAAATCAATGATGCTGCTTTTGGAAAACAAATGCTACTAGCTTATATCAACACAGCATCACCAGCAATCAATTTCTACACATATGCCAGCTCTTGGGAGTCTAACGTCCCGACGTTTGGTTGGCGTAGCCTATGCACAACAACAAAATCTTTAAGGATGGTTTAAATCTGCTTCAACGTTGCTAGTGTTTCTTAATTAAACACTGAACACCGGCAAGGCATGCCGCTAGGATACATTGGGAAACTATTGGTGTACATTGTGACGAGACAAATTCCCAATTTTGTTCTACAAAAGTACGATGTTGTTGTTGTTTTGACATTGTCCCATTCCATCAATATAAAAAGAGAGAATTCTAAAGACATTGAAAACCCTAGAAAAAGAGAGAGGATTGTATGGAGATGAGTAGTTAAGTCCCAATTTTCTAGCCAAATGATTGTTACGGGATTTGGTTCTTCATAATTGTGAGATCTAATTGAATTAATTATTGCGTTCTTTGCAATTGCATATTTGTATGTCTTTGATCTTTTTGAATTTGTTATTTTTTTTTTATTGATGCAAATTAGGATCCATTTGTTTAGATAGCAAGATGATAAACTACCACTTAGAAAATCAAATTCGTAATTATTTGATTGTTCTAATGTTTGTGATATAATAACATGATTGATTTGTGTTATGACGATATATAATCTAGTCTAAATAAATCATCGTATGATTTGTTGGCTTGAATTGGTAGTCTCTCTTTTTTTTCATGTTATTGATAGCTTAAATCTTAAGAGCTTATTTAGGGTTGTTTAATCGATAAGGAAAATAATCAAAGAGTTTTTTTGGTTATAAAAAAGTAAGGAGAGATAGGTTATTAGAGATTGTTAACAGTTATAACCAGTTTATCCAAGTTAAAGAGTAGAAATATTTGCATCAATGATCAATCCTGTGAACTGGACTATGATAACACCTTTGGTTGGGAACATTTTAATATTGAATCACTCTTGAATCTCATTATTTGCTTTTGATAATTAGTTTTCTTATTTTCTTTGATTTCGCAAACCCCTATCTTCTCTTCTTTTCTAATTCTCAAATAGAAATAAATTTTACCAATCTTTGTTGATAAAACCCTACTTACTGTTATATACGAATCTTTTAGAGTAAGACTATATATTTGTTGGATTTAACACCCACCATTTGAGTCTGCCTCTTTCTCTGAATTATGATGCTAAGATACCATAATTTACTTAAACAAGTTAAATGTGTGACTAAGTAGTATAGTGATGTTGTGGATGCCTATGAAATTGTATGGTCATAGGGTATTGCTAACTTAAACCATATTTGGCTGAAAATGATAAATGAATCATGCATAACATAACATATTGCATTGTCGAAGGCCATCATCGCCCTGCAATGAACTAAATGGGCTATTATCAAGGAGTATAAGCATGAACTATGGGTCCTATCCTTGACAAGTAGGAACTAAAATGTATTTCGGGGTACAACCTATTGTCTAGGGTTGCACCAGTATCATTACATGAGATTGTACTCACTTTAGAACTATATATGTTTATACTTAAACCCTATTTTATACATACGATTAAATAAGTTTTCCGTATAGGTCAAGTCCTTGAAGCAGAGGGCTCTTGGGAGTTGACGGTATTAGAGTTCCCCCCTTAACCTATGTCACGAAGGGCGTAAATTCGTTCTACATATGGTTACCAGTAAACCATAAGTATTTGCTTATTTACATTTCTACATTACATATGCTTGTCTTTATAACTTGTTTGATATTACTTGAATGGTATGGGGTGAGGATTATATTTCATTGATCTATGGTTGCTCACTTCCCAATAGTTTGTTTTGCAGGTTAGTTGAAAGTTGGGAATGGGTTATGATCTGAGTGTAGAGTATGTTAAAGATCATGTTTCTCGAGTTAAATAGCATATTAGGTACTTATAATGCTAAACCTAGTCTGTAAGATGTAATTTGAATATGAAGTTCTCCTTCTTAAACTTAGCCAATATTTCTCTTAAACGTAGAGTCACCTTATCTTATTTTTTGGTAGGGTATTTGACTCCCTATGATCCTTGTAGTTTATGGGAGTATCGGTACCCTTAATTATTTTGCATAAGTATATATGAATAATACAATGAGTATATAATTATTTAGAGTCTTCCAAAGTCTAACTTGTAAGATGGTTCTCATATTACTTGTTAACACATGATATGATAACTTTAAGACAATTCTACTAGGCCCTTTTAGGGTTGTGACATATATAGATTGGTATGTACCATTGAGTTTAAGTATAAATTCTAATATATCATCATATACATAATCTATATTGTATATGTTTATTATATATTAAATGAATATGTTATATATGCATGTGTATATAAGTTACAAATTAAATAACATGTTATATAAACATGTACTAATATTAAGAGTATATCTGTACTAAAGTATAGATTTATGTAACTTGTGGACTTTATAGATTATAAAAATCTATAATTATGTAGTTAAAATATTTAAAATATTCAGTTATATGTAACATATAATATGTGTATATATATATATATAATATATACAACAATATTTTAAATCCTACAAGTGTAAGTATATAGCATATCTAGAACTTAAATATAATCTAGAAGTTATAATTAAATAATCTATATGCTTGTATATTAATTTGTTATACTCAATTGTTACACGAAAAGAAAAAATATATATGAGAGTTCATGTTTCAATATATAGGCTATATATAACATATTGTATGAATCTATAGTAGCATATAGATTACATAAGTAACATATATATTGTACATACAATATATAAAGTAACATATACCATATTAATATATAAGTGTAACCATGAAGATTATAAAATTATATTGAACTTTAGATTACATATATAACATTACAATCTATAGATTGTGTGGTATATACAAAATCTAAATTTCATGTAACTCATATCATAAAAATATATAATATCATTAGCTATACATATACATATAAATCACATAATGTATGTAACATATTTGTAATATATTCATTGATAGGTATAACCCATATAGCTTACATAATCTAAAGGATACAAATACATAATCTACACGTTTGACATATTAATGTGTTACATTTCACTTATTATATAAAATGAGTAAGCTATATACGATTGCGCATATTCTAATATATGGATTATACATAACAATTTATAATAACATATAGATTATATGAATAACATTATGTTGTATATATTATATATAACATGGACTATAACATATAGGGTACATATATAACATTTATATTATATTGATATAAAAACAAGACCAACAATTAATATTTGATTATGTAAACCCCTTAAAATTCCAGTCGTCAACTTGACAAGCCGATTTGATTGCAATTTTAATTCTATACTCGAATCAAAGTATTCAGAACCTTAATTTAGGAATACAAGAACCTAACCGTTCTTAATAAATCAATCGTGTCAAATAAAATTTATTTCATATAAATCTTACTTAGGATTTGTCCTATGTCAACATAAATATTTTGTTGACTTTGATTCTTCAATTAATCAAGAAAATTTAAGATAAACTCATTCAAATGCTAACCAAATTATTTATATCAATATAAATTCATTCAGAAGTAACAGATCAAAACTGAACTCAATTATCTTTATCTAAACAAAATCACTTAAGAACTACTCATCAAATTAAATTATCTTTAATGAAGGAACTTAAATCTAAAAATACGACCAAGGTCCTTAGCAATACTAACTAAGAATATTTTATGTAACTTACCTGAGTAAAGATGATTAAGTTACTCGAAGACCCATGTTAGCTTATTAGCTTGGTTTTAAATCAAATAAGACCCCTAACTAGTCCAATTGGAAGGAGCTGTAAACCCTATATTTTATAGCATTTTTATAAATAAGTCCTAGAGTCGGAGTCAAAGCCAGAACCCTAAAGTCAAACCGAGTCAACCTTAAACCCTAGAGACCCTATACCCAATCACACAGTTTCTAAAACACTAAAATATTTCATAAATTATAAAAATATGATAAACTCATATTATGAATCAAATATATAGTATATATCCTAAAAGGATCAGTTTTATCAATACTTCGATCATTTCGAGCCTTTACAAGGTTAGTTTTCGTATTTAGACATCGACATGCATACCAAGGTAAAATATTATGACAATCAATCTAGACTAGAAATATATTAAGATATTTATAAAATATCATATACAATTTTATCTAGTTATAAAAATGTCAAACATAGCTTTTATATGCGTATTTTTCTCTATATCGGTAATTTCATTATCTTGTTTACTATTGATTACTATTCACTCTACTTTATTTTTTCTTACACCTATCTTTCATCATACACACCTATTCTTACATTTACATAACCAATATAACTTTTTATTATACATTACTTACCCTACTTTTTACTTTTCTTTATATATATATCTCTCTGTCCAACCACCACACCTCCTCCTCCACTCACCCTACATACCTCTCGCCTTTTCATTTCTATTTCATTTAATTTCACACTTAAATTCACCTAATTTTCATCTATAAATACCATGTCTCCCTTCACTTATTTTGCGCTTCTTATTTACATAATAAAACTCTACCAAAATTTCCTCTCAACTTTTCTCTCTTAACACGTTCCTTCTCCATCTCATGGACACTTCATTTCTCCTTTTAGGTAATTATTCTAAACACTCTATACACATTTTGTATGTGATATGCATGTGTATGTCTTTGATTATTTTCCATTAAGATCCCCATTATGTGATGCTAGGGAAGTGGAAAAACAAGACAATATATGTTGTTTATGTCACAATGTTTTGTTAATATTCAAGTATATAAAATGTTCATCTTATTCTTGTTGTTAATCTAACTTTAGATATATACATATATGTATGTATGTATAATTTTTAGAGCCTAAATGCTCACTAATCTAATTCTTTTTATTAATGCTCACTAATCTAATTCTTTTTATTAATGCTCTCTAATTTATGTTATATAAGATTAGACAATTTCTAGTCTTGGATTGTTTTATAAATCAAGTACGAGTGAGCCTGAAATATTTCAAGTCTTGGGGAGCCTTAACGTAAATTTAAGACTCTTATGATTTTCCTTTATATCTATCTTACTTTTTTTTATGAGACTAGAATAGTTCAAATCTCGGAAAGCCTTGATAAAATCTAAAACTTCTATTTTTCATTTCTTTATGCTTTGATTTTGTTATTATATACGGTGACTAGATTATTTTAAGTCCCGGGGAGACTTGATATCAAGCTAAGACTCTCATGTTTTTGTTTTACCAACTTATGATTTGCTATTTTATTTATATCTTATAATCTTATGAATACTATCATATTCATAATTTTAGTTATGTGCTCATATTATAAATTTCTAAGTTCATGCACATATATGATCAAAAGTGATGTTTATACTACATCAAAGTGGATTTTTCCAAAAACATAAATGTTGATAATTTTTTTATGCAAAATATTTTCCTAAAATCTTATTTCCAATACACGAGAATTCTTTTCGTTGAGCAAAAATAGTTAGAAAGGACTATAAGCCCTTAGATTTTTCGGTAAATATAAGTAAACCTTAAAACTGGAAACCAAAACGGAACCCTAAAGTTAACCTAGTTCTATGTTTAATCTAGTGAATCTAATTCCAGCAATTTCGTGTTCTTAAAACCTAGACAATGAAATTAAGATAATTATGGAAAATTGTTCATAATAATATAGGAAAGCTTAAAAATATCAGATTCGCAATTTTCTATTGTTTTTTGGGTCCAAACGAGATCAGTTTTCGAAAACAATGCTCGGATACCAGATAGTGAAAATATTTCGACAATACCATTAGACTCGTAAAAATATAAGGATTTGAAAAATATCAGTTTTAGAATTTTTCGGTAGCTAAAAATATCATATATAGCTTATTTACGCGTATTTTATTTATACCGGGATTTTAATTGTTTAATTACTATTCATAGTACTTTTTACTATTTATCTAGCTCTACTTTTTTTACTACATATTCTTACAACCTATATGCCTATTTCTTGCAATTTTCTTTTCCCATAAAAATTCTACACCACATATTACTAAACTTCTATTATACTTTTCTTTAAAATTAATTTTTAATTACTCTTTTTTCATGCTATCAATTTTCTTTTTTTTTCATTTATTTAATTAACTATAATTTCTCTCCAACTTTTCCTATAAATACCCCCTCCTTTTCATTTCTTTCACACTTCATCTACCCACAAATTCACTAATAAAACTCTCTAAAATTCTCTTTCAAAACTCTCTCAAATTCTCTCAAACACCACCACTTTTCTCCACCATCAAATATCTTTTAGGTAATAAACTTTCTTTATGTTACTTCTACCATGTCATGTAACTTTACATTACCATGGTGTGAGTTTCTAAACTTATTGTTATGGAAGCTACAATGTCATGTATTGTTCTTATTCATGAATTCCATTTATATATTTCTATATTGTTATTATGTTTTTTCTCATATCATTAATGTTATTATGCTAACTTCTTATATGTATCTAATTAAATATATTTATGTATCATATATATTCTTTAGAGTATATAAGCTTACTTTTTATTTATTTATTTATTATCATGCATTGCAATTTATTTATTTTTTGTAATTTATTTACTTTCATCTATTTTAAGACTAGTCTTTCTAGTTAACTTTCCTCATCATCAAAACAATTTTTTTTTCTTGTCTTTCTTTTTGGAACTAGTCTATTCTTAGTCGGGATGCCTTGATGAAGCTAAGGTTCCTAATACTTGATTTTACTATTATACTCTTATTACATTTATTTTATTTTATTATGTTATTTTGATTATATTTCACATAACTACATATTCATGTTCATGCATGGGCATATTGATATTGTCTCAACAAAAATATGAAGAAAATATTTTTATGAACTCTTTTCAAATAAATTTTGATTACTTAAAGGAAAAATTTTCATTAAAAGCTAAAAGTCTTACCTTCACAAACCTTTTTCTAAAAATTTAAGTAAACTCATAACAATCTTAGCAATAATGGTACATTAGAGTTTCATCAAAAATACATAAAGTAAAATTTTCACATATTCTCTTTTCATACCAATGGAATAAGAAAGTTTTTAATGTTACTAATTCTTCGTTTAATAAAAGTTTTCTTAAACTCATTTGTAAAGTTTTCATCAACATACTAATGTTAGATAAGTTTTACAAAATTATCAAAGAATAAATCTTTTTAAAGATGAATCTTACTTAGGAAATAGAATTAGAAGAACACTATTATTTTAAAATGGAACTAACTTTAGAAAAAAACTAAGAACAAGTAAACTTTAAAAAGTTTTATCACTATTAAGAAAACATTTAGAAACTACATTTTTAACTCCTAAAAATAAAGTTATAGAAATAAAATTATTTAGGAAAATATGAATTGTTCAAAAGTTATATAAAGTTAAAAAGAGGAAATATTTACTTATAATAAATCCAAGAACTTTTCCAACAAAGCTAAAATAAAAATTTCAAAACATTACTTTTCCAACTTTTAGAACACCTTGCTTTAAAAATCATTGTTGGAACAACTTCACTAAGTTCATGCTTATGATATGAGTCAATATATATATGTTCAAAAGATTTTCCAACTATCAAATATCTATATTTTGGTATAATAATTTTTGATGAAGAAAAGCTTAGAAAATTGTGTTTTTGAAAACTGAAATTTCATGATAGTTCTGTGTCACTGTTTCAAGACCAAAATGGATTCTTTTGATAAAAATAACCTTAGAAATAGATAGACCTTTTCGAGTAGGTAGAAATAGTATATAATATGTGAAATTCTGAGTTAAAATGAGCAAGTTATGGCCGTTTTAATTTGGAATTTTTATTCATACAAAATTTGACGAATTCAATGAGATAGAATTAGAGAATTTGAGTAAATTTTGGATGAAATACTCATTTGGGTATGTTTTTTGTTTAGGTATCGAGGACCAAGATCTTCTTTTCCCTGAGGATTACTTCGACTCATAGATGATCGCTATGGACGAGTGAGTTTCAGTTACGTTTATGTATTCGCATGTGCTTGTAGAATAGAGCACTATGTTAGGAAAAGATAAAATTGATATGCATGTAGGTTATCATGGGAATTATGTATGTGAATAATTATGTTCGATCAATGAACGATAAGTATATCAACCCGATCTGTGATTGATATAATTGTTTTATGTATGTATTACTATGCGTGCAATTATTGCTTGATTGTTTTAAATAAATTAATGTCGAATTGAAGCCCATAAATAAATTGCTGTATATCACTTAGAATATCATTTCATTTTTACTACTACTCCTCAGCGTGGACCGAAAAGTAAGCTCCTAGCTACATCTTGAGGATTTAGGATTTGAGAATACGGCCTCAAGTTGTAGTAGAGCCGGATCAATCGCTTTGGGTAAGGAAAGCCGAGATTAGTAGTGCGGTTCGTTAGAACCAAACGTGCAACGTTTAAGGAGGTCGTTTGGGACCCAGTTCAAATCATTCCCTAACCATTGATGAGGGTAAATCCATCATACATACAAGCCATAGTCGTATGTATTGTTTGATCATATGGTTGTTGCATTTTATATTTTTGTTTAATGAGTTGGTTGAATGTGTTATGAGTACTTTTGTGTGAGGAATATCTTATTAAGCTAGTTATACTTATACCTCAATAAATTTTGATATTGCAGGACATATTTTGCACTCAAGACTATCTTGATCATCTGATAATCTTTATTTTGGGAAGCTTTTGGAGGAATCTGTTTTGAAGTCTTAGACTAGATTTCCTTTAAAATCTTCTAGCTTTAGTTAATCTTCATATTAAGACTATGTTGCTATGGAAATTATCAGGGGAATGCCCCATAGAAGTTGTAAGACTTTATATTTCAATGAAATATATTAAGTGTTATTTTGCATGTTTCGTTGCCAATATCTTAAAATGTATTACTCCACTGGTCTCCCTTGATGTGAATGTACGCCTTGTACCAATATGAAGCTTTCGAGTGACTCAGTAGTCATTCTTAAGTTTTAATATTGTATACGGTGGGCTGTCACGTTTAGGGTACCCGTTGGGGCGTGATAGAGACATTTACCTAAATTTTTCAAAATGGCTTAAAGGAATTCCTAAAACTTACCCCATGGAGCACTTTCTTCATAAACAAGTAAAATCTATGTTTTGTAAAATAAATTGTTAAATGAAGTTTTTGAAATAAGTATACATATTCAAGGTTTGAAAATAAATATCAAACCAATATTTTTAGTTAAAGTTTCATAAAGTTATTTTCCAAAAAAAAAAAAAAAATCAACTTTTCTACTTTTCATGAAGATTGTTATAATATAAATTCTATTTTTAAGCAACATCACTTGAATGACCGCAAATGTTAAAATAACCTTAGAAATGGATAGATCATTCAAAATAGGTAGAATATGACTACTCATATGTGAAATTCCGAGTTAAAATGATTAAGTTATAGCTATTTAAGTTAGAACTTTCATAATCAGAGAAAATGACACGAATAGAATAAATAGAATTAGAAATTTAAGTAGAACCTATTTGAAAAACTAATTCCAGTATTTCTTTTATTTAAATGACAAAGAATTTGAAGCACCCTTTGCCGAGGACTACTTTGACTAAAGCTTCAAGAAATGGCTGAGTGAGTTTATCTCCTGTTTTATGTATTCATTTTCATGCTTATAAGATAGAGGCGCAAGAAATAGGAACAAATGAAAAAGGAATATGCATGTGGGGAACTTCATGGGATATGATTGTATTCATAATGTTTGTTGAAAGAAAGCTAAGTATATCGGTACTTAAATTGTTGATTAATACTTTGTTTTCAATGCCTTGTTGTATTGTTTGTACATATCTTGATGATCACCATGAAAGTACTAATAACTCAATTGAGAATGAAATAATAAATTGATCATACATGGCATGAAGTGAGTCACACCATTTTCACTAGACCTTCAAATGGGACGAGAGAATAGTAATAGTGGCAAGTAGGAGCTAGAAAATCTAAAAAAATATGTGCAATGTGGAAACCTGAAAATCTATAAAATTTTATGATTGTTGTATGAGCCTGTAACCTCTCCAACCCAAATGAAAGGCATAAATCCATTCAACATATGGTTTTTGGTTAATCATATGTGTTTGTTTGCTCATGTGGATATTGCCTTACTTAATAATAACTTGCTTGATTTTAATTGGACGAGTAAATCACTACACGAATATTCTCACTAAGCAAGTGTCGCTTACACCCCACTAAATTTTTTATTTCATAGAGTTACTTATGGTTGGAACCTAGAGGATACAATTCTTAAGTAAGATTTTTGGTGATCCTAGGGAGTTTTTAGAAGAAGTTTATAGGAAGACCTTGCAACGTAGACTTCTATAGAAATCTCTTATGAATAGCTTCTTTAGATTTTTTTCTAAGAATCAAGACTACTATTTTTTGGAGTATGTATTGTTAAGACTTTGATGGGGGAATGTCCTTTGGCTTTGTAAGGAGACCATCTTCTAAGATTATTTGAATGTTTTAGAATTGCTTGCATGCTTTATTTTATTATCTCCTTAAATTGCATAACTCCACCGGTATCCTCTATTGTCATGATAGTACGCCTTGTGTTATATCAAAGCTTCTACATGACTAAAGTAGTCATTCTCTAGCTTTAATATTATGCATGATGGACTACTACATTTAGGGTACCCTTTGGGGTGTGATGTGAGCAACTAAGATCATGGGATCTCTTAGATAAGGATTCAAGATTTGAATCCCCAAATTTAAGGAACTCAAGTGCAACAAAATCCTATCAAAGTATACCTATGATATCTTCAAAAAATCTATAATATCACCCTTTGAATTATTCTTTTTGTCTTGTCCAAAATTACTTACTTAAGAACAACCCCTTGCTTGATATCCTATTGCTACTCCTTCCTTCTCCTTTTTGTTCTTTTTTTTTTCCTTCTCTTTTATTCATTTTACATTATTCTTCTATACACACACAAACCTACTCCCTCTTTCCTTTTATCAGTTTTGCATCGAACAACTCTAGAGAATCAACGCACAACAACACCTAAAGACAAAGCACATAACCAAACGCATTTCACACACCCACAAATTACACTTCTAAACAATAAACATGGCACATGTTCAAATATTAACTTGCAATTTTTTGTTTTCATTAGAAACTTGCTTAATTGTGAAGTAATGTATAGTGGTTGATTTTAGAAGAATGATGAAGTTGTTTCTAGACTATTAGTATAATGTGAGTTTTCATTGGAGAGATGATATTTTTCACTACCTATTTCTTTTTTCCTTTCGCCACTTGCCTTGTAACCACCACTTACTCTTATAAAAAGACATGCAGTCATTTGCAATTTTAAGCTACCATCCATATGAGATATGCTCTATTCCATTTTTTTCCTTCTTCATCTATATGATTAACCTCCAAAATTTATGATATAATTTTGCACCAAATATATTATTCGTATCAAAGCTAGACCCTTTTATTATACACATACCTAAACATTAAGCTTTAAATTTTGATGTATTAAACAAGTTTTCTCATAGGAAATATACAAGAAATGAAATTTTCCAAAATTCGGATTTTTGTGAAAAGCTTATTTAAAAACATACTTGCAAGGTGAAAAATGTGAATTTTTATGTAGAAATGTAGGTCTTGGATAGTATAGATGATGAAGACTCTTTTTTACTTAGATAACAATGAATTTCTAAGAATAAATTCTCAAAACACTAGGAGATGCAAAAATTGGAAAAATGGATTTTTAAGAAGTAACTATTGTGGAGTCTTGTGATAATTAAGAGTCCTTAGAAGTTTCATTATAAAAAATCATCAAGATCATGCATATGTTGAACTCATTACATGACATTCATATTAGGAATTCATTCATATTTTATCTACATATGAATCATCAACTAGATACATTTTGATTAAATGCAAAACAATTTTTCGGAAATGGGAAAGTTACAGAACAGATCTGATCCCTCTGTTCTGTAACGTAAATGTTTTCAAAACTTGGAATTAATAATAGAAATAGATAGATCTTTCGAAGTAGATAGAAATCGATATAAAATTTGCGAGATTCCGAGTTAAAATGACCAAGTTATGGCCGTTTTAAGTTGGAACTTCCGCAAATAGCGAGAATCACGATTTTTGTTCAATTTAGATGTATAGTTTGAATTAGTTAAGTCATGAGATTCTCATTAGGTTATTCTTATTTGGTAGGTGATCCCGAGAATGACGATACCCTACCACTCGACTATTATTACTAAGAGATCAGCGTACCATGGCCGAGTGAGTATCACTTCCAATTTCAATTATTGCTTGTGATTGTAATGATAGTTGCACTAGTTGCTAAGTAAAGATAAAAAGAATGATTATGCATGATGGGGATAATTGGGAATTATAATTGTCTGTAGTTGATATGTGAAGTTGAATTTAAAGAATATCGAAACCGAGTGATAATTTATTGCTTGTACATAGAGGAGCTAGAATGGATTGTCTGCGAATAGCTTGGCCACCTAAAAGAATTAGATAATCTATTATTAGACATTCAATATAAATTTGAACTCATTCATATCACGATGGATGAGCATTAGCATTTGTTGGTTTTTCGTGATCCATAAAACTAATATGTTGGTTAATCGTGATCCATAAAATGAAATATTGTTCAGTTGACCATGAGCTTAAACGGTGTTGTACCGCAGAATTCGTTAATCTGCTAACCCGAGATGGAGGCGCAAGTCCATCAACATATGATTTCCGGCTGGTCATATGTTTGTTGAACACATGTGTTTGATGCATTTCACTTGATTGAATAATCACTTGCTTGAGTGTTATGTCTTAATTGCGATATTGAAGTTTTCACTCACTAAGCTAGTTAGCTTACACCCCTATAGTTTTTACTTGTTGCAGCACGAATTCATTTGGCTTAGGCCAAGGTAGGCTACAGCTCAAGTACCGGAGCTAGGAGTTTCTCTTAGAAGTTTATTTCGATTTTGTTTAGACTTCCATAGGAAACCAAAAGACTCTGGATGACTGTAATGGACTTAATATATTTTGCGGAGGAATGCCCCTTAGACTTGTAATTTATGTATATGTTTTGGTTTATTAAATGGCTTTCAAATCCCACATTAAACTTCTTAACTCCATTGAATAGAGTATTCTATTTTCGTAAAGGAATGCTTTACATCTATACAAGACTCCCAAAGGGCTCGGATAGAAATTCGAGAGTCTTATATGGTATGTGGCGGACCGCTACCTTTAGATACCCCTATGGGGCGTGACACTAATAGTGTTATCGGGATATTTTTACTATTTTGAGCCCTGGACATGCTTTTGAAAGCTGATCCGTTCAGGTCCGAAGGATACTCAAAATTCACAATCTGGTATTTTTATGCTTCCTTATATAATTACGAACTATTATCACTAATTATTTCAACTCTATTATCTAGGGCTAAAGAATACGGGAATGCTAGATCTAAATTCTAGGGTTTGTTCTAGTCTTTTGTTGACCTTTGGGATTTCTAGTTGACTTTTAATTCTAAGATTAAGCTTAAAATTAATCAAAATTTCATGGGTTTACAGACAATCTCAACCAAGCATGTGTTGTGTGTTGATATGGTTTAGTAAAGCAAAGAGGAAACAAAAATGGCAACTAAAATCCTTGCACAAGAAAATATGGGAAGAAGAACAACAGTAGATGACATGTGTTCTATTATCGTTGTCTATGTTGATCAGCACCAAGGAATAAGATGGGAAGAAGAAAAAAAATTACAAAATAGAATAAATAACAGCACCAACGAAAAGAAATCAACAATAATGGTGTGTGTTTCATACTTCCAAAAATCTTCATGTGATTGATTAAATGTTTTCCAATATTCCAAGCTTGATAGGAGTTTTATTGAAAACTACTTTTTTAGGAGATCTATTTAACATATATACTGCAATATTGATTGATATGGCCTGATAGCTATATGGAAGACCTTTTTGCATTAGCATGCTTCTAGCCATCTCCACAATGGTACAATTCTTCAAATTTGCAACATCATTTTGCTATGGAGTATGTCGTACAATTATTTGCCTTTTTATTCCAACATCTTTATAATAATTCTATAATTCATTGGATGTATATTTAACTTCACGATTAGTTCTCAAAATTTTCAACTTGTATCCACTTTCACTTTCTAGTTTAGCTTTGAATTTGAGAAAATATGCAAACGCTTTTGACTTATGCTTTAGGAACTATATCCACATCATCCTTGTATAATCATTAACAAATAAAATAAAAGTAGCTGTTCCCATTTAAGGATGATGTCCTTGCTGGTCTAAATATATCATAATTAACTAACCATAGAAGGGCTTTAGCTCTATATGATGTCTTCGAGAATGGAAAACAATGCCTTTTTTCATATATTCGTCATTCACATACTTTCTTAAAAGATGAAATATTTGGCAACCCAAAAACCATATATTTCTTCTTCACTGAGTGAAGTCCCTTAAAATTCAAATGGCCATATCTCAAATGCCATAAGTATGATTCATCATTTTTCATACTTTGCAAATCATGTTCTTCATTTGGAGGTATGGATAAAGGAAAAACTTTATTTATACTCATCTTCACTTTGGCAATGAAATAATTCTTCTTCTTGTCAGAAATAATGCACTCACCATTATCAAAATTCATAGCATAACCTCATTGCAATAATTGGCAAACACTCAATAAATTCTAAGTTAACATAGGGACACAATCAACATTATAGATTAATTCAGAATTACCTCCTTTAGTGTCTACAGCAATAGCTCCCTTTCTAGAAATTTCACGAGTTTTGGCATCCCCAAGCTTTACTTCAAAATTGAATTATCATCAAACTCAATAAATAGCTCTTTATTTCCAATCATGTGATTACTGCATCTACTATCAATAGACCAAACATTCTCAAAGGATTGCTCATCATTCAAATAAGAATAAAATACACTCTTATCTTGATTTTCTTTATAAAAAATTGCATTTCTATTTTCTTCTCGATCTTTGCAATAAAGATCCTATCATAATGATTGGGATTTTTTCATTTCTTGCATCAAAAACGATAATCCTTGGAATCATGCTCATATTTTTTGCATATTCTACACTAAGATAAATTATTTCTCATGTCATATTCTCTTCCTCTACCATGATATTGGAAGCTCTGATATCTATTGCGTTAACAAGTAAAGTTAGAGGAATTACCAACACTATTTTTATTTTCATATTTCTAGCTGCTTCATCACCTACTAATTTTAACATTTGAATGGAAGGCTTGCTTTAGATTTTGAGTAGAAAATCTACTCATACGCTTTTCATAGGCTTCTAATGATCCCATAAGCTCATCTAAAGACAATTACAATAAATCTTTTGATTCTTCAACAATGGAAAATATATACTCAAATTTAACTAGCAAGCTTCTCAAGACTTTTTCAACAATTCTCTTATCAGGAATTGTATCATCATAACCTCTGGTCTAATTAATGATAATTGTAACTCTTGAGAAGAATTCTTGCACATCATTATCTTTCATGAATAAATTATCAACTTCTCTCCATGGATTTTGGAGTTTGATTGATATAACTTTATTATGTCCTCCATACTGCTTTCTTAAAATTTCCCAAGTATCATGTGATGTTGTTGCATCCATAATTCATGATAAAATTGATTAATTAACCCCTTGCTGTGTGAAAGATAGTGGTTTAACATCTTTCATGCAATTTTCTTTATGCTCTTTTCATTGAGGTACTGACTTGGTTATTTTTACATTTGGACTAGCAATAGCGGTTTCATAAACTTCCTCAACAATATCCCAAAAATCTAGTGAGATAAATAATGTTCTCATCATCATTCTCTAGTGCAAAGATTTGTGCATATTTACTATATCTATTGTCTAAGGACTTCATTTAACACATAAAACATGCAATTTGAGCTTAAATACTAGGTAATTACATATGCATTATCTCAAATTACGAATTGGACAATTGATCACTAACTCACAATTTTTCATCTTAATTCCACTACTTGTTTTACACATTACTCATGCCTAAACTTATTTCAACTTGTAAAAATCATTCCTTAGAGATACCTATTACATATACCTTTCATTTTTTATGTAAAATATGAGTTTCAAAATGGTTTCAAGGGTTTTTAAAATAGGTATTGAAGTTCATCCGAATTTTCCACAAAACATTTCTAACAAAAATATTTTCTTTTCAAGTTCCTTGTCTTATACTCATAAAGATCTACCATCTAACACATTCATATATGCAAGGCTAAGCTTTTATGATCATTAATGCATGAAAATACAAAATACTCATATGAACATGAATGTCAAGAAAAATATAAATGTCTAAATATTAGATCTATAACTTATAGTGCATGAACATGAGTTTAAAGACATGAACATAAACTTTTCATGCAAGATCTCTACTTTTATATGCATGAACATAGTATTACTTCAACAAAAACTCATTAAACACAAGATCTACTTCTTGTGATGACTTGGTATTCTTGTATTAGTGTTTTCCTATCCCTAGCATTTCCTCCTTAGGATTTAAGGTGGAAAACACACAAAAATGGTCTTGCCATTACAAGATCATGTAATAACAAGGCTTGGAATCATCACCTAAATGAAGATTTAGAGTAGAAAAGAAAAGGAAATGAGCTTGTGAATGAGTATATGTGTGTGTGTAGTGTCACGGCAAGGAGAGGAAAGAAAAGAGAGAGTTTAGCTTTTGTAAAAATTTTGAATGGGTGAAAATGAGGAGAAAGAGAGAGAAAATGAGCTTATATATTAAATGAATTAGGGTTTAGTTATAATAAAAGAAGTAAAAATAAAACAAAATAAAGGGAAACTAGGGAGGGGATGCGTCGGCCACATGAGAGGAAGAGAGAGAGAGATTTGAATTTTTGATAAAATTTGTAATTTAAGTAATAAAATGTAATAATTAATTAGGAAACAAAAGTTTCTTGGAAAAAAAAATATAATGAGTAGTTGTAAGGATGTAAGAATAGGGTATGGGTAGTGTGTAGTGTAGGTTGTACTTGTGAATAGTGATAAATAGTAGACAAGACATCTACTTTATTGGTAGTAAGAAAAATACGGGAAAAAGGCTATAACTGTAATTTTTATAGCCCGAAAAATTATAAAATTTATATTTTTGAAATCCTTATAAAATTTCGGTTTCTAATGAATATTCTGGAATATTTTTTTGAGTTTCTGGTCCCCGGGCTCGTTTTTCCATAATTGAGCTCGGAAAGCCCGGAATAGAAATTTTTCCAAAATTAAAACTTTCTAAAGTTGGAAATATACTTTAAAACAATAATTCACATTAATTTAATTTATAAAACTTCTTTTGTTATGAAACCGAAGGAAAGCCGGATTTAAGGTTTCTAGGCTTCTCTCACTAAGCTTGAACTAGACCGATTTAGAGCTTTGCTTTTCGATTCCCGAAGTTTACTTGACTACTAAGAATACCGAGGTTTACAATTAGGACCAAAATAATACAAGGATTTCAAAAAAACAGATATTGTATTTATACGCATATTTTTTTTACTACCAGCATATTATTAGTATTGTTTACTATTCATTGTCCTATACTACTATTCATTACTATTCATCTATTTCTACTTTACCTTACAACCTATTCTTACTACCTATATACCTATTTTTCTATTTTTTTATTTCCAATACATCTTCACATCAACCATACTTCACATCTTTATTACTTTTTATTACAAAACAATAAAAATAATTCACTCTCTCTCTTCTCTCTTAAGTAGCCGATGCCCCTCTCTTCCTCCATCAATTTATTTTTCTTTTTCAATTTATTTTATTACATCTAATTTCCCTCCATCTTCAACTATAAACCCCCCTCTCCCTCTACTTCTTTCACACCATCTTTATAACTAACAAAACTCTCTCAAATTCACTCCACAACTCTCTCCACACAATTTTCCTCTATCAAAACTCTCTTTCACAAAATACACACACAAATCCTCCTCTATACACAAACCATCTACCATTACTCACTAACCACATAACCTTACATTCATTACCTTCTTCCTATACCATAAACACTTTAGGTAAATCTCCTATTCCTATTTTATTTACTCGTGTCATGCAACTAGTATGACCATGGTAATATTCTGAAACTCATATGAGTAGTAAAAGTAACAACATATTCATATTTTGTTCTTGTACACGAAATTCCAATTTTATTATGTTGTTATTACGCTTATACATATGTTGATTATTAATTATATTATTGTTGTTATTATGCTCTAATCTAACTCTATATATATTATTAACTTTATGTATATCTATATATTTTTAGAGCCTAATGCTCACTAACCATCGCTAACTTACTATTATTATTGCTTTTTCATTTCTTCTTCTTTTTCTTTTTCTTTTTCTCTTTTTGGGATTAGTCTATTCTTAGTCCTGGGTTACCTTGATGAAGCTAACACTCCTAATACTTGGTCGGGTTACCTTGATTAAGCTAAAGGTCCCAATAGTTGATATATTAACTTGCTTATTATATCTTTCTTATATTTTCATATTTTCGTATTCATGATCATGCATGAGCATATTGATGTTGTCTCACAAGATTTTTTTTTAAAATAAAAAGAGAAAATGAGAGTTCTTTCCAAAGTAAACTTTTTTCATGTAAGAAATGACTTTTCCCATAAAGACTTAGGAATATATCTTAGCAAATCTTTTTCAAAAATCTAGATGAGTTCATCAGAAGTTTTTAGTAACCAAAGAATAAAGGAATTTTTAGATGATACACAAAGTAGAAATATCATACATACACTTTACAGAACAATAAAGTAAAAAAGTTTTCTTTAAATTAAAATTTCAAATCCTTGAAGCTTTACTAAACTTCGTTAAGGAAGTTTCACCAATACTCTAGAATATCAAGGAATAGACTAGTTTGAAAAATCATAAAGAATGTTTCTTTTATAGAAATAAAATGTTCTTAAGAAATAAAATTAGTAAACAACTTAGGAAACCATTTTAATTAAATAAAATAAATTTAGGAAAAGTTAAGAAAATGTAAAGTTTGATAAATTTTAACTACTCTCAAATAGTATTTAGAAACTACTCTCTCAATCTCTAGAAATTAAGTTACAAGAAACTCAGAAAGACAAAAATCATTTCTAGAGCAATTTGAAAACTAAGGAATAGAATTAAAAGGAGAAAATACTCGCTTAAAATGATTCAAGAAATTTTTCCAACAAGCTAAGAGTATTTTTCAAATTTTGTTTTTCCAATTTCTAGAAAACATTGCTTTTACACAAAACATTGTTGAGACAACTTCATTAAATTCATGCATATGATAAGAGTCAATATATATATATATATATATATATTCTAAAGGTTTTTCCAACTATAATGATATCTATATTTTGGTACAAGTATTTTTGGATAAAGAAAAATTTGCAAATTTAAGTTTTGAAAACTAGAATTTTCGTGGTGAATCTGTACCCTATGGTTTCGGGACCCAAGCAACTTTTCATGATAAAAATAACCTTAGAAATGAATGGATCTTTTCGAATAGGTAGAAAACAATATATTATATGCAAAATTTCGAATTAAAATGAGTAAGTTATAGTAATTTTAAGTTGGAATTTTCACCTATACGAATTTTGCCAGCTAGAGAATAGAATTAGAAGCTTTGACTAAAAATTCCATGGAATACTCATTTTGGGTATTTCCTTTGTTTAAGAACCGAGGAATAGGACGTGTACTACCTCGAGGATTATTTCGACTAAGGGAGTATCATCATGGCTGAGTAAGTCTACTTTCCTTATTTTTCATACTTATGTTTGTGCTTGTAATTTAGTTGCACTAAAATTAAGAAAAGATAAAATTGAAGATGCATGTGTTTATAACATGTTGAAAGAATATTAAGCATATCAAGCCACGAATTGTTTGTAATAAAATGTATGTTTATTAGTACGTTGAAGTGTCTGAAATTGGTTGATCACTTACAAAAATTGAAATTTAATGGCTAGGCTCTAAATAAAAATTGATGCATACACTTCATGAGTTAAGTCACATTGCATTCGCTATAATATAATTGGTGGGGCAAGTGTATGATAGTGGTGGTAGGCATAACCGGTATATTATGTATGTAGCGAGTAGGAGTCAGTAAAAACTATATAAATTGATGGCTAGTACGAACCGATAATAACTACATATTTTTTATGGCGAATAGGAACCGATAAGATCTTTAAAAAAATGATTTTTAAAGAAATGATGGCTGTAATGGGCCATAATACCTAACCTCGAATGAAGGGTGTAATTCATTCAACATATGATTCCCAGAAAATCATATGTCTTGTATGCTCACGTGCTTATCACATTATATTTGCTTGTCTAATAAACTTGGTTATTATTTTGCTTTAAGTATGATTATTGGGATTTTACTCACTAAGCTCGTAAAGATTACGTCCCTATAGATATTTGTATTCATAATAACACTTGTTCTTGTATCTGAGGTCGCTTCATATCTGTGTAAGTTTTTTTTTTTTTGAGAGCTTTTGAAGGAAATCTACTTGAAGGGTTAGACTAGAATTCCTTTAAAATCTTTTGATGTAGTATTTAATTTATTGTAAAGACTATTAGTTATTTTGATCCTTGGAGATTTAGTGGGGGTATGCCCCTAAGATTTATGTAATAGACTTTCAATTATTAATATTATAAACTATCTTTATTTCTTGATTCTTGTATGTTCAATATTACTTGCTTAGAACACACTTTCCAAAAGCGTCTCCTATCACCGTGTTAGACGCTTTATATGTAATAATGAGACTTTTGTGTGACTAAGGTAGTCATTTTTAAGTCTTGATATTATATGTGGTGGACTGTCATGTTTAGGATACCCTTCGGAGCAGACACTATCATTATTGCTATTACCACCTCCTTTCTTCTTCCTATTATTCTCTCTCATTCTTCTCCTCTATTTTCCCCCTACTACATTTGATGTTGTTGCAGGCTCGTATCCTTACTCCGTAACTGCCACAACACAATATAACACACAAGATGAGCATAAACACACTTCTTACCGACACACTTTAACACAACAACACATACATGCCCATTGGAGACACTCACACATATACACATGATCACAAAAGTCATACACCAGCACATGCACAATGCACTACCAACACATATAGCACAACACTAACAACTCACTCAACACACAACACAAACACTGTACACGACCACACACAAGACATACCCGCACATACATTGTCATAAGCTTAACACAACACATTGAACATCACACACACACACATACACACACATTTTCAAATAGCTAGTTCTAAGTGCCACGTCCTACAACATTTTCTTCTTCATGTGGACTATGATTTGCTACTGCTGCATTTTCTTTCTCTACCAACAAAGTAGAAATTAGTATATGTAGTTGCTTCTTTCCTCATTCATATATTGACAACACAACAACAAGCAAAAAACACAGCAACACACATGTTTGTGGTCACCTTCCTTTGCAACTAAGTGGTACTGGTTGCTACAACTTTCGTCTTTCTTTTCCTTTAGAACTTTCTCCAGTGTCCTTCCTTCCATGTGTACCAATAGAGAAAAGGTATTCAAAGACACTAGCCAAGCATGGGTTGGCACCTTAAGCGAGTATTCCAGTCATTCACACTTTCTTAAAATATAATAAACACATAGTAGACTTTTCAAAGTATTTTAAATAGAAAAATGTTCTTTCTAAATTTAAATGAGGATGTAATCTCAATAATTGAAGATATGCATAATTTTGTGAAAGGTATAATAACAACACACACACACACATAAATGGCTAACTAAATGGAATGGCATGAAAATATATATATATATGTATATATTAAATATATATATATATATATGGATAACTAAATGGGATAGCATAATCTCCTTTGGGTTGATAACTACCTTACATAGAAGGAGTTCATTTGGTAAGTTAGATCCCTTCCCTTTACTCAAACTCCCAAAATGCATGTGGGGAAACTCTTTTGATGAATAGAAATGAAATATCCATAGAGGTGTTAAAGATGGAAATTGGGAATGAAATTAATTAAGTAATTAATTTAATTAGCCTTGTTTGGTGAGATTTACACGCATGTATATTTATATGTTTGTATTTAATTAATCAAATTTAATTCCCGAATTATGTGTGTAATTAATAGTTAAGTGTCATCTTTACCTATATATAGAAATGAAATGTCTTAATAAAGAATGCAAAAAAATTCCCAAAAACTAATTTGACTTCACCATTAAGAGCTTCTAGTGTTAGCTTGTAATTGACAAAATTGATATCAGATTAATGAAGATATTAGTATGTAACACTAATTAGAAAACTTGGTTTACGATATAATCAATACTTAACTTATAAGCGGCATCAATCTAACATGAAGGAGTAGAGCCAATATAATAAATTTGATTAAATTGTAAAAAGGAAACATGGAAGGAGATATAATTATTTATGCGATTATAAATTCCTAGTATAATTAATAACTAGCAGATGACGCACCCGCATTACAAGTTTAAAAATTAAATAAGAAAATGAACTTTTACAATAAACAATATAGTTGAAGTTAATTACATACAAGATCTGTTGACGAAGGAAGAAACTAAAAATATGGCATAAATTATATAAAAATACATGAAAAAGAAATCAAAGGATTAATGAAATAACACTCTAATACATTGTAAATATTTATAACGAAATTTATAACACATCAATCGTAATCGTAATTATTTTGCTTCATCGAAGATGTAGCCATATACCTATAAAAAAAAGGAATCATTAAAAAGAGTATTTATTTAATCAAATTATACTTCTATGTATACGTAATAATTACAACGACAGTTAGAAGGGGAAACAAAAAAAGAAAAAAATTCTAAAAATAGAAGAAGCAACTAATGGTCATCAAATACTTATGGAGATAAGCATGCAATAAGCAATGGGAAACAATATATTCTTTTTCTCTATGTTATACATTTAAATGAAATTTAGTATAACAACCTAAATTTTATATGAAACAATTCAAACTCATAGGAAATTATTTTGATCTATAGCAGTAAATTCCTTTCTCACTTTCATTTCATAATCTTGATCTTGATACCAATGATGGTCTTCTTTATTCAAAATTATCTGCATATTTCATTTGCGGCACTTGTTCTATCATTTATCTCCAACAAATTTATTTATATGGGTCAAGGTGGTAGTTACATGAATAGAGTAATTAGAAGAGGTAGCATGACCTGCATATAGACGTAGAAGAATCAGTGATAGAAAGTGATAGAAATGGTTTTTGAGTTATAAATATATAGTGAAATACAAAAAATAAATTAAATGAGTTTAAGAAAAGAATTATACCAATTTAAAATCAATAATTATTCTTTTGCTTAGTCAATAGTCATGAATGTTGTAATAAATTTATTTCTTTAAGTAAAACAAATATATAATAAGGGGAATTGATAAAGTTAACATATAAAACTATATACTATAAAATGTTTAAAATCAATAATTATTCTATTACTTAGAATATAAACATGAATATTGTAATAAATTAGTTTCTTTAAGTAAAACAAATATATAATAAGGAGAATTGATAAAGTTAATATAAAACTATATAGTATAAAAGTGTGTGACGAATGAATTGTTTCTAGCTTAAATATAATAGATATAAATATAGATTAAATAACAATGATGATTCTTTTCTTTAATCAATATTGTTAAATGCAATGATAAGTTTATTTCTTTAAATAAAATAATCAAATAATAATATTAGCGAGACTGATAAATTATATAGAAGATACAGATAAAAATGTGTGACGAATGAAAAGATTCTGGCTTAAATTATATAGAAGATACAGATAAAGTTTATGTAAAGTAATTTGAATAAAACATGGTATAGTCTACAATAATGTAGTCAAAATCAGACCGAACCGGCCAGTTTAATCGTAAACTATCCTCAAAGCCGGTTCGATCCTTGCTTGAGAGCTGAATTTGCTAAGACTAGGTGCCTCATCAATAGACCAGCCAATTCAATCGAATAGCTAGCAACTTATGTCCAATCGGACTAAAAATGGACAAGAGTGAAAAAAACATCTAGAAAGAAAGAAATTTCATATTCATGTATGTAAAGTATATTTACATGAGCCTCAAATCTGTGTGAGGAAGCAAACCAACTTAATGAGGACTTGTTTAGCACCAATAAAGAGAGAGAGAAGAGCTTTGAAGGAAATAAGAGATCTAAGTGCACGAAAGAGAAGTATCTAGCTAAACCATTAGAGTCTCTCAAGTTATCCTTGCTTTCCTTGTACACCCTTGTGTTCGATGATGACACTAATACCATCTTCACTATCATGTGGTAGTCATGATACTCATTTCCTCTCTTTCTTTTTGTTTTTTCTATCCCCAAGTTACTAAGATACAACCTCAGGAGAAGCAAAGCTGAAGTTTAAGGTTTGAGGATGTTAGTATCTGGTACGTCTTCAATGGGGAAAAATCCAATAGGCTTTGTGAAGGATAACACAATTGGACTTTTGACACCATCTATAATCTAAAACCTTAAGGCAATGGGTCAATGGGTCTTCCCTCTTATAAACTTTTCACACAAGTCTCATATTTTCCATGTGGGATTCTCAAACTTGCATTCTAACAACCTCCCCCTCAAGTGTGAGTCTCCACAATGGGATAGGCCAACTTCTCCTCAACAAGAGCTTGTCAAACTAACTCCACTAAACTTGCTTTGTAAGTGGTCTCGCCTACTCACCATAGGTTTTCACAAATGAATCATGCCACAAAGCTCTTCTTTCCACATAATAAGCCAACCATGAGAGATTTCCAGTTGAACCATCGGTTCTGGTACCAATTGTTAGTATCTCAAGTTTGCCTTCAATGGGGAGAAATCCAATGGGCTTTGTGAATGATAACACAATTAGGCTTTTGACAGCATCTATAACTCAAAACCTTAAGGCAATGTTAATGAGTCTTTTCTCTTATAAACTCTTCACACAAGTCTCATATTTCCTATGTGGGATTCTCACACTTGCATCCTGACAAAGGATTAGAGGAGACAGGATGAGGATGATGACTGACACTCAAAAGCTGAATTTTAAGGTTTAAGGTAGGGGTCTGGTTGCGTTTTTTAAGTGTTCTATTGAAAATTTTCAAAATTTGTCTAGTCTTCTATTTTTTTTTTTTTCACACGTCTTCTTGAAGCCCATAAAAATTCTACAGTCACAAATAACTTTATTGAAAAAGAGTAGTTGTGACGCAGCTGGCTTGGTACTTTGTATATCTATTTTTTTTATTTTTTTGCTTTAGCCATGCAAATAATAACAAATATCAATGGTGAATTGCGCTCACAATTGATCAAATTTCATAAGGGATGGACGAAATTTGACCATTTAGATATTGTACTTGGCATGCGCAAGTTCTTCTAATTAACTAAACTATCTAATTTGTTTGACAAAAAAAAAAAAAACTAAACTATTTAATTTTATATTTTATAAAAGTATTATATTTTTTAGACTTAACTTGAATTAATATAAAAGTAATATACATATTTTTTAAAAATTAATTTGAGTTAGATTTAAGTTTTTTTTATCAATACCATGACTCATGGAAGACTAATAAAATTAATTAAGCATGGATTTAATTGTATAATTTGTATTTATTTTTCTTTCACAACTAGTAAAGTTATATTTTTATTTTTTATTAACCTCGGTTTGACTCTTCAACTCCTAACCCCTTGAACTAGTCTAAAAAAAAGGATTATTGATAAACAATATGAATATAGAACATTGTTAGAATAAAAAAAAAAAAAAGTAAGGAGTGAATGTTAGTTAGTCATCGCTAAAACAAACGCTTTAGAAGCAATTTTAAGATTAAGAAAAAAATCGAAGGGTTTTTAAAATTAATTGATTTAGATTTAGAACTTTTTATTGGCTAAAGACAATTACAACAAGTTTAAAGTTTTTATATAATCTTGAATAGATTACGCTTAAGATACTGACATGCAATTAAAAGAAATGAATAATCAATGGGCCATATACAACTAGAGTTTCTTTTAGTATCAATACACATAACAATCAATTATGAAAAGTCTTTAAAAATAATAACAATTATGTAGGTAGAATGTGTTATAAAAGAAAATAATAAAAATTTGATTATGAACTAGAAAGAGGATTTTATAAAGAAGATATATATGTATATTTATCATAATTTAACAAGTAGGATTTTGACTTTAACATATTTGGAAGGAATAAAAACTGTGGGCAACATGCATCTAGCTATAAGGATATGAGGAATATGGTAAATAGATGTTAGTCAAGTATGAATATAGGAGTACTGAAATTATTTAAATCATAAGAATTATCAAACAAAGACACGTGGAATCTACTATACCATGGACTAGACTTCCCAAAAATTTATTCTAAACAAAAATAAGATAAAATAATATAGCTTCACCTTATAAATAATATCATTAATACTAAATTATAATAAGTCATCATTTGGTCAATGACCCATTTGTCTGAATATCTTTATAGGGATTATAATAACAGTAGGGCCAACTGAGGTTTTTTTTCATGGCTAAGTGGTCTACACAACCAGGCAAGTATATTCCTACAACCTTCATATCTGCTTGTGCCTATAGGATTAGAGTAAAATATTTTGTTAATTGATATGAATAATTGATTCATGTGTGGGGTTGAGAAAATTTATGCTTGTGGTCGCTCAAGTATGCGTTTTAAATACGAAAAATTCATAAATTATATCAAACATAAAAATTTAGCTGTTTGTTGAATTAATTTTGTCTTTGAGAGTGTTTAATAATTGCTTGGTCATTAAAATAATTGGAATTAATAAATATGGACTTGATAATTAAAATGTTAGCATGCATTACATAATTGCATTATTGAAGCTTTTCACCACTAGGCAATAGGCTAGATAGGCTGTGATCATAGAGGGCCTCATGTGACCATGGACCCTATCATAGGGGATGGGAACTAAATTGCCTTAGGGAAGGTAGCCTATCTTCTAGGGACTCATCGGTATCATTGTGAAAAACTGAATTTATTCATATTTTATGAGTGCTAAAATACACTTTTATTAGTCATTTTAATGATAATTATCAAGAATTTAGCACTTAAAATCATTAATTTGTACTTTGAAAGGAGATATTTTGTAAAAAGAAAGCAAATCAAGTAAAAAATACAAAGTTTGGAAGCAAAATGTGGTCAACTTGATAAGGACATACATTGTCTCCAAGACACGTCAAGAAAATACGTGCCCATGGGTGAAATTTCAAGTTTTGGTCTAATATGATTGTGACACGACTTGTCACAAGTCGTTTTATTTTAAGAGAAGTGGCCATAGAAAGTTACATGACTTTAGGACAGGTCATGTCCCAATCGTGTCGATTTTCACGTTATAAAAAGACCCAGACACGACTAAAAGACATGATTTGCCTAGTCGTGTCAATCCAACAGCAAGTTATTCTTGGGAAATGACTTAAAAAAGAGGGAAGTTAACTTCTTGGAATTTGAAATAAAGCTATTTACACTTAAAATTAGAAGATTTAGAAGCTCCACTTCTTACAACTAAGAAACCCAACAAATTTTCATTCCCAAGAAGGAAATTTCCCAAATCAAAACCCTATCTTACTCGTCAAGCGCATGCAACTTTCTTAATCTTCGAGATTTTGAATTTCCTCTTTCATGCAAATGAAATTTCATCTTTTGGTGCTTGAAGAACGTCTATAAGAAGGCAAGATCCAAGCGGTGGGAAAATATGTGTTTAATGATACGAATTTATGTAAGATATCTTAGCAAGTCAATTTGCGCTTAATTTTCTAAATTATAATTGTGGGTTATGCTTGATTGTCTATCTTTTTGAATAATGAATACTTCTCCCATGAAGGAATAAACTTTTTGTTTAGATTTTGATGAACTCTAGGTTAGTTATGTGCTTTGTTCTTTATTGTTTTCAATATATTGCATGAATTCTTGAATTCAATTTTATTGTACTTTTTTTTTATCTTAAATTAATAGTCTGGAATATTAGTTCTTATTTTGATATTCATGAAAATTAATCGAGAAATTGTTTGTGTGATTAGATCTACACAATTGAAAGGAGTTGAATGTAATCCTATTATTTGGACGACATAATTCTTCGGGATAAGGCTGAAACGTAATAAGGAGATTCTAAATATATAATTGCTATCTCAAGAACTTTAATTAGGAAGAAATCCAATTAATTAACGAAGCATAGAATTTCAATAATCTTGATAGAGATATTGAATTGCCTTAGAAATCTCTACCGTTCAAGAAAATCAACAATAATATTCGAATTATCTATTATGCAATCACATATCACCAAGTAGTATTTAAGATCTAAATGACTTTTGAAATTTGGATTATCTTTTTTTGACTTGCATTGCTATAATTCTAGTGGCATTATCGTATAATTTGCTTAATTACTCTTTTTTGTAGATTCAACAAGATATGAATAATAAGTATTAGTCTTTATTAGTTATCGCAAGGATCGATACTTATGCTCGAAATCTATACTACTATCATCGATCGGTACACTTGCCTTAAGTACGACCATGGCAAGATATGGGAGTAAGTTTTAACTTGTTATTGATTTTGTTTGCTATGTATGATCACATACCACATTGTTTTGGGATTTATTCTTGCTTCAAGTGAACGCATTTTAAATAGTTGTTTTGAGTCCAGAAGTAGTAGAATTTTCCAAGGTGTTGACATTAGTGGGTATTCCCCAACTTTTGGTATATAAGGCACAAATCCATCCTATATATGGTTACGGTTGGCCATATATATTTTTTCATTAGCTTGTTTGCATTTCGTCTGTTTGCTTTAATAACTTGTTTGCTATTGCTTAAATGATATGGAGTGACGATATAATTCATTCAAATGGATGTAGTTGATCCCTAACAATTTGTTTTTCCAAGTAAGTTAAAAAATGGGATTAGGTAGGATCTACATAGAAAGCATGCTAAGGATCAAGTTTCACAAGATAGGCAAAGAATTAAGAATTTGATAGAGTAAACCGAGTTGAGAGATGAAACTTGAAAATTAAGTCTTCTTTCTTAATTGAACCCAATTGATATTTCTTTTAAATCTAGGTTTACCTTATCTTATCGTTTGGTTGGATATCCAATTCTTTAGGTCCTTGTAGTTTGTGAAAGTCTCGATATCTAAAAATTATTTTTCATAATAATAATATACATATAATGACATAGTGGGATGATAATTAAATTAGAGTCTTACAAACTGTAACATGTAATATGGTCCTCATATTACGAGTGCACATGTAATATGGAGATTTTAGGACAATCCTTTTAGGCCCCATCTATGGTCATTACAAGACCAACATAGCACAAATTTCAAATGAGCTTAATGAATTAAAAGGCTACTACATCATTTATAAATTTGCCAATAAAGCACACTAGAAAAGTAAATTTAATTTAATTTTGTTTTCTCAAAATAGAATTAATAATGGACTACATAATTCAATGCGATCCACAATTTTCCCATTCTTCACCAGTTGGCCAGCGGAGATTACTTTTGTTATACGTTGAACACAAATTGCTTGCGTTAGTGAATAGGTAAAGTTCACATAATTCACATAAGCATGTATCACACAAAAAATAAACTTATCATAACCCTTCAGATAATGCCACATCGATATGCTACTGAGAAAGCTAAACACACCTTATCGCCCATACCTTCCACCACTAATTTAGTCGATGCCCAATGGTAGAGTAGGAGCTCTAACATGATCATCCATAGATACAAGCACATAAGGCTCATATATCTGTCTAGCATGGGAACCGTTGGTCTCTAGCCATTCCTCTTGAACTCCTCCTCTACCTAGATCTCTTTATACATGCCTTGGTGCCTCTCCTTTAACATGTGTTGGATATATTATATTTGGTTAGTTTGTTAGTTGCCAGCTGTAATGTTTGTAGCCAGATATATTATTGTTAGACTTTTATTATATATGGAGTGTATTGTACAGAGTTAAAGATAATTGAAAACAATATAACAAAAACAGTTTCTCATCTCTCTGTTCTTACTATTCGTACTGCATCGTCTCTCTCTGTTCTTACTGTTCGTACTGTATGTTCAAGATTGGGAATTTATGATTAAAGAATTCCTCAATCTTTCACATGGTATCAGAGCGTGGTAAGATCTTATTTTGGATCTGATCATTCTTTTATTTATGCAATCTTTCTCTGTATCTTTTGCGACAAGAATAGTTGAAAGCGAACGAAATGTTGCTTAACGATCCGCTGTATCTTTCGACGTCGGATAATCCAAATATGGCTATAGGAAATATTATGTTTGATGGTTTGAATTACCTTCCCTGGGCAAGATCTATCAAAATAGGTTTGGGAGCAAAAATGAAATTAGGGTTTGTTGATGGTACTTTACCTAAACCAGATCTAGGGTCTACCAATCTAATCAGATGGGAAAGGACCGATTATATGGTTAGAATGTGGATTCTGAACTCGATGATGAAAGATATTGCTCATAATTATGTTTTTACTTCTTCTGCGTGTGATTTGTGGAATGAAATTAAAGAGCAATATGGACATAGTAATGGTCCTTTAATCTTTCAGATTCAATATGAAATTAGCAATTTAAAGCAATTGAATCAGACAATAGCTACATATTACAACAAGATGAAAAAGTATTGGGATGAACTACAAGTTCTGCATGCGTATCCTTCATGTTCTTGTGGACGAGTTGATGCTTGTAATTGTAAACTCAAAGAAAGAATTCAAGAATTTGAATCGGAGACAAGACTAATACAATTTCTCATGGGTTTAAATGAGAATTTTGAGATGGTAAGGATCCAGATTTTGTCAATGGATCCTCTGCCGACTGTAAACAAGGCTTATTATCTTGTGCAACAGATAGAGAGATAGAGGTCTATTACTTGTGGATTGCCAACTGATATTGAAGTTTCAGCCTATCAATTGAATAGGTCATCTGGGATATCTGGAATGTCTGGTGTGACTGGGTTCAAAAGTTATGAAAGGAAGAAAGGAAAACGTTCATTTAGCAAACATTGTCAAATGGAGCGTCATAGTGTTGAAACTTGTTTCAAGTTAGTGGGGTATCCAGAATGGTATAAAGGAAGAAGATGTGGTAGTGTAAATAAGAAGTTTGGAAAATCAAGTGTGAATATTGTTGATACAACATCTAATGTCTCTAATTTTTCAACTCCCTTGGACACATATTCTATAGAAGGATCTTCCAATAATGCTGGTGCGACTCATAATAGTGGAAGTTCCCCTGCTTTGGATCTGCAAATGGTCAATAATCTGTGCCAAGAAGTATTGAAGTTGATGCATGAGAAACAAGCAGCTGATTCTGCAGCTATGAGTTCCATTGCTTTTACAGGTAATATTTTATCTCATTCTTGCTATAGTACCATGAGTAATACGAGTGGTACATGGATTGTTGACTTAGGAGCTACAGATCATATAACACCATTTTATTCCATTCTTTTTGACATACACACTTTACCCTATCCTATAAACATTCGTTCACCTGATGGAACTACAAAGTTTGTCCAACTTTGTGGTTCTGTACATCTTTCTTCTAATCTGGCCTTATCCAATGTTTTGTTTGTTCCAGATTTCTCCTACAATTTGCTGTCTGTTCATCGTCTGGTTAAAGATAGTAAATTAGTTGCTTTTTTTGATCATATGTCATGTGTTTTTCAGGACCAAGTTCATAAACTTGATGTCATATGGGCGAAGGAATCCAATGGATTATACTTACTTGAAGTTGATGGTACTAGAAGTATAGGTTCTATTCATTCTTCTGTTTCCAACACTATCCATACATAAAATAAAAAAGTTGATGTACTTTTGTTTCACAAAAGACTTGGCCATGCTTCTCTTTCTAAAATGAAGCATTTGTATTCAGATTTTAGTTCTGACTTGACAGAATTGAATTGTGAAGTTTGCGTTCAATCTAAGATTCATAGACTTCCTTTTCCTTCTTCTTTTCTCATTCTAGTAATGCTTTTGATTTTATTCATGTTGACATATGGGGTCCGTATTCCACTGTTTCTGTTGGGGTGAGAAATATTTTCTCACTATTTGGATGATTTTAGCTCATCTTCTTGGGTTTATCTCATGAATAATAAGTTTCAAACTGTTTTGATTCTTGATAAGTTTTTTAAACTTATCAAAAATCAATTTGGCCTCGCTCCTAAAGTTATGCGTTCAGATAATGGATCTGAGTTTATGTCTTTGTCATGTCAATCCTTGTTGTCAAATCTGGATATTATTCACCATAGGTCTTGTCCATACACTCCTCAACAAAATGGGCGGGTTGAGCAAAAACACATACATATAGTGGAAACTACAAGAGCTTTGAGATTACAAGGTCATTTACCTAAAAGTTTCTAGGGAGAATGCATTCTTACTGTGTGTACCTCATTAATATAATGCCCATGGAGAAACTGCAATGGAAATCTCCCTATGAGGTTTTGTTTAATCGTCCTCCTTCTTATCAGCACTTGCGAACTATGGGTTGTCTATGTTTTGCTGTTAATCATTCATCCCATACTGATAAATTCGATCCTAAGGGTCTTAAATGTGTTTTTCTTGGATATCTTTTTGGACAGAAAGGGTATAGACTATATGATTTGTCTAACAAGAAAATCATGATTAGTCGTGATGTTGTTTTTTGGGAACATATGTTTCCCTTTGCCTCTTCTGTTGATAACACATTCTGATATATCTGTTTTGTCTGATATTCAAACACAATCTCTAAACACTACTCCTATGCTACAAAGTCTTACCTTTCCTAATGAGGAAGTATCTAATTGTCCTATTATTCCTTCTCTGTCCAAGTCTGTTCCTTTACGTCTTGCTGTCTTACGGAGATCCACACGTTCTCGTCATGCTCCACAATGGCTAGATTCTTATATTCATTCGTTACATACTGGTCCTTCTTTAGTTAATACTACACACACACCTCTTATTTCTCATACACATGAGTCTAAACACTTTAACCCTTGTCCGTATCCTCTGTTCACAGCTAATACTTTTTCAGTTTATCTTCAAGACTTTATTGATTCTATGGCTCTTGTGCTTAACACTCTTGAACCAGTTAGTTATACTCAAGCTATTAAGCATGAAGAATGGGTGTTAGCAATGCATAAAGAAATAGAGGCATTAGAAAACAATGATACTTGGGAGATTGTTGATTTACCTAAGAATAAGCGTCCAATTGGATGTAAATGGATCTACAAAATTAAATATCGGCCTGATGGTTCTATTGAACGTTACAAGGCTCGATTGGTTGTTAAGGGGTATACTCAAATTGAAGGGTTGACTATCATGATACATTTTCTCCTGTTGCTAAGCTTAGCACGGTGCGAATCTTATTGGCTGTAGCTACTGCCTTTGGATGGCCTTTACATCAGATTGATATAAATAACGCCTTTCTTCATGGTTTTTTAGATGAAGAAGTGTATATGTTACCTCCACCGAGCTACTCTAAGGCTGATTCTTCCAAAGTTTGTCGGTTAAAGAAGACCCTTTATGGGCTTAAACAAGCTTCCAGACAGTGGAATAAAGAGATTTCCAATTTCCTTTTGAATAAAGGATTTATTCAATCCTCTAGTGATCATTCCTTATCTACTAGACATCATGCTGATAGTTTTTTTGGTAGTTTTGCTTTATGTAGATGATATGTTGGTTACAGGAACTAATAACAGTGCTATTGATCTTCTTAAAAGTTAGCTAGATCAGACTTTTACAATAAAGGATTGTGGGTTAGCACGGTATTTTCTTGGATTAGAAATTTGTTCTACTAATTCTGGAATGTTGGTTCATCAGCGGAAATTTATTGCTGATTTGCTCGCTGATGTAGGTCTCACCGCTTGTAAACCTTCTTCTATGCCACTTCCTACTGGAAACTTATTGAAGAATGATGGTCTTCTATTAGATGATCCTACTCAATATCGTCGCATTATTGGTCGACTTCTTTACTTGACATTGACACGGCCTGACATAGCTTTTGTTGTTAACAAATTAAGCCAGTTTTTATCTCAACCACGACTGCCACATTATCAAGCTGCAATCCATTTGTTGAGGTATGATAAAGGATCAATTGATGTTAGATTACATTTTCCTGTTCAGAATAATTTCACTATCACAGCTTATTCGGATGCGGACTGGGGGTCATCCACTTTTGATACATCTTTGTCTGGGTTTTGTATCTTCCTTGGTAATGCTTTAGTAACTTGGAAGTTTAAAAAATAGTCCACGGTTAGTACTTCAACGACAGAAGCAGAATATCAAAGTCTTGCTGCTCTATCTAAGGAGTTGTTGTGGACATCCTATATTCTTAGAGATCTTCGGGTGCCTTGCTCTCTTCCCATTGAAGTGTTTTGTGATAATAAATCCACTATTCAGATTGCCAGAAACCCGTGTCTTCATGGACGAACAAAACACATCGATAGTGATGTTCATTTTGTTTGTGATCTTATTTCTCGTGGAATTCTGAATATTCTTCATCTTCCTTCTGATCAACAAGTAGCAGATTTGTTTACTAAACAGTCTTCTCATACTACTTTTACTAGTTTACTGTCCAAGTTGGGCCTTTCTATGGCACCAACTTAAGGGGGGGATGTTGGATATATTATATTTGGTTAGTTTGTTAGTTACCAGCTGGTATGTTTGTTAGTTGCCAGCTGTTATGTTTGTAGCCAGATATATTATTGTTAGACTTTTATTATATATGGAGTGTATTGTACAGAGCTAAAGATAAGTGAAAACAATATAACAAAAACACTTTCTCATCTCTCTGTTCTTACTGTTCGTACTGCATCGTCTCTCTCTGTTCTTACTATTCGTACTGTATGTTCAAGATTGGGAATCTGTGATTAAAGAATTCTTCAATCTTTCACAACATGAGATTAACATCCTCATGTTTGGCTTATGCTACTCAACAACCATGTTACCGGGTCATTGAGTTTTACCCTTCCAGAGGTAAGACTCATCTCTTTATCCTAGTCAGCGATGGATCTCACGTCTTTTTTTTTTTTATCACAAATAACAACTTTTTTTCTATTGAGTATACATCGATTATGTCAATTGTTTAAATTTTCTAAAAATTAATTATACACTATTAAATTTATAAAACGATGATTTCCCCTTATCATATAAAAAAATTGCTAATGATCCATATGTATGTTTGAAGGTATGAGTACGTTGCTAAAAAGTAAATTCATTCATATAATGGTACAGAAAAATAATGAAAGTTTATATGGATTTTTTTTTTCATGAAGATTTTTGAAATCGTTTTGGAGTGATTTAAACTCTCCAAAATTGAGACCATTCTCAGTCTAAATAACATTTTAGGGTATGAAATAATATTAATTTAATATTTGGTGTCACATATATGAGTGAGCTTTTACACACACAAGTGAAAATCTAAAATCTCACAAAATAGATAATAGTAATCACTTTTTCTTCATATGTACTAAAACGGACATAGGCAACGCAGGCAACATTAATGGGATTTGTTCATTTGTCAGTGACATTTTCCATGCAATCATATTTATTTATTTTTTTAATGCACAAATTTGTTTATCAAATAAGACATCCGTATTATTATAGAGATACGACACAATTATTTATAACACTCAACAAATATAATAAAATACAAAACATAAACTATTCCAAGCATTACACACCTCAATTAACTGTTACAAGACATTATATTATAATGACGACCTATCAAGTACAATGCCATCATGTTGCATGATGGCATCTTGCGATATGTCTGTTCATGCCAATACATAATTAAGCTATGCATGTATATTCCCTAAGTAGTACATGCCAAAATATCTAGAAATTTATTGTTCATCATCTTCATGACGAAGTAACATCTCTACTACTTGGCTCATGGTAGGCCTAAGATCCCTGTCCTCTTCTACACATTGAAGAGCCACTGCAACTAGAATCTCTACCTTCTTCAGGTTGAAGTTCCCTTTGATTGTTGGATCAATAACTTCTCTCAGCCATGATGTCATTTCAGTCTCTTGGCCATTTTTCTTCTCTCTTACCCAAGAAGTCAATTGTTTCCAATCAGCTGCCTCTCCACCACTCCCCGCCGGGCTCTTTCCAGTCACCATCTCCAGCAACACTATCCCGAAACTATAAACATCCACCTTTGAAGTGATGGGCAAATTGTAAATCCATTCTGGGGCCATGTAACCTCTAGTACCTCTAATCCTAGAGAATTCAGAATTTTAAAAGCAACTCCTCTCTTCAGCAACTTGGACAGCCCAAAATCTGCCACCTTCGGCTGGTATTCCGAGTCTAGGAGTATGTTCTGAGGTTTCACATCACAATGGAGTACCCACTCCAAGCACTCCTCATGTAGATAAGAAAGTCCTTTTGCCGATCCTAGCGCTATCTCATACCTCTTGTCCCAATCAAGATCTGGAGAGGAAATATTTTCCGCCAGCGAACCATGTTCCATGTACTCATACACAAGAAGCCTATACTTACCTTCTGCACAATAACCCAACATTTCAATCAAATGCATGTGATTAAGCTTCCCAATCGAGCTCACCTCTGCTAGAAATTCCTCCTCCCCTCCGGTTGCCACATTGAGCCTCTTGACTGCCCCAATTCTTCCCTCGGCTAGTTCAGCTTTATACACAGATCCTGTGGCTCCTTGTCCAATTTCTTTGCTAAAATTTTTGGTGGCTGTTTTCAGCTCACCGTATGTATACCTCCTGAATCTTGTTGTTGCAAGGTGATATCCTTGTTTAGCCTTATTCTTGTCAAAACGTGTCCACATTAAGCAACAAGACACAGCCATTGCCACCATAATCTCTAAACCAGCCGATGCCATTGCGAATATGAGTAAAGCTCTTGCTAGTTTATTCTCATGCTTTTTTGTGTATGTCCTTGTGAGGATGATACGGCTCACTGAGCAATGTAAACTGGAATCTTCTAAATGTTTATTCTCTATTTGGTCGTAGCTAAAATTGTAATTCTTTGGCAATTTCAAATAGATGGTTCCATATTCGACTTGATGGCCATTTAATAACTGAAGTTTAGGATAACAATTGAACATACCACTTGGATTATCAAATTTGTATTGAAAACCTCTACAATTGCACATATCAACACATAGCTTCTTGCACCTTGCCAAAGTGGTATTCGGATAATACCCCTTATCATATCCATAAAAGTCAGTAAAAGGTAGCGAAATGAAGTTAGCAACGACGTTTTCATCATCACAGAAACTCTTGAATTTGGGCTTGCATCCATGAGTCCACTCAGTGAGGTTTCCCCTCTCGTACCCTGGTAAACAGGAGCAACTTCTTCCAGAAAAAGGATTGTAAAAGCAAATACTGTTCGGTCCACAAAAACCGTGAACCTGACATGGCCTCGAAATTAAATGCCAGGTAACATTCCATTCGTTTTGTCCAAAGGGACGGCTATACAAACGAAAGTTACCATCAAAATCTACTTTCAATATTCTCTGAATCACAACACCATAGTCGGATGAGAGAGACGTCAAATTATCAGATGATGTAAAGTTGCCATAGATATCGAGGACTGCGACTCTACTATCATTGTAAGTTGTCCTACCAACACTCCATGGCAGTACGGATGGATCAGGCCAGTAAACGCTCGAGATTTTAGGACCGTCATACAGAAGACGGAGAACATTGTCGTTGTCAAAGTAAAGCTTGTAGTAGCCAGAGGAATAGTTTCCTCGGCTTTTTGATGAGATGAGTGGTGTGTCTCTTGTAAGTAGTTGTTGTGGAAGAAGTGTATTAGTTGGTGAATCAAAGCTTTGCCATAAGATCTTTCGTCCTTGCAGGACTAAATTTCCATTGTCTTTGAGCTTTAATTCCACCGATGTTCTGGTCATTGAAGCCGTGTTTGTGGACCAAACTATTGAACTTTCACGCCTTGCATCTCTTAGCACCACATCACCATGCTTTGTCAAAGTGAGTTTCGAGTGCCTTCCATTCACAGGTTCGTCTCGATTTGCCATCCAAACCACAGTGCAGTCCTTTAGACTGCAAAAGGGTTTGCTAAGCCAAATAGCAAAGCAGTAAGCATTATGTCCGACGGGGTAAAATCCCGCCGTGAATTCACCGCTTTTTGATACCAAAACGTCTTCTGCAATTTCCACAGATAGAGAAATGCCTTGCTTGATGCTATCATTATATTTTGAAGATGAAAATGGTATATGTGAGAACTTCAAAGATAAAAGCAATAATAAGAAGTAAGGGTTTCTCATCGCTATCATTAATGGCTTAAGGGTAGGTGGTAGTCTATATATATAGAAAGATCAAGGTAAAACTTCATTAACCATGCACAAAAGATCTCGAAATTTTTAAAGTAACTTATTTTGTAAATCAACCTAAAAATTAACCATATATGTTTATGTTAAAAACTCATTTACATCGGCATGTTGGGTTGAACAGAGATTGACTAGATACGTCGAAGACTTTTCCCAAGGTCCCCGCCGTATCCGAGAGGGTACCAACTGAAATGAACTTCTTCGGTGGTTATTAAATTTTGAGCTGCATACTTTGTCTCATGTGGGTGGTTTTGAATGGATGGATGTTGTTTGTGAAGGCTATTTGTTGATGACTAGTGCAATGGAATAATTATTCCTAGAATAGTATGCATGAACTAACATTATTGGTAGAATAGTACACATGAACTAACAACAACAAATAATGCATTTTATATCTTGTAATGATTGTATCGCCCACAAACTTAATCTTAAAATTTGTAACATAAATTAATTTCATTATTTAAACTGAGTAGTAGCATATGAGTTTGATGACGTATTAGTATTTATTTGATTAGATATATAACTAATATGATATAAACACTAGCATATGAACCCTACAAGAAAACTAAGAATTTCTGTTCCAAAAATTATTGCATTGATTTTCTACTTAGAGATAAAACTTCTTTTACTAATATTCACTTCAAAAATTTTGTTTTTAAAAGCCAATTTTAGGTAATGAATATGTCATCTTTATTTAGAGTAAAATATTATTCAAATTTATATGATTTAAGTTAGATATTAACTATATTAAATAATTTATATAAAAGATATAGGTTTTATACCTATTCACAATTATTTCGCCAGATGATAACACAAATAAAAGGCCAAAATTTAATAGAAAGTTTTATGTGGCTGGAAAAATTTATTAAAATTCAAAAGTTTATCTTAATCTTGTTTCTTTTTTGCCGGTCGAAAAGAACTATTAAATGGACTAAGACGTGTACTTTCCAAGGAAAAGTCACGCTTCAAAAAACTAGAAAAGAAGGAGTGGATGAAGGAACTAAATTAAACTTAAGCTGGACTAAATCACTATGGTTAGAATATAATTTGAATTGAAAAGGGCATTAATCTTGGTCGCAAGTAATGGCATAGTAATCCCAAGTTTTTCCATAAACCACACTTAGAAAATAGAATTTAAATTTTATATATTTTGATTATGAGTGTTAGAATGAATGGAATATTGAATAAATTCAATTATAATAACTTTTGTAAAATAGATCTAAAAGGAATAGAAATTCAAAATTTTCAATTGAGTTATTTTAAGTTGTTATCAAATAGTTTTGCTTTCATATTCATTTAAGAATTTGAATTTCAAAAATTTAACTTTTAATTTTGAAATACCTTAAATATTATGCTTAATTTATTTTATAAGTGCATGCTTTGTTTACTTAAAATATGAGTTTAATATTAAATTATCAAATTAATAGAATATGAAGAGTTAGCATGAACTATTAATTACGTTGAATTTCATATAGAATACGAATTTTTGTCAGAATTGTATTGTTTGTGGTATGTGAATTTAAAACTTATACTTTCATAATACAGATTAGACTTAGAACATATTTTATTAAAAATTAAGCCCAAGCCCAAGATAAAAACAAATATTTTTAGTAGCCTCAAAAGTTAATAAAGTAGATAGTGGATAATAACAAAATTTATCTTATAAAGTAAATAATAAATACGTACCATGATTATTATATAAAAGTGTCATTTTAAAACATAGCCTAAAAGAAATTTTTTTTTTCTAAAGAAGAAGAAGAAAGTAAATTTATCATAAATTTTACTTGATTTTACTTTAAAATTCCTTCTCAAAATTTCCAACCAGTTTCCATTTCCAAGTTAAGCTCGTTTGAGGTAAGTTTTACATGCCAGTACGATTATTTTTTGTTTGTTTTCTTTATGTTTATGAAAACCCTGTTTCAATAAGATGAAGTAATACATTGATGATTTAAGTAGATTTATAAGGTTAAATAGATTCTTAAATTGTATGAGTACATATTGTCTATCAAATGGAGTATAATATTATGAATTTAATATTGTAAGTGTATATGTATATATATAAGTATGTGTGTGTGTTCTGTTTAGAAAAAAAAAAAAAAGAGAAAAACAAGAGAAACATAGTTGATATTTTGGTTATGTTTTTCATTGAGTCTTCAAAGATGTACTACTCAAAGAGAAATATAAGAAAAGCAAGACCATTAGTACTTACCATGTTTCTCATTGTGTTCTGATATGAGTTTCATTATGAACTAAAGATAGGTTGTAGATGAGAAGTTTCATGTTGAAGATAAAAAGACGTTAGAAGTTATTATGATGGGTAGTTTCTGCGTATGTTTCGATATTAACTATGGTTTCTCAAGAAGCCTGTAATTGTATAAGTTGTTTTTGTATTAAATTTTATAGTTAATTATCGTTCTATAAAAGTTTGTAAAGGTATAAAAGATAATCTATATATTATATTATATTATATATATATTCTGTCGAGGCTTAGTTTTTAACCTCTAGGTGGATTAGAGGTAAGCCTAAAATAAGTGTGGAGGGATAAAAAGTTAATAAAGCATTTGTCGAGGCTAAAATTTAGACCTCAACATGCCTTTGACAAACACTAAATAATGTGGAGTCTTTAGTCTTAAAGCTTAGTAACCATTGAGGCTTAAAGTCAAGCCCTCAACGTACCACGCAATGGTTATTAAGTCTCATCGATGTTAAAAATAAACAATGTATATTGAGCACAACTTCTATCGAAGCCTAAAGTCGAGCTCTCGACATGCCCTTAACATAAGTTGTGAAGCTTTTCATCAACAATCGACCCATTATATGATGAGGTTCAACATGATTTTCTTTTAACAATGTACCCCACAATTCTTTCTAAGCTACCCTCAACCTTTAGTTTGTTTCAAAATGTGGATTAATAGAAATGTGTTATATTTATAGGAGTGTATAAATGTTAAATTATGTTTTAATGTGGAATATATTCAAATTTTATATTGAATTCTTTTCTTACAGATTATTCGTGTTAGTTGAATGTATCTTCTAGTTTCTTAACAAACACATGACACATCATGTATGCAGTAATATGGATGTTGTTTACTTAGGATAAACATATCCTAAATTGATCTTAATTAACAAAGGCCTAAAAAAAAGTGGTTGAATTAATTGTGCTTTCATCATTGAATAAGGTTTGGGAAGCAACAACCTATCTTAGTGGGACACAATAGTTTAGGCTCTTACACCACCCCCGTCATAGTGCTATGGCAATTTATAAGTAACTCAGCAGGTATTCGATAGGGTTAACGATATCGGCATAACGTTTACTTATTCTTAATAGGAAATAATATGATTCAGTTCATATTTTTGGGACTGGTTGAACTAAGTAATATTACGAATTAAGTTAAGAAAATATTAGAAATGGTTGTGAACCTTAGATAAAGCTACTATCCTTTTCAGTTACATCATCTAGGAGATATAGGTATTTAAGTTGCCTATATCAACCCCCTAAACATCGTGCTGTTACTCAGGACCCTTAGCTTCCCGGTGGCTTGTTCCAAAGTTTGAATACTCCTATGTTACTTGATAAACTCAATTGTGAGATAATAAATCGATGGTTATTGCATTACATATAGTCTAAGTATGCTTGTCACTTTATAGTTGTTTGTGTTACTTACGTGCTAAGCCTTTGGCTCATGTTTCTTCTATTTCAAGTGTTGATAAGGATAATTTTTATTCCCAATTGGGTTATGGATCTAATTTTGAAGATTTTATGGATGAATTGGAGGATTAAAAATGTCAACTATGATGATGATCTTCTTGTGATAGATATAGAAATGCGTTTTCTGTATACGTATATTTTATTAAAGATTTTTGTGAAGCTTCGTATTTTGCAAAGGCTTGATCATAAACCTTGGTACATAATAATAACATATGAAGTTTTTCTTATGCATTAATAGACAACCAAGTACTTGTTTTGTAAGTTTTATATTTCTTCTAATGAAAAATTTTGATAAATGAATCTTATGGTATATTTAGATAAACATTTATACAAATCATTTCTTTAAAGATAACCTTATATATAATATTGCAATATTACATGTGGCTGGGGGACTGTTCACGCTAGGATTCTTATATCATGTTGTGCCAGTCCTTATGAATTTATAAAGAATATCGAGAGAGAATTTTATAAAGAATTTTCTAAATAAATAGAATTTATAAACCAAATTTATCAAACTTTGCATTGAATTTATGTAATTGTTGATTTTAATGCATTAGATATGTAGAAGCAAATTATGTAATAAACCAATTTAATACATAAATCAAGTTTAATTTTCTACAAGACTAAGTTTTTTTAACCCCACCATACTTAGCATGCAACACCACACACACAATAACTTTCAAATGCCTCAAAAGTCAAAATTTTGCTTTATCTATATAAGCTAAATTGTCAAGTTTTTTATAGAAATTCTCCTCCTTCTTTCTTATTGAAATGATGTATTTTCACACACACACACTCGACATTTCTTCTTCTATTTTCCTTCTCACATTATCAAGAAAACTCAAGCTAAACTTCTATCATCAAGCCAAGGCAAAAGTAGGTAAGCTAATAGTTGCTTTTACTTTGTTGATTGTGTATTTGAGTATGTGTAAGTTAAGAGTCCTTGTTGGTAGATGGAATAAATAAGGTTGTTATGAGTTTTGTTGATAGATATGTGAAGTAGAGTTATGAAGTTTTGGTCTAAAGTCCTAAATCATGGATGTCATGAACTATGGTTAGTTGGGTGAGTTGATATGGAGAGTGGTTAAGTGTTGGAAGATATGAAGGAGTGAGAGGTGGATATGAGTCTTGTGTGTTGATGATAGAGTATATTTGATGGTAATATGACCTTTGAAGTTGGTTAAAATATGTAAAAGTGTGAACTTTAGAAGTGTTGTTTGCTGACTTTTCTATATGGGCCATGGTAGAGGGTGTGATGTGTTCTATGTTCACATCTGGGTGAATACACCCCCCCTTCCTCCTCCCCCCCATACGGGGCATGGCAAGTGGTGTAAACCCTTATATCTACGATTGAGTTGATACACCCCTCCATATGGGGCATGGGAGGGGACATGCTAGCCTCTATGTACCAGCCCTATTGATAAGCCCATCCATACGAGGTATGGTGTGGTGTCATGGGACAAAAGTTTCACCCCTGAAAGAGTTTCCATGTGGCATTTGACCATCCCTCATATCATCGTTTGTTGTTTATCTAGATAGCGAGCCAGCTTTATCTTCCCTAGCTTCTCAGGTTTGTTTTGAGCCCCACATTCTCATAAGGAACGTCCTCTTGGCTTTGTCACGATCCTCCATATATTTGGGAGGTTGAACTATGTCAACTGGTTTCAGCCTGCCTTGGCCTCATTAGGAGGGCGACATCAATTCCAAACCAGTTTGTCCACGAGAGGCTAAACCAACACCACGAATAAACCCTTTATTGATCCCACTCAAAACACTATGTGCTCAAGTTAAACACTCCCACAAGATCCTTGACTCTTGGACCGTGATATTCTCTCCTACTTATGACGTCCTCGTCATGAAGCAAGTCTGCTATTGCCACCATCCACTCAAGCTCTCAACCCCTTTTCCACACCTGTTGTCACATACACCTAAGATCATCTCCACCACTTCAGGCTTCCATAGGCTTCCTCTCTCCCTTACCCAATCCTCCATCCCCTATGATCACCTCTTGTTGAGTTACCCAACAATTGTGTTTAAGCATAAGATCTTGCTTCAATCCCAACTCGCGACATAATTACCCTCTAGCAATGATGTCCTTTTCTGGTGGCCGCTCTACTTGAGTTTCATCTACACGAGCTGAATTGACAACAAGATTACGGTAAACTCTTGTCTCCATGACTCATGACACAACAAACCTCTTGTAACGATGTCCTCTCTCTGGTAGCCGCTCCACTTAAGCTTCATTCACATGAACCGCATCGATAACAAGAATTACCCACTCACAAAGCACTCTGGGTAGAATCTAAGCGGACCGATGGAGTTGGGAACATCCTCTCTAATACCAATTATCACGGGACGGGAGTTTCACCCCTCAAAAAGTTCTTGTGCAGTACTCGACCATCCCTCATATCATCATTTGTTGTTTATCTAGATAGCGAGCTAGCCTTATCTTCTCTGACTTTCTAGGTTTGTTCCAAGCCCTACATTCTCATAAGGAGTGCCCTCTTGGCTTTGCCACGATCCTCCATATGTCTAGGAGGTTAAACTATGTCAATTGGTTTCGACCTACCTTTGCCTCATTAGGAGAGCGGCATTAACTCCCAACCAGTTTGTCCACAGGAGGCTAGTCCCGCCTTCAGATGTAACCTACACTACGAACAAACCCTTTACTGATGCCACTTAGAATACTATGTGCCCAAGTTAAACACTCCCACAAGATCCTCAATTCTCGGACCATGACATGTGGGACGTGGTGACCCCTATCCCTTGCCTTGCTCCATACGCCCCTTCATATAAGGCATGATCACCCAAATTTATACAACTCAAAAATAATAATCATTAAGAAAATAAAATAAAATTTTTTAACAAGTTTTAAGAAAAGTCATGAAAACCACTTTTAATTTTTCACGATCTAAGGATATTAAAAATATAAATAATTTAATGATCTTCTAAAATTTTGAATTATTATATTTCAAGATAAAATCCTTCCATAACTTCTTGATAAAGTTCTACAAATATAACAAGGATAAAATTAGAAATACATATATATATATATATATAATAAACAAAAATAAAATTCAATTAAGTGATAGCAATAACCAAAGTTATAAAATAAACCATTCCGGATAATTAAAGAAATAAATGATGAGTGAATAAATAATTATAAAGGAATGATACTAAATCTAAATAACTTAAATCTTTAGATGTTCTATAAAAACAAAAATATTACAAGAAACACGAAATCATTATAATAAGAAAGAATAAAAAAATATGAATTATGAAAATAATTATAAAACAATATCAAGTGCCGATATGCTTTAAATAATGGAAAACCACAAGAAATATCAAACGGATCTAAGATAATTAGAATAAAATAATGAAAACATAAGTAAAAGAATAAATCTTAAAATTATCAAGAGCATTTTATTTTATAAAATTTAAAGCTAATATGTATAATGCCAACGACCAATTGTTACATCCCAAAGAGTATCTTAAACATGGCAGCTCGCCACACTCAATATTAAGACTTAAGTATGACAATCTTAGTCATCTCAAAAGTCTCGATATCAGGTGTAAGGCGTACAATCACAATCGTAGAAGACCAAATTTTGGATCAAGCCATTTAAGCAGTTATACATAATAATAGTTATACATAATCGCAATATAATAATATAAGAAGGTAAATCATAATAATATAACAAAGGTTCCATAAATATAAAGAGTCTTACAAACATAAAGGGGCATTCCCCTCTAAAAAATAACTAAGTCTAACAGAGTCCATTTTCAAAATAATTACATTTTTGAGTTTCCAAAATACCCAAAACCTTCACATATATTAGAAATTGAGTTTAGGTAGATTTGGATAAATTAAATGAATTATAGGATATAACTAGACAAGTTGACATAACTAGATTAATAATTAACTAAGTCGAATTTGAGATTTGAAATCTAAATTCTCCAAACAAGTCATTAAAATGTTTAGAGGATTCCTAACCCTTAATTCTTAGCCAAAACTCTAATTCCTAAATCCTCACAAAATTTGAGCTCATTTGCTTGAATAAAAATATCAGTTCTTAAACCTGAACTCAAATTAAATATATTTTTATCTAAATTAAATTCCTACATTAAGTTCTTATTTTAAGTTCTTAATTTCTAACCTATTAGTTCATAAATCATCTTCTAAATACTTCTAGAACTATAGATATTGATCTGATAGTTCTAAATCTAATACCTTATTTTGAAAATATATTTATATTTATATTTTCCATTTTATTTCTTTTTGTTCCCTGCCTTTTATCTTTCTTTCTCTCTCTCTCTTCTTCTTCTTCTTCTTTTCCCATATCTATTTCTTCTTCTTCTACTTTCCTTTTTCTTTTTCTCTCAAATTCTTCTCTTTAAATCTCAAATTCAAGAAGGAATAAAAGATAATCAAGTTAGAAATGGGGATTGGAGAAGGAAATCAAGCTAGAAGTATAAAGAAAACTCAAGAGTGCATGTGTTCTTAGATAGATAAGTTTCTATTTCAATTCATTTTTTTTACTTTAATTGTTCTTTATATGTTTATATGATGTATGGATGTTATAAATAAGTTAAAAGCGTTGTTTATATATGTATTTATTGGATTTATGGATGATGGGAGTTAGGATTGTGATGAGGAAAATGATGAATTGAGAATAGAAGTTTGATGGAGTTGTTGGAAGTGTTGAAGTGTTTGAGTTATTTAAAATGATATTTGAAGTGTTTGATATGTTGAAAGTAAAGTATATTCATGTTTAAAGTTGTATATGTGTTTAAAATGATGTTTGAAGTTGATAAAAATGTTTTCAAAAGTGGTTTTCAAAAGAATACAGGCTGTCAAAAAGACATTTTTGTGACAAGCCATGTCACAAAACATGTCAAAGGCTTTTCTTTGAAATTTTAAGTGATATTTTGGAGACATGGCCTGTCCCCAAGCCGTGTCGTTAGCTATGGTGATATTACCCGATCGACATTTTGGAGAGTCGACTTGTCCCTTGGCCGTCTCCCTTGAAAAGTTGAATTTTCAAATTCAAGTTGCCATAGAAAGCTTAAAAAGAGATCTACAACTTTCATGTTTTGAGTTTTTATAAATTCAAAATGTATCGATACTTAAATTTTAGTTCTTTCCAGCTATTGTGTTTTTCAAACTAAGTTAAAAATTTTTGTTTTGCATGTTAAATGTGTTTTGCTTAGGTAATGGATCTTTTTGGACTAAAATAAGATAGATAAGTGATATTTGATGTGTTATGTTAATTGATTGATATAATTAAGCATGAATTAAGTGCATTTGTAGATTTAATAAATAGTTGAATTAAATATAAAAGTTAGTTATAAAATGCACTTAGCTAACAAACTTAGGTTCAACTTGATTAAATAGACTTGAGTAAGTTAAAATGAATTAGATTGAGTTAGTTTAACCATCTTTGACTTAGTTTTTGAATTAAACGATTAAGGTTAATTAATTTAGCTAAGTTTAAGTTAATGTAAGCTTGAATTGACATAGATCCTAAATGTACAATGAATTAGTAATGAATCTAAGTACAACATGACTTAATGAACTTCACTAAGCTAAAATGAGTTAGATTATTTAAGTTTAATCAATTTGATTTAGTAAATGAATTAAATGAGTAATTCTAATTAATTTGGCTAAAATTAAGCTAAAATAGGTTAATAGCTAATAATTAACTTAGATGAATGAATTAGGATGATCTTTGAGTAATATGTGGAATATTTTGTTTCAAATGTGTGTTTACTTGGAAAATGAGTGTTTTTTGGTATATGAATTCTTTGTTAATGCTTTTGTAATAAAACACTATAAATAAAGAGAAAAGAAATTCTTTGACAAGCAAAGGAGAATTATCTTTATTTTGGCGGGGCAACATTCGCAGCCATAGTGGGGTTCCACATTAGTGTCTGATCAAATAGAGTTTAATAAAAGTTTGATATAAGTTCTTATATGAATTTGATATAAGTGGATGTTAGTTTAATTTCTTATATGAGTTCTTTCCTTAACAGTGATGGATATCTAACATATCTTCTGAGATGGTTTCTGATCTATCTTCTGAGATAGCTTCTGCCTTTGTTTGGATTTCATATTCAAGGTACACAGTGACTTGCGTGTTGGATATTAGAATAGGCATCTAAAATGGATTAAGAACTTAAACTCGGCTTAATAATTGATGAGTGTTGGTTGTCTATTACGCAGTTGAATCTGGTTCAAGGAACGGCAATCTTGTCATGATGCAATCACATGGTAGTTAGGTGCTTTAACCTTAGTCATGATGCAATGACTTTACCATGATACAATAGTATGCTATGATGCAATAGCGATTCTTTTATGGTTAAGCAGGTGATCGATGGAGAGTGTAGTGTATGTATAACGTTTGCTTAAACTTGGAGGGAAATACCATGGTTTAGTTCAACATTTATGGGAATGGGTGAACTAGTAAAATATTGTGGACTAAGTTATGTTAAGTTGAGTAACGGCGACAAACTCTACATGAGATTACTTTTATGGAATAGATATAGGGGATATAGGTATTTGAACTGCTCATATCAACCACTTGAGCAGCTGCTGTTACTCAAGACCCCCAGATTCCCATTGGCTTGTTCTGGAGTGTGAGTGCTCCATTGTTGATTTATTTATTTTAATGGAAATATAATAACTTGTGGATTGATGCATTGAATTTAGTTAAGCTTGCGTGCCTCTCCGTCTGTGATTGTGTTACTGTGTAATGAGTTTCGGCTCATTATTGTTGTTATTTTTCTTTTCTCCAGGTGATATATTGAGGATGATGATGATGATTGATAATGATTTTGTTTTTGATGATGATGATTGATGTGATGATGCTTGACTCGGCTTTTGGGCGCTTATGATGATTCGAAGACGATTTGTGGATGAGTGAAGTGAGTAGAGTGTGGATGTAGTTTAGTTATTTTATTTCTTTTTGTTTTGTACTAGTGAGAGCTGGATTTTTGATTTAAACTTGTTATATTCTTTAAAGGGCATAGTGTAGCCATGTTTTGTAATTTAATTTTTGCAAAGCTTTGTTTAATTGAATAATTTTCCATTTGAGAGAGTGGAAGTTTTGAAATGTCTTTATTTCGAAATTATTTTATAAAATTTATTTCCGCTGCTAAATCTAGTTTTGTCAAAATATAACTAAATGATTTCATAACCTAAAATTGAGTAGCAATGTTCAACATAAATATCTTCTTTTAAGACAACCTTATGTATAATTCGTAAGAGTTATACATGGTTAGGGACTTGGTGTGCTTAATTTGAGAATTGAGCATGTCGGGTCTTTATAGTTTCACTTGAAAGCCTATATCTACTCTAACTCTTGACCACAACTCTTGGCTTGAAAAGGCATTATTTAGGTAAAATATCTCCTCAACTCTGACCAAAGGTATGAGAGCTGAAACAAATATCTAAGAGGTATAAGCAACAAGCTTAGTGAGAATTATTTCCACAATTAAGCACCTAACAACCAATAATCAAAACAAGTTAATTTAAAACAACCAAATGATGTAAAAGCATGTAAACATACAATACCTATGATTTTTCAAGAATCATATGTTGAACGATTTATCCCTCCATTCGAGGTTAGGTATTCCAGGTCATGTAGACCGATTTTTATTAACACAATTCCTTTGTAGTTTTTGTTCAAGCCACTACCTAACTACAAAAGTATATTCATTTCTTTGTAATTTTTATTCAAGCCACTATCCAACCACAAAAATATAGTTTATTCAAGTATTTTATGCACCACAATTTAATTCGAGCGACCCTTCGCCGTTTTGTAGATCTTTCAAGCTCTACGAACCTCCTTACTATGCCTTTGTCCTACCAAGGGTATAGTAATTAATGCAATGAGCTCACCCAATGATATGCATGAATCAATTTAATTAAGTACTCATGGTATGATTAAATATTTTACAGGTGATCATAGAATTTGTAGACAATCATTCTTATACTAGATCAAACATTCATTTTAAACAATTCATACCTCGATATACTTAATTATAATTTCAACCATATATGTAAAGCACATACACTTTTTCATTTTATCTTTTCTTAATTCTAATGTGTAAGCCCCTAGATTTTTTTGGTAATGTAGTAAACCCTAGAATCAGAAGTCGAATCGGAATCCTGAAGTTAACCTAGTTCTATGTTTAGTCTAGTGAATCTAGATCCGACAATCCTATGTTCTTAAACCCTAAACAACAGAATTGAAATAATTATGGATAATAGTTTGTAATAATATAGGGAAGCTTAAAAATATCATATTCATTAATTTTCAATGTATTTCATATCCAAACGGAATCAGTTTTCGAAAAATGTGTCTCAGGGCTCAAAATAGTAAAAATATTCCAAATATATCGTTAGACTCGTAAAAATATAAGGTTTTCAAAAATATCAATTTTATAATTTTTTTGGTAGCTAAAAATATCAAATATCGCATTTATACATGTATTTTCTTACTATCAGTATTTTATTAGTCATATCTACTTTATATTATACTATTTATTACTATTCTATACATTTCATCTATCTCTACTTTTGGGTACCACCTATTCTTGCAATCTATATACTTATTTGTTACAATTTTCTTTTCTTATAAAAATTCTACACCACATATTACTAAACTTCTCTTGCACTTTTCTTCAAATATTAATTTTAAATTACCTTTTTCTTTCATGCCATCAATTTTCTTTTCTTTTTCATTTATTTAATTAACTACAATTTCCCTCCAACATTTCCTATAAATAACTCCTCCTCTTTCATTTCTTTCACACTTCATCCACTCACAAATTTACTATAAAAAACTCTCTAAAATTTTCCTCTCCAAACTCCTTCTCAAATTTCCTCTCTACATATTCTTAAAATCCTCTCAAGGTCTTACCAACACCACCACTTTTTTTCACTATCATTTGTCTTTTAGGTAATAAACCTTCTTCATATTACTTCTACCATATCATATAACTTTACATAACCATGGTGTGAGTTTCCTAAACTTATTGTTATGGAAGCTACACTATGTTCATGTATTGTTCTTGTTCATGAACATCCATTGCTATATTTTATATGTTGTTATTATATTTTGCTCATATTATTGTTGTTGTTATTATGCTAACTTATTATTTATATCTAACTAAATATATCTATGTATTTATATATATTCTTTAGAGCATATAAGCTTACTTGTTATTTATTTATTTTCATGCTTTGCAATTTATTTACTTATTTCATGCTATTTTAAGACTAAATAGTCTTAGACTTGTCATCATCAAGTCAAACAATTTTCTTTTTTTGTTCTGTACTAGTCCATTTCTTAGTCCGAGAGCCTTGATTCAAAGCTTAGACTCTCAATACTTGACTTATATTATCTTGCTTATTAATTTTTTGTTTTGTTTATGCTTGTTATTATCCTCATATTCATGCAAAATAAAGGTTGTTGTCTAAATCGCAAAGATTAAACTATATATTTTGCAAAAGAGATTTTTGTCATCAAAGAAGAGTTCTAAATGAAATTTAGATTTTTTAAATCAATAAAGGAAATCTATTTTTTTTCCTCAAATCCTTAGGAAGAACTCACTATATGTAAATCTCCGAAATTTTTGGATTCGAATTATAGTTTAAACCCTAATCGGAAGTCAATCGAATTTTCCAAAGTCAACAAAACCCTAGTTTAACCATAACCGCTTAAGTCCGACATTGCCGTTTTCTCTAGCCCTAGAAAACGAAGTGGGAATAATTAGCTATAGTAGTTCGTAATAGCTATAGGTTACACAAAAATACCAGTTTCGCAAAATTCAAGTGTCCTTTGAACCGTATCGGACACAGTTCTTGAAAAATGTGACCCGGAGCTCGGAATAGTAAAAATATTCCGAATATACCATTAGACTCAATAATATAAGATTTTCAAAATAACAATTATATAATTTTTCGGTAGCTAAAAATAATAGATATCACATTTATACAAGTATTTTCTTACAACGACATTAAATTGTCATGTCTATTTTCACATTACACTATTTTCTACTATTCTACACTATTCACCTATCTCTACTTTTTCTTACAACCTACTCTTACAACCCATACACCTATTTCTTACACATTTTCTTTTCCAATACAATTTCACATCTTTCATTTCTTACTTTTAATTATCAAAAATACAAAAAATTAAATTTTTCTTCCCCATTTCCCCATATGTAGCGCCGGCCCGCTCTCTATCTCTTCCAATTTGTTTTATTTTTATTTTATTTAATTAACACAAATTATCTCTCACATTTTCCTATAAATACCCCATCATACCTTCACTTCTTTCACACTACTTCTTTACTAAAGTTACTCTCTCATCTCTTAAGAATTCTCTTCAAGAAGTTCTTACAAGAAAGCTCTCTCTAGTTTCTTCTTTTAGGTAAACTTTCTTCAAGAAATTCCTATGTTCATCTACTTAGTATGAACTTAGTGTGTGTTTTCTAAAACCATGAAGGTTAAGAAAGCAACAATAGGTTCATACTTTGTATTTGTTCATAATCTCTGTAAACCCCCAAATTTTCGGAATCGGTTTAGCATAAAACCCTAAAGCGAAAGTCAAACGAAACCCTAAAGGTCAACAAAACCCTAGTTTACCGTAACTGATTAGATCCGGCATTGCCGTTTTCTTTGGCCCTGGAAAACGAAGTTGGAATAATTAGCTAGAATAGTTCGTAATAACCATAGGTTTTATAAAAATATCACTTTTGCGAATTTCGGGTGTCCTTTGAACCCGATCGGACACGGTTCTCGAAAAATGTGTCCGAGAGCCCGGAATATTAAAAATATTCCGAATACACAGTTAGACTCGTAAAAATATAAGTTTTCCAAAAATATTAGTTTCGTAATTTTTCGGTAAGTAAAAATAACAGATATAGCTATTATACTTGTATTTTCTTACTACCGGTACTTTATTAGTCATTATATCTTACATTACACTATTCATTATTATTCTACAATATTCTTTTATCTCTACTTTTTCTTACACCTATTCTTACACTCTACATAACATATAAACTTAACTTTTTACCTTTCCCATAACTTTATTTCACATCTACCTTACACATTACATCTTTTATTTATCAAAAAGTAAAAAAAAAAAAATCACATCCCCCCCCTCCCATGCATGGTCGGCGCCCCTTGTCCCCCTTTCTCTCTCAATTTGTTTTATTTTTCTTTTATTTTAATCACTCAAAAATCACTCCTCAATTTCCTATAAATACCCCCCTCCTCTTTCACTTCTTTCACACCACTTCTTCACTAAAGTTACTCTCTCAAAATTTCTACCCAATTCTCCCCAAGAAAATTCTTCCAAGAAGTTCTCTTTAGTTCATCTTCTTTAGGTAAAAATTCTTCAAGAAATTCCTATGTTCATCTACTTAGTATGAGCTTAGTGTGTGTTTTCTAAAACCATGAAGGTTAAGAAAGCAACAATAGGTTCATACTTTGTTTTTGTTCACAATATAAATTCCTTTATGTTCCTTACTATCTAATATATCTATATAGTTATATACATTATTTAGAGCATATAAGCTCATTGTCATGCAATTTATTTACTTCATTGCAATTTATTTAATTTTAAGTTGTTTATAAGACTAGTCATTCTAGTCTTAGACTTGTCCTCATCAAGTCAAAACAAGTTTTTCTTTCTTTCATTTTATTTTATTATGAGACTAGTCTACTTCTTAGTCCCGGGAGCCTTGAAAAAGCTAAGACTCCAATACTTGACTTTATTATTTATGTTTTATGTTATTTTGTTTATTATTATTCTCATAATCATATTCATATAGATTGTTGTCCAAAAATTTTAATTTCTAAAGATAATTAAACAAAAGAAGGATTTTGTCACTTAGAAATAAGTTTATGTAAAGCATAAAATCTATAAGATAACAAAAATAAACTCATTCCTTTTTAAGTTACAAAAAGAACTCACTATAATTTTAGAAACTATTTTTACTTAAAAAGCTACTTAAACCTTTATTATTCCACTTTGTTTTTCAAAAGAAAATATTTGTTGATACAAAAATGGTTCTTTTTATAAAAAGATAAATAAGATGAATGGCTAAGAAATTTTCAAGTAAAGACCTTTACAAACAAATAGGCAAAGAAAATCTATGAATTGAAAACAAAAATAAAGTTATTCCTTTTCAAGTTACAAGAGGAAATCAATAAGATTTTAGAAACTAGTTTTACTACAAACAGTTCTTAACAAATTCGAATCGGATCAGTGAAGAAGATGATGAACAGTACCAACACTGTCTCAAGGCTGGCAGTGTAATCGCTCAACGCCGGCTGCTTACATGGATAGGTCGACGGTGTAGAGACGGCTTACACTGATCAGAGGTTACGTAAAAATAATTTTCACGTAAAAATGAAATTAAGCCGGCTACCTGGGGATATACGTCAATGGGGTAAGGCCAGCGTATGTTGAAAGTCGACAGCTTTCAAAGCCGATGCAACCAATCTGAAATATTTTCCAAAACTAAATCTACACCGGCACCTGGGTTTGAAAGCCGGCGGCTTTGAGCCGGCGTACACCCAAATTTCCTTAACGAACGTTAACTTTGAAATAAACAGAACTTATATATATATATATATCATAAGCCTACTGAGTATATTATACGCCTATGTAATAATATAGGATTTATTAATAGATAAGTAAATACAAATAACTAGAATATTTTGATTAATATCTAATAATTCTTAAAACCCTAGAGTTAAGGAAAAATATTTAGTGTTAAGTAAAGTTAGTAATAGACAAATATTTGTTCTAAATACATAAAATAGGTAAGAATGAAAATTGAAATAAGCTAAATTTTCGAGTAATGTGACTTCTAAAAATAACAAAATAATTATAGGAGATAAATTAAGAGAAACACGACGACACTAAATAATAATAAATGAAGATAATTTTCTATATTGAGACTAGTATATAATAATATAAAATTAGCAATTGTTACTAGCAAAACTTGATAAAAATCGAGCCTAGGACACTAGCCAAATATAGGAATTTAATTATGACCTATATTGATGAATACTTTATTCATCTTAATAGGTGACTTTGATACAGTAAAGGATCTACTAACTGATTATTACAACTGAATCAGTATGAGCAGGTGAGTAATTCAGTTATATTATACTGTTTGTGCTTATAAATAGTTGAATACGTAATACAAAGATAATCAAACGATTGTTTGGTTGAAGGTATGTTATGATCTGATTGTATGATTGTTAAGATATTCTTATAAAAGCGATAATACAATGATTTGATGATGTGAAGTAGTATAATGATGATTATGTGTAATGTATGGTCACCGTGAAATTGATTAAGAATTATTAACTTAACAAAATAATCTGATCATTCATTACACGAACTGCATTATTGCATATATATTAGGGTGACAGCCTGCTACGTATTAATATTTCGGATCTCTGTTTATGCTTGGTTGTTCTAAGTGTTAGTTCTTCTAAGGTATTCTTTGTTCTGTCGGTTCTACGAGAACTAAGTGGCATCGAAGAACGCCGCCCGTAGTATCGCTTTGAAAAGATTAATACTTAGGGAGTTTCTAAGGGGATTATAGGAGATGGTCAGTTTAATCGATTATATTCAAAGTGATAACCCTAAAACGAGAAATCGTTGATTCTCCTGTGTATTTAGTCTCTCCTGGACAGGTGGGTCATAAAGTATGGTTCTTTAAGCCTTAAAAAGTGGGCGTAAATCTTTTTCCTGTTTGGATTCTAGATCATCCAAGATTGTATTGTGCATATGGTTGAGTGCTTGCATTGCATATGATTTGCTAATAACTTGTGTGATGTATGGTATGTCTGGTTATTCACTGAGCTGTGGTTTCGCTCATACTCCAACAGTCCTTTCAGGTTTACTTTACGACCCTGGTTAGTCACTTCCAAGAATATAGCTTCGGTAAGAGCTTAGGAGCTGAAAGTCTACGGTTCTAATTTGGTTTAATGGTTATGTAGTATTAAAATAGATTATCTAGTTGTGAACTATATTAAGATTATTTGGTTTATGATAGTTTTGTAATATTTTAAGATAGAAGTTATTTATTTCTTTCATGTATTTGTCATTTCTTATCAAGCAACTAAAAGATCCTGTTGTTTTGAAAACCTGTCATTCTTTGAAGGTAATCTAGTAATAGTATTCAAGTGTGACTTGTTTACTACTACTAGGGCACCCTCGGGGCATGACAGAATTAAGTTGGTATCAGAGTATGGTTGCTAGTATAAGAAAGATAAATATGTGAAAGAATTTCATTGGTGAATGTAGTAAGTTAGATTTAGTTAGCATTCTTTAAGTAATAGTTGGGTAGTTATGGGTAGAGTTATACTGCACAACTAGGAATAAAATATGTGTGATTATTATTAATCATGCAAATTTTGTTGTGTGCAGACTAATCCTGCTACATGTCATATTAGATGGGAGATTTTTAGTATGCAGGAAGAGGAGACATTGATAGGTTACAGGCACAGACTGTGAGTCCTGGTAGAGGACTTGTATTTGTGTGGAATCACTAAAACCTTAGATGAGATTCTCAGCACCTAGAAGCGAGGATTATTGCCTTTGTTTAAAGGTTGGTTATTTCTGATGGAGCAGGCTTTTCCAGATAATGGATCAGCTATAGAGATGCTCTACAGATTCGAGAGATTGGTAGTTCAGAAAGGATGTGGCATGGAGATTGACAATATAGCTTTCATAGTTTCATCCACACCTGTGAGACCATATCCCCTAGATTTTAGAGTCTAGGTATCCATTGGCAGAGGAGCTGTTTATGCTCATGATATTAGACAGGATCATGCCAGGGTGAGAGGCGATGCAACTTATGATGATGACTTAATGCTTGCACGGGTTAGTAGATGCAGCCATTCCAGACGCATTTTGATGAGGAAACCACCTATTATACCCGATATAGCAGGTGAGTTCTAGCGTCCTACTTCTGTGCAGGATAGACTGGTACAGGAATCAGTTCAGACCATTGTTCATGCAAGAAGTATAACAACCGAATTGCTGGATGAAAAAGAAGGTAAGAGACGAAGGATCAAAGCAAAAAATATTTTTCTGATTATAATTATGCTAAGTGGATTGGATCAGCATGTGGAGGATGGATTGAGAGAGATATACCACCTATTTCTGAGAGTGAGTTGAGGCCTGCGCCTAGGGACATCAGAGTGATGGACACAGATCTGACTTTAGCACCTCCAGGAGAGAGAGACTCGATGATTGAGATTGATGATAGCAGTTCAGAGGGAGAGGATAATTACCCTCATTTAGGTCCTCAGGAGAAGGGCAAGGGTCGTCTCTATCCTAGTCCTTGAGTCTGATCTAGTAGGTCATGATGATGATGTATTATCTATTTATGAGGACATAGTAGTATGATATCGGTAGACTCTTGATGATCTGCATATGGTATGTAGGACGATGCATATGTATCTTTTAATGACTATAGTAGAAAAACTAGGTTTAATGTTAGTGCCATTTTTGAAATGTACATAATGCACTAACCACGAGAAGCTTTGATGTATTTTGTTATGTATATATATGTGTCATATATATATGAATGACTTTGATGACTTTTGGTGAAAATGACTTATGATCTAATTTAAGTAACATGTTTAATGTTAATAGAATGCCAAGAGGAAGAAATAAAAGTAGAAATGCCAGGATTTCAAGAGATCCACCAATAGATGCTCATGCAACATCTCAAAACCGAATTGAGGATGTTTTACAAAGCCTTCAACAACAAAATGTATTGATTTTGCAAGCTTTTCAAAATATTCAAGCAACAAATGTAGCACCACCTGTTGGGACATCAGCAATGCCTCCACCATTTCCCAGAGGAAATGAAATACGTACTCCACCGGTTCAATTTTAGGAAAATGGACCAGTGAACCCTAATGAGTATACTGCTGAGGTACAAGGTCCCCTTGATATGAGCAAGAATTGCCACCACCACCACCTTTACGTCCTCAGAGAAATTTGGTGCTAGAGTTCATTAAATGCAACAGATATTTTGAAGGACTACCGGGAAAGCCAGAAGAAGCTGAGGACTGGCTAGCTCAGATTGAGCGATCCCTGGATGTTTTCCAAGTACCTGAAGCTCTGAAAGTATCATATGGGACTTATTTACTAAGATTAAGAGCAAGAATATGGTGGAATTCAAAACAAAAAAGTTTGTCACAACCGATTACTTGGGAAGTATTTAGATAAGAATTTTTGAAGGAATATTTTCCAGGCAGTCTAAAAGCAAAATATAGCACTGACCTGATGAATTTGACGCAAGGAACTAAGATGATTGATGAGTATGAACATGAATTTAATTGGTTGTTACAGTTTGCTCCAAAGGCTTATCGGGACGGTGATGAGCTAAAGAGACAGATTTTCATGGCTGGACATGAGCCTCATTTTCAAAGAAGACTTGCTGAATTTGAGGTTGATAACTTTGCAGCCATGATAGAAAAAGCTCGAATTATTGAACGAGCAAGGAAGTATGAAATTGAGAGGTATAAGAAGAAAGGAACTATTTTCGGGAAGAGAATGTATGAGGGTTCTATGGCAAGTTCTGTGCCTAAGAAGGGTAAATTCTTCAAACCTTTCAATGTGAACAAAGGAGGAGTAATGGGAAAGAATAATGTTACATGCTGCAAATGTAAATCCCCGAAAATTTTGGATCCAAATCAAAGCCTAAACCTTAATCGGAAGTCAACCGGATTTCCAGAGTCAACAAAACCCTAGTTTACCTTAACCGTTTAAGTCCGGCATTGCCGTTTTCTCTAGCCCTAGAAAACGAAGTTGGAAAAGTTAGCTATAATGGTTCGTAATAGCTATAGGTTGCATAAAAATATCAGATTGAAGAAATTCGAGTGTCCTTTGAACCCGATCGGACATAGTTCTTGAAAAACGTGTCCGGAAGTCCGGAATAGGAAAATTATTCCGAATATACCGTTAGACTCGTAAAAATATGAAATTTCCAAAAATATCAATTTCGTAATTTTTCATTAACTAAAAATATCAGATATCGCTTTAATACGTGTATTTGCTTACTACCGGCATTAAATTGTCATGTCTACTTTTACATTACACTATTTTCTACTATTCCACACTATTCATCTATCTCTACTTTTTCTTACAACCTACTCTTACAAACCATACACCTAGTTCTTACACATTTTTATTTCCAATACAACTTCACATCTTTCATTTCTTACTTTTAATTAACAAAATAACAAAAAAATAAATTTCTCTTCCCCCAATACACCAAAATTGCGCCGGCCAGACCCCCTCCATGCATCAATTTGTTTTATTTTTCACTTATTTAAATAACACAAATTATCTTCCACATTTTCCTATAAATACCCCCTCATTCTGTACCAAAATCTCTCTCAAAATCTCTCAAGAGTTCTTTCAAGAAGTTCTTCCTAGCTTAGCTTCTTTTAAGTAAAAATTTCTCCAAGTTTTCTTCATGTTCATCTACTTAGTATGAGCTTAGTGTGTGTTTTCTAAAACCATGGAGGTTAAGAAAGCAACAATAGGTTCATACTTTGTTTTTGTTCATAATATAAATTCCTTTAAGTTCCTTTATGTTTCTTTATATTTCCTTTATGTTTATTACTATCTAATATATCTATATAGCTATATATATTATTTAGAGCATATAAGCTCATTGTCTTGCAATTTATTTACTTTTCATGTACTTTATTTACTTCTTTGCAATTTATTTATTTCAAGTTGTTTTTAAGACTAGTCATTCTAGTCTTAGACTTGTCCTCATCAAGTCAAAACATTTTCTTTTCTTTTGTTTCCTTTTCGGGACTAGTCTTTTCTTAGTCCCGAGGTACTTTGATGAAGCTAAGGTCCCAATACTTGATTTACTTTCTTATTTGCTTAATCTTTCAAGTTATTATGTTTCTTTATATTTCTATAGTTTATGATTCATATACATGTATGGACATAATGTTTTTGTCTCAACAAAAATAAATGAGGAAAGTGTTTACTTAAACCAAAGGTTCTTTTTGAAGTAAATACTCATGAACATGTTTAGGAAGGATTTTTCTTAAATAAACAAAAGGTTTTATACAAACTTATTTTTCCATCAAGTATTAGAAATTCTTTTGAAATCATTAGAAGAAACAAGAACGTCATTTTGAGAAATTGTTATTACTTTTAAAAGTTGATGCAATCTAAGTAAAATAAAAATCACTCCTTAGCAATTTAAAGTAATTATATTTAGAAAAAGGAATACTCATCTCAAAATAACTCAAGACTTTTTTTAAGCAAAATGAACATTCCAACAAATCTAAGTCTTTTAAAACATTACTTTTCATAAGTTGAGACAACTTCATTTACTTTATTCATTTGTTATGAGTCATTACATATATGTATATACCTTTCGAAAAGTTTACAAAATACTTGAAATATTGATCTTTTCAAATGAGCTTTATTTACAAGAAGGAAAACAAGTTTTTGCAAAATTCGTGGCAAATTTGATCGTTGTCTTTTCGGAACCCAAATGACTTAGTTTTTTGAAAATAAGCTTAGAAATGCGTAGATCTTTTCGAGTAGGTAGAAAACGGTATAATACTCGAAATTCCGATTTAAAATGAGCAAGTTATGGCCATTTTAGGTTGAAATTTCCCCTTATACGATTTTACTATGATTTTAAGAAAAGTTTAGAATCTTCAAGAATAGAAGTTTTATGTAAGACTCATTTTGGATATTTCATCTTGATTAGGTGATGAGGGATCGAGATCGTTTATCCGGAGGACTATTTTTATTAGATTCACTATTATGGAGTGAGTTATTCCTCTCATCAAGTTACATTTCCTTGTTTTGTGCTTGTAAATAGAGGCAATAGAAATTAAGAGAAATATAAAATGAAAAATTATCATGTGACTTGTGATTATGATTGCTTGAATATAAACTAAGAATATCGGAATTTGGTTTGATAAATAAATGTGTAATTCTTGTATTGATTTGATGATAATTGTGTTGATCACCTTTAACTTGAACTAAATATTTTTGGTTAAACTTATATTGGAATTTATTCATGCATATCATATACATGAGTCACATTTGTTCACTACTTTTCTTCGTGTGGGGAAACGAGGAAATGGTAGTGGTGGCTGGTAGGAGCCGAAAAATCTACATGGTGGCTAGTAGGAGCCGGAAAGTCTACAGAGCAAGCAGGAGCCGGTAAATCTGCAGATATTGATGGTCGTATGGGCCTATAACCTCCCAACCCTTGTCATGGAGGGCGTTAAATCCATGCTACACTTGATTTCCGGTTGATCATGTGTATCTTGCTTGTTCATATGATTTGTGCATTTTCATATGTTTTGATTAAATACTTGGTTGATTTATGGAAATGTCTTATAGTTGGAATTATCTCACTAAGCTAGTCATGCTTATACCCTTATAGTTTTCTATTACAGTATGATTATCTATGGTTGGCCCCGAGGAGCCCCGTATGCCAAGTACGAGTGCAAGCTATTAGGAGTTTTTGGAAGAAGTTTATGTATTTTTAGTTTTGAACAAAGACTTTTAGGAAAAATCTCTATAGTAGACTCATGTAGTAGTTATGTTTATTTTGATATTAATATAGTTGAACAAAGACTTTAAGGCAGGGGAATGCCCCTAAGATGATGTACTAATTTGTTATGAAATGAAGATCTTAAGTTTATCTATTTAAGTTCATGCTTGCTTTTGCTATCTATTTAAACGCAACCCCCCCTATGAGTCTCCTACTATCTTGGAAGCACGCCTTGCATATGATATCTGAAGCTCCTGACTGACTAAGGTTGTTATCCATTAGCTTTAATATTATATGCGGCGGACTGCCACGTTTAGGGTACCCTCTGGGGCGTGACAGTTTAAGTTGGTATAATAGCGCAAGTTTGAGACATAAGATAGTAGAAATAGACCTTAAGATAGATAGTAATAAGATAGAACTCTAGCTTAAGATCTGATCCCCTTTTGTTTTACTTGATAGCTGACCTTCCCTGAGGTCAAGGAAAAATCCCGACATTTCTTTAAGGACCATGACGAGACCTTCGTGAACTATCGCCTTAGACTAAGGGTTCTGTGTGAGGAGTTCGCATTAGTTGGAAGGCTCAGGACCGCCCGAAATGCTCAAGATATGGAAGAGAGGATTAAGACATTCCCTGTGGAGGAACTTGCCCAAGGAGCTGAGGTTCGACGCTGTAAGCAATCGGAGATGGAGTGACGTAGAAGTTATCTATGTGGTTGAAAGAATGATGGTTTTTATGTACCAGGAGACCATGTTGCAACAAATGACCTTCATCTTGAAAGCGAAAGATAGGCAATAGGAACAGACTTCCGGACTTGGAATAAGCTAGGACCTTTGTACATCTACGCACATGATGAGTTGGCAGATCATACGGACTGGCTGAAGGCAGATGCTGAAGAACGATTTTATTGGTATGCCGCTTATCGACGAATTGTCCCTACACCACCGGAGTACAATACTCAGCCAACTCCGTCGGACTACAGCTAGACGTTATCCTAGATGAGGACTTCATCATGGAGGAATCCCAAGCAAACGAAGGAAATGGAGAAACAAACGGTAGCCCTGAAGGAGATCCGAATGAAGACTTGGAGCCTGAAGAGACCCAATTTGCATCTCTCTAGGAAGACAACCCTTTGATCCCCAATCAGGCGCCTCCCCGAAGGTTGAGCCAAGATGTACCTATGGAGACTGTTGCAAGGAATAATCCCGTAATGATCTCCGATTCTGAAGAGGAGGGGAGAAGAGATAACGCTTTCGATCCAAATAGATTCCTAAGAAGCAGATCTCAAACCCTCGTAATAGCAATGGCACAAGAAGAAGAAGAACTGGAGGAAACGAATGGCACGACCCATGGAGAGAGGATTTTCGTACATGACGAAGTTTGGTCGTCTCAGGCGGAGATCACCTCACGATACCGAGGAAAGAGAATGATTGTGAGTCAATACCTATGACAATTCATCAAACGACATAAAGATTCCACCAGTAGGAGTACGAATCCAGCACCGTCCCCATAAACAAGAAGAAGATTGAAGGAATGAAGAAGGGAGCATAACCTAACGAGTCTAACCTAGCTTTTTCTTAGGCTTATCTTTGTTTTAATGCATTGTGTTTTGCTTCTCTATGTTTTATTTGAACAATTATCTTTTTGATGGGAATGGTTTCCACCTTCTCAAGGTTATGTAAGAACCATTAATTTCCTCTTTTCGAATGCAAGTATTTTATTTGATGATTCCTGGATTTGATTGCCTTAAATATTTTCTACGCAATTTCCGATATTTCTGATCTGTTTAAAGTCTAAAACTAGAGTAATTAACAAACGTAGTAGGAGAGGTAGAAGACGCGAACGTCGCGCCTCTAATAATATGCCAGCAGAACCAGAGAATCCCCCAGCAGGACAATAAGCCCAAATCCCTACCGAATCAACAAGGAGATGTGTGGGCAGCCATCAACCAACTAACAGGGCTAGTCAATAATTTCATGCAACATGCACAGAACATGCCACCGCCTGCTGCAAATGCACCAGAAGCAACCGTTGAGGCACCTGTAGCCCCAGAAGCTGAGTCTCATACCGCCCCTTTGCCAGCACCACCATCGCCCCGACCCTACAAAAGTTCCTTGCTAGACTTCATAAAAAGCAACAGATATTTCGATAGGAATTTTGGAAAGCCAGACGAAGCTGAAGACTGGCTAGCCCAGATTGAAAGATCATTCACCGCCTATGAAGTTCCCCATCATCTACGCCTGGATTATGGCACATACATGTTGCGGTTCAATGCCAGAATATGATGGGAGTTGAAAAGTAGGGAATTGTTGCTACCCATGACCTGGGCAGCTTTTCGTAGAGAGTTTTTGACAACTATTTCCCGGGAGCTTGAGGGTACATATAGTGGAGATTTTCTCCATATATCCCAGAAGGGAAGGACAATAGAGCAGTACGAGACGGAGTTTAGCCGACTGCTTCAATACCCACCTGAGTCCTTCAAGTATAGTGAGAAGCTGAAGAGGCAAGTATTTCTGAGTGGCCTAGATGAAGATTTAAGGATGCGTCTAGAGGAGTTAGATCTAAGGACCCTCCGAGAATTGGTAGAACGGGCTCGTATCAATGAGCGAGCAAAGAAAAGGAAGAGTAAAGCCCCTGAGAAGAAGACTTTCGTGTTCGGAAAGAGAGCTCAAGATAGCTACAGCCCCACTTTCAAAGCAAAAAGTTTAAACCCTTCCACAGCTTCAGAGGAAGTGTTAATAGCAACAAGGAGACACCTGAGATCAAAGTGACATGCTGGAAATGCAAGAAGGAGCACTACCTAAAGAGGTGCCCGCTGCTGCAACACAAGTGCTACTTTTGTGGAGACCCCAGCCACAAGATAGGTGATTGCCCGAAGAAGGCTTCTACTATTTGCTTCGTTTGCAAGCAAACTAGGCACTTCGCCAATGAATGCCCGCAAAGGAAGAATGCACCAGCAAGACCGTTTGGTTCTACGGGAGGAGCAGCACCAGTAAAGAATGGGAATGGAGGGAGCGACTTGAATCGGACTGGAGCAGCTGTCCATGGAATGAGGATATACAACCTGGAAGGACAATGGGTATGCGAGGAGTCCGATGATGAAGGACCGGAGCTAGCAGCCGTAGATGGAGATTATGGCTCAGATTTTGGATTGGTAACAGGTCAGGATCGAAACTCTTTCCTTTAAAGCAAGTTATTAAGTTTCCTATGTTCAATCCCTATGCTACGAAAGTTTTATACCCGCGATTAGTTTAAGTATACCAGTCTCGTAATTAGTATAAAAATTCAAGTGCAGGGCACATACGCGTAGCTAATCAACCCGCTTATGCTTTGTTCGATACGGGAGCTACCCATTCTTTTATCACCATTAGCTTGGCTAAGCAAATTGGGTTACCCATAGATACTATTGCTACCGGTTTTCGAGTTAAGACCCCCACTGGAAGCATAGTAACGACAAAGGAAATGCTTAAAGGTTGTCCAATGGAGATATAAAAAAGTCACTCTAAGTGTGACCTAATAATCTTAGAGATGAGCAAATACGAAGTAATCTTGGGTATGAGTTGGTTGACATCTGTCAAAGCCTTAGTGGATTGTAAACAAAAGGAAGTGAAGTTTAAGGACCAAAATGGATGTGAAGTGATATTCAGATGGGAAACCACGGTGAAGTTAAATTTGTTCGAATTAATGAACAATGATGAAATCAACCTTAGTAACCTGGATGAAGAAGGAGAAGAAAAGCTTGAGCTTGGATCCATACCTGTGATTAACAAGTTCCCAGATGTATTTCCGGACGAATTGCCTAGATTGCCACCAAAGAGAGAGATCGATTTCGAAATCAACCTATTGGTCAATACAGAACCAATCTCAAAGGCACCTTATCGGATGGCACCAGTGGAGCTTAAGGAGTTAAAGGTTCAGTTGCAAGACTTGTTGGATCAAGGCTTTATCGACCAAGTGTATCACCTTGGGGAGCACAGTGTTATTCGTAAAGAGAAGGATGGTTCCATGTGCTTGTGCATCGACTATCGGGAGCTAAACAAAGTCACCATCAAGAACAAGTATCCACCAAGGATAGATGACCTTTTCGATCAACTTCAAGGAGAAAGTGTCTTTTCAAGGATCGATCTCGATGGATACACCAGTTGAGGATTAAACCTGAGGACGTACGAAGATAGCTTTCAGAACTCGCTATGGACATTACGAGTTTCTAGTGATGCCTTTTGGATTAATAACGCACCTACAGCTTTCATGGATCTCATGAATCGAGTATAAGGCCTTGTTGGATAAATGCGTAATAGTCTTCATCGAGATATTCTGATCTACTCAAAGACTCGGAACCAACATGAGGAACACTTAGAATGGCATTACAGATGTGTGAGCATAAATTATATGCCAAGCTATCTAAGTGTGACTTTTGGTTAGATTGGATATCTTTCCTAGGACATGTGATATCTGGAGAAGGAATATCGGTAGACCCTGAGAAGATCAAGGCAGTGATGGATTGGAAACAACCTAAAAATGTCACTGAGGTGAGAAGTTTTCTCGGTTTGGCTGGATATTATAGGAAGTTTGTGAAGAATTTTTCGACCATCGCCAAACCCTCACGCAGTTAACCCAAAAGGAGGAGAAGTCTATCTGGAAGATAAGAGAGAACAAAGTTTCCAAGAGCTAAAGAAAAGACTTGTCTCTGCCCCGATTCTAATTCTACCGGACCGAAAAAGTCCTATACAGTGCACAGCGATGCTTCTAGGAATGGTCTTGGATGCATGTTGATGCAAGATGGAAAAGTGATTCCTTATGCATCTCGAACTCAGACCATGAGCAAAATTATCTACTACCCGATCTGAAGTTAGCTGCGTTGTTTTCGCACTCAAGTTATGGAGACATTACCTATATGGACAAAGGTATGAAATCTACACAGACATAAAGAGCTCAAGTACTATTCACACAAAAGGAGTTGAATAGCGGCAACAGAGATGGTTGGACTCATCAAGAATTACGACTTGGAATCAACTATTGTCCAAGAGAGTGAACGCAGTTGCAGATGCCTAAGTAGGAAAAATATGGAGAAGTTGCTTCTTTGCTCACTGAAAGAGAGAGTTGATAAAGGAGTTTGAAAGAATAAGCATTGAATTCATTGGGCAAAGTGTGGAAATAGAGATTGCAACCTTGTCTTGGAACCACCTTGGTGGAAAGAATCAAGGAGGCCAGCGATATGACGAGGCGATTCTGAAGATTAAGAAAGAGGTGCAGGAAGGGAGGTACAACAATTTTGCCATAGATGAGGACGAAGTAGTGAGAATGAATGGAAGATTATGTGTTCCGGATGATGAGGACATAAGAAAGGAAATCATGGATGAAGCACATCACTTCGAATACATCATGCATCCAGGAGGAGCAAAGATGTACTAAGATCTGAAGAGCCACTATTAGTGGAACGGCATGAAGAGAGACGTAGCAGACTTTATGCTGAAATGTCCTACGTGCCAACAAGTAAATGTAGAGCACCAAAGGCCTGGTGGACTTCTGAAACCCTTGCCAATACCTGAGTGGAAATGGGACCAAATCACAATGGATTTTGTGTGTAAATTACCAAGGATGTCGGCCGGATATGTTGCGATTTGGGTCATAGTGGATCGATTGACAAGACGGACATTTCTTCCAATGAACATGAGTACTCTATGGACAAGTTGGCAAGAATGTACATAAGAGAAATAGTACGCTTGCATGGAGTACCGCTGATAGTCTTGATCGAGACTAAGGTTTGTATCTAAATTTTGGACAAGTTTGCATAAATGTATGGAAACTAAGTACATTTCAGTACGGTTTATCACCCTCAGAGGGTGGTCAATCGGAGGACAATACAAACATTGGAGGATATGTACGAGCTGTGTGATAGAGTTCAAAGGTAGTTGGGACGCACCTATCTTGGTAGAGTTTGCTTACAACAACAGCTACCATTCACGATCAGATGCCACCTATGAAGCGTTGTATGGAAAGGAAGTGTCACCTTTGTTTTGGGATGATGTAGAAAAGTTGAGATCGGAACTGACTTGGTACAGATGCGGACAAGGTAAGGATCATCCGACAAAGATGAAGGAAGCGCAAGATAGACAAAAGAGTTGGGTGGATATGAAGAGACGTACACTTGAGTTTGAAGTTGGAGACCATGTGTACTTGAAAGTAAACCTTATCAAGAGTATTCGCCGAGTTTGAGCACAAGGAAAGTTGAGCCCACGATATATTGGACCTTTTGAAGTGCTAGAAAGAGTGGGAGATCTTGCTTACCGTCTGGCACTACCTCTTAGCCTATCTGGAATTCACAACGTATTTCACGTGTCCGTTCTACAGAAACATGTGTCAGACCCTACCAAGATTGCAGAGTTAGAACTTGTTCAGCTGAAAGAAAATCTCACATATGAGGAGCACCCAGTTCAGATCCTAGATCACAAGGTGTAGAAGCTTCGGAACAAGGAAATCAAGTATGTGGAGGTTCTATGGAGAAACCATTCACACGAGGAAGCAACCTGGGAGGCAAAAAGCGATATACGCCAAAAGTACCCGAGTTTGTTCAAGGAATCAGGTATGAATTTCAAGTTTTGAGGACAAAACTTTCATTAAAGGGGGTAGGTTGTAAATCCCCGAAATTTTTGGATCCAAATCAAAGCCTAAACCCTAATCGGAAGTCAACCGGATTTCTAGAGTCAACAAAACCCTAGTTTACCGTAACCATTTAAGTCTGGCATTGTCGTTTTCTCTAGCCCTAGAAAACGAAGTTGGAAAAGTTAGCTATAATGGTTCATAATAGCTATAGGTTGCGTAAAAATATCAGATTGAAGAAATTCGAGTGTCCTTTGAACCCGATCAAACATAGTTCTTGAAAAACATGTCCGGAAGCCCAGAATAGGAAAATTATTCCGAATATACCATTAGACTCATAAAAATATGAGATTTCCAAAAATATCAATTTCATAATTTTTCATTAACTAAAAATATCAGATATCGCTTTTATACGCGTATTTTCTTACTATCGGTATTAAATTGTCATGTCTACTTTTACATTACACTATTTTCTACTATTCCACACTATTCATCTATCTCTATTTTTTCTTACAACCTACTCTTACAAACCATATACCAAGTTCTTACACATTTTCATTTCTAATACAACTTCACATCTTTCATTTCTTACTTTTAATTAACAAAATAACAAAAAAAGTAATTTCTCCTTCCCCAGTACACCAAAATTGCGCTGACCATACCCTCTCCATGCATCAATTTGTTTTATTTTTCACTTATTTAAATAACACAAATTATCTTCCACATTTTCCTATAAATACCCCCTCATACCTTCACTTCTTTCACACCACTTCTTCTCTAAAGTTACTATACCAAAATCTCTCTCAAAATCTCTCAAGAGTTCTTTCAAGAAGTTCTTCCTAGCTTAGCTTCTTTTAGGTAAAAATTCCTCCAGGTTTTCTTTATGTTCATCTACTTAGTATGAGCTTAGTGTGTGTTTTCTAAAACCATGAAGATTAAGAAAGCAACAATAGGTTCATACTTTGTTTTTGTTCATAATATAAATCCTTTTAGTTCCTTTATGTTTCTTTATATTTCCTTTATTTTTATTACTATCTAATATATCTATATAGCTATATATATTATTTAGAGCATATAAGCTCATTGTCTTGCAATTTATTTACTTTTCATGCACTTTATTTACTTCTTTACAATTTATTTATTTCAAATTGTTTTTAAGACTAGTCATTCTAGTCTTAGACTTGTCCTCATCAAGTCAAAACATTTTCTTTTCTTTCTTTTCTTTCCTTTTCGGAACTAGTATTTTCTTAGTCCGGGTACCTTGATGAAGCTAAGGTCCCAATACTTGATTTACTTTCTTATTTGCTTAATCTTTCAAGTTATTATGTTCCTTTATATTTCTATAGTTTATGATTCATATTCATGCATGAACATAATGTTTTTGTCTCAACAAAAATAAATGAGGAAAGTGTTTACTTAAACCAAAGGTTCTTTTTGAAATAAATACTCATGAACATGTTTAGGAAGGATTTTTCTTAAATAAACAAAAGGTTTTATACAAACTTATTTTTCCATCAAGTATTAGAAATTCTTTTGAAATCATTAGAAGAAACAAGAACGTCATTTTGAGAAATTGTTATTACTTTTAAAAGTTGATGTAATCTAAGTAAAATAAAAATCACTCCTTAGGAATTTAAAGTAATTATATTTAGAAAAAGGAATACTCATCTCAAAATAACTCAAGACTTTTTTTAAGTAAAATGAACATTCCAACAAATCTAAGTCTTTTAAAACATTACTTTTCATAAGTTGAGACAACTTCATTTACTTCATCCATTTGCTATGAGTCATTACATATATGTATATACCTTTCGAAAAGTTTACAAAATACTTGAAATATTTATCTTTTCAAATGAGCTTTATTTACAAGAAGGAAAACAAGTTTTTGCAAAATTCGTGGCAAATCTGGTCGCTGTCTTTTCGGAACCCAAATGACTTAGTTTTGTAAAAATAAGCTTAGAAATGCGTAGATCTTTTCGAGTAGGTAGAAAACGGTATATTATACGCGAAATTTCGAGTTAAAATGAGCAAGTTATGGCCATTTTGAGTTGAAATTTCCCCTTATACGATTTTACCACGATTTTAAGAAAAGTTTAGAATCTTCAAGAATAGAAGTTTTTTGGAAGACTCATTTTGGGTATTTCATCTTGATTAGGTGACGAGGGATCCGAGATCGTCTATCCGAAGGACTATTTTGATTAGATCCACCATTATGGAGTGAGTTATTCCTCTCATCAAGTTACATTTCCTTGTTTTATGCTTATAAATAGAGGCACTAGAAATTAAGAGAAAGATAAAATGAAAAGTTATCATGTGACTTGTGATTATGATTGCTTGAATATAAACTAAGAATATCGGAATTTGGTTTGATAAATAAATGTGTAATTCTTGTATTGATTTGCTGATAATTGTGTTGATCACCTTTAACTTGAACTAAATATTTTTGGTTAAACTTATATTGGAATTTATTCATGCATATCATATACATGAGTCACATTTGTTCACTAATTTTCTTTGTGTGGGGAAACGAAGAAATGGTAGTGGTGGCTGGGAGCTGGAAAGTCTACATGGTGGCTAATAGGAGCCGAAAAGTCTACAAGGCAAGCAGGAGCCGATAAATCTGCAGATATTGATGGTCGTATGGGCCTGTAACCTCCCAACCCTTGTCATGGAGGGCGTTAAATCCATGCTACACTTGATTTCCGGTTGATCATGTGTATCTTGCTTGTTCATATGATTTGTGCATTTTCATATGTTTTGATTAAATACTTGGTTGATTTATGGAAATGTCTTATAGTTGGAATTATCTCACTAAGCTAGTCATGCTTATATCCTTATAGTTTTCTATTACAGTATGATTATCTATGGTTGGCCCCGAGGAGCCTCGTATGCTAGGTACGAGTGTAAGCTACTAGGAGTTTTTGGAAGAAGTTTATGTTTTTTATTTAAACATAGACTTTTAGGAAAAATCTCTATAGCAGACTCATGTAGTAGTTATGTTTATTTTGATATTAGTATAGTTGAATAAAAACTTTAAGGCGGGGGAATGCCCCTAAGATGATGTACTAATTTGTTATGAAATGAAGATCTTAAGTTTATCCATTTAAGTTCATGCTTGCTTTTGCTATCTATTTAAACGTAACCCCTCCTATGAGTCTCCTACTATCTTGGAAGCACGCCTTGCATATGATATCCGAAGCTCCTGAATGACTAAGGTTGTCATCCATTAGCTTTAATATTATATGCGGTGGACAGTCACGTTTAGGGTACCCTCTGGGGCGTGACAGGAAATGTAAAGGTTCTCATTATCCAAGAAATTGTCCACAATTACAAAATAAATGTTTTTATTGTGGAGAAAGTAGACATATGGCAAATAATTGTCCAAAAAGAAAAACTACAACTTGTTATGTATGTAACAAAGTTGGGCACATTGCAACCAACTGTCCACAGAAAGAGAGTGCAGTAGCTAGATCCTCACAACCTAAAGGGACAATTGGAGTTGCAGGTTCGAAAAATAGAAATGCCAACAAAGCTAGTACAACGGCTAGAGTTTTTGCCATGTATGGGAATCCTATTGAGAATATGGAGATGGAGGAAGAAGATGAAGAAAATATTTGGGAGGAAGTTGATCCTGAAGAATATGGACTCATTGCGGGTATGTAGTTACATATTTATTTATCTAAAGTTATTAGACACAATCACAAGTATATGAGCAATAGAAGTCCTTATGAATTGAAAATAATGTGAATTTAATAATTGATACATAGGATCAATCCAAGTAGGGGATCAGACTACGTATGCTTTGTTTGACACGGTAGCAACGCATTCTTTCATAAATATCGGATTAGCGAGGCGTATAAGATTACAAATTGAAAGCATGAGTAAAGATTTGAGAGTTACTATGCCAACCGGAGATTTAGTGGTAACACGGGAAATGATAAAAAGTTGTCCACTAAATATTGGAAATCAAGAATCAATTGCTGATTTAATTCTGATAGAGATACAAAAATATGATATTATTCTGGGTATGGTTTGGTTGACTGTTGTAAAAGCCAAAGTTAATTGCCATCTCAAAATAGTATCTTTTGTTAATAATCAAGGAGAAAGAAAAGAGTATAGAGGTAAGATACTCAAAGGAGTCGGCAATAGAATAACAGCAATTGAAGTGGAAAATGAAGGAGATACGGAGTCAAATGGATGTATTCTTCGAATGACTGAGGATGAATCCAAAGTATTGGATATTCATACTATCCGAACAGTGTGTGAATACCTAGATGTGTTTCCAGATGAATTACCGGGATTACCCCCTGTAGATACCCAATTTTTGCCCAATTAATTAAGGCTTAAAATTTAATTAAACTAATTTTTTTCCAAAAAAAGCCTTAAGTATTGATGAAGTTGGCTAAGTGATCAAGGCACAGGCCAAATGGCCTGTTGGTTAAACATATGGACCCAAACGCACACTCAAGCTCAAGGACACAAGTTAAAACCCTAGCAAAGGCAAATTTTTGCCTTTTTATCATTTTTGTCTTTTCATTTTCCTCAAATGTGACTCTTGCCTTACTTTGCATCAGTTTTTAACTGACAAAAAATCATTGATTGTCAAAATTGATGATGGGATTGCAAAGTGGTTACAAAATTAGTGCAAAAAAAAACCCAAAGGTTACAAAATTCAATGTATAAAGCATTCAATTGCACATGAATGAGGAGTTACAAAATTGATTGGATGAATCTGGCATGGAATATGAAAACAATCATCAATTCATCAGTTTCAAACAATTAATCATGAATTTTCTAATTAAATTCGTGAAAAATAAAAGGGCAAAAATCAATTCATTTTTGAAACGGTTTGAAACGTAAAATTGAGCTTGCAACCTATAAATAGGAGGTCCTAGGAGCAAAAGCACAAGTCAATTTCAACAAAACACAATCAGAATGAGTGAATTCGAAAATTTTGAAAATTAGGGTTCTTAAAGAGAAAATTCGAAATTTGAGAATTTCGAATTGTTTTTGACTCAATTGGAGTGTTTAGGAGCTTTAGGAACAAGTTTTAAAGTGATCGAGTGTGCTTTAATTTGATCAATTTGTTCAAAATCACCTCTGTAATTTTTTTATTATTTTCGGATTTGCGCCGCCGCTACCACACCGCGAACCGCCGCTTCTGGTGGTTCTAAGTGAACGCCACACCACCACGGACGGCCACAGCATAGAAGTCGGGCCGACAAGCTTAGGGAGGTCAACAACACCAGGGACGGCGGCGACGAACGCTCGAAGATCGCGTATCGTCTTCCTGCCCGACGAAGATCCGAATCTGACCGAAAATCCGAATCCCAACCCGGTCGGTCATCGGTCAACGGTCGTCGGTCATCGGTCAACGGTCAACCCTGATCAGACGGTCCAGATTCAATCCAGAGATCAGACGGCCCAGATTCAATCAAGAGATCAGGGCTAGATTTGATCAAGCAGATCAAACGGCCCAGATTCAATCAAGCGATCAGACGGCCAGATTTCTCAGCGATCAGATGGCCCAGATTTCATCAAGCGATCAGACGGCCAGATCGAGTCAATAAGATCAGACGATCCAGATCGGTCAGCGAGATCGACGCTCAGATCTCGTCCGCTTCATCCGACGGTCCGTTTAATCGCATTATTTTATTAATAGTTTATTATATAATTAATTTCAGAAAATAATAAAAAATAAATAAAAATAGTAAAAAATTTATAAAAATTCATAAAAAATTCAGAAAAATTCAGAAAAATACAGAAAAATCAGAAAAAAAAATATTATTTTTTATATAAATTTATTTTTTTTGATATTTTTAATATTTTTAAATATTTTTAATGTGTATTTATACATAAAATTGCTTTAAAAATGTATTTAATGATGAAAAATGATTTTAATATTTTTTAATTATTCTGGATATATTGTGAAATTATGTGATGATTTTTTTAAAAAATAATAATAATAAAAATGTAAAAAAAATAAAAAATAATAAAATTGAATTTTCCAAAGAACAAATTTCTAAAAAAAAAATGATTTTTGGACTTCGAAAAATTATATTTTCATAAAATAAAAAAAAACAATTGATTAGATTATAGGGTCATCAAAAATGATTTTTTATGAAAATTCAAAATTTAATGAACTTAAAATGAAAAGAGTTAAAAATTAAAATTGACAACAAATTAAGTTTTTTTTTTTTTTTTAAAAGAACAACGTTTTGTCTGATCTCGATTAGCGAGTACGTAGGCACCTGCGGGGCGACATTAAAAAAATGTTTTGTTTAGTAAATAATATTTTGTAAATATAAGATATTTTGTTAATGATTATGTTCTAAAATACTAAAAAATAAAATGAAGAAAAGCACATAAAAAATAAAAAATAAATGATTTGATTGTAATATTTGTTATGTAATATATCATTTGGATTTTTGAGCATGAAAAGGTAGATTAAAAATTTAAAATTCCAAAAGTGGTAACCGTTTGGTTTTAATAGGTTAGCCCCCGAATCCATGATATCTGGTTTAAAAGTTTGTTTTTTTTTTAAATCAAATTTTCGCAGACTAGTAGCTAAGTTAGGATCAACCGACCCATTGATCTAGCTTTTTTATTTTTCCCGATTTATATGGGTGGCGACTCTAAATTTTTTAAAATTTCTTTTAACCCTAGTCGAGGATTGATGTTATTGTGGTTCGGGTTTAATGTGAATCGGGTTAGGAGAAATGAACCAGATTAAGATAGTGGAAAAAATCCAGGCTCGACAGCTTGGCGACTCCACTGGCTATAATTTTTTTTAAAAAAAAAGAGGGCTAGCCACTTAGGAATTTTAAATTTTAAATTTATCCTTGCTCAATTTTTGTGAATATATGATTCTTTGTATATTATCTTGAATATTTTTTTTGTAAATATATACTAACCTTGCAAAATATGAAAAAATAGAAAACAAAAGTTTGATTTCTTTGTTTGCATTTGCATTTGCATTAGCATGAATGTGTGCTAGATACGGTCGTACCAGGGCCGTCTTAAGAGCCTAAGCGAGGAGGACGAAGTAAGGTCCGGGGGCTGTGGCTTTCCACCCTCTAGATCAAGAAATGTCCTCCCACTCCGGTTTAGTACTACTAAATCGGGGAACCTATAGAACCCTACCAAATCATGCATTCATTAGCATGGGATTTGACCAACTTTTTCTAAAAAAAAATGAAGTTAAAAAAAATGTACATATGTAAATAAAAAAAAACTTAAAGAAAATTCTAAAAAAAATAAAAGCTGTCAAAAAATTAAAAAATTTTTAAATATTAGCTTATACCTTTTAAAAATTTTCAGAAAATGATGTCTTCAACCGACAGTAGCGATAGCTTATGGGCTCGCCTTATTAGAGAAAATCGAGTGGAACCTTCAAGGATCCAATGCTCCTACTGGACCGATGGTTTGTCAGTTTTACTCCAGTCCAAAAGTCATTCATTGAGGATAGATTAGGCCCAATCCTCAGCCTACCAAAGATCCATGTTCCATTCACCATGTTCCGGGCCCTCACTCATCTATGGGAACCTGAAGAAGCTGTCTTCCGTTTGGTCAGCATGTACTTAGCCCAACCATTGAGGAATATACTAGGCTACTCCAAGCACCTCCTACCTCTGAAGGAATCTATATTCCAAATTTCAAGCATAGCCCGGTCCGTGTTATATCAGTTTTTGGGGATCAAGAGGGGACCAATTATTGAAGCTATCAATGATTGCAATGAATATTGCATCCGCTAACCACACTGATGGACTGGTTTGGAACTCCTGAATACTTTAAAAGCAACCGATCCACTTTCAGTATACCACTTGAAGTTTGGGAAGAAAACCGGGTTAATGCCTTCATAGTAGCTGCTTTTGCAACCATTCTCTTCCCTAATGGCAATTTGTTCATCCACTTCCGGGTCATAGAGCTGGTTTCTCAATATTTAGCTGGCAAATCCTATGTTCCCGCTCTTCTAGCCGAACAAGTCCGTAGTCTGAATCACATCAAGTCTAAAGGACAAGGCAAGTTCAAAGCAAGCATGCACTTACTAATGGTTTGGTTTGCTAGCCACATTAAGCACTACGGAAAAGACTTGGCTAATGGATCCCTCATCAGCCTGAAATATGATCTCATCCAATCCTTTGCTGAAAGGGTCCACATGGAAGATGATCATCCTATGGGATATAATTGCCATTCTTGAAGACATGCCACCTGAAGACATGATGTGGCAAGCTCGCTGGTTCAAAAGCCCTGCAGCCATCCTAAGTTGCAAGGAATACATGGCAGTACCCCTAATTGGACTCACCGGCTGTACTGGTTATTACCCCTCAAGTGTTATCAGACAGTATGGTATGCTGCAAGATATTACTGTCAAGCCTAATTTGGAGCAAGTCACTCTGGATTATTTGGATCCAACCAAGATACTACCAGCTAAAGAATCAAGCTAAATCAAATCCGAGCTATATGGGAAAATAGAGAGGTGAAGCCGGTTTTTGAAGTCGAGCCAGAAAATAAGGAAACAAGAAGTATAGAGCAACCAGGTGGTATGTGGCTAGCCAAATGAAGAAGAATAAGGATATTCGATATGAAGCTCCCGATGTCCTTCAACCAGCACCATCGGAACCTGACCCTGAAACAATTGCTTACATGGAAGCTGTTTCGGCTCGCCTGGAAGTATGTCACCGAGATTTCCAAGAAAGAGAGAGGGAAATGGTGGATCGCCTGCAAAGTGCTGGAAGCAGAATTTCATTTTAGAGGCTGAGTTGAAGGCAGCTCAAAAGAAAATTCTAGCCCTGGAAGACAAGATTGTTTGCCCCACTAAGACAAGAAGACTGGTTTAGTTGGTTTAGGTTTAGTCCTTAGGAATCAGTTTTGAATTCAGTCATAGGAAATAAGGTTTCTAAACCATTAGAAGTTTTTGTTATGTTAAACATTATCTTTTAATACAAATTTTTTTAAAAAAAAATCATTGGTCAATATCCCCATTTGCATCTGTGTGATAGCATATCTGCATTCTTGCATATGTATATTAATTCATTTATTCTAAAAAAAATATATATTAATAAATGATAAATGTCCAGGTCTAGCAAATTCGAGTTTAAAACTTGAAAGATAGCGTCCAAGCCGGTTAGGAGCCCTATTGTTACCAGATCCCGAGCTAAGATGTCTAACACCGGGAGTAACCCCCAGACCAGACCAATGAACAAAGACTCAACACCGTGGAACAAACCCTCCTTGGAATTGCTGAACAGATGCAGGCTTTAACACAGAGTCTTGCCCAACTCAAGACCCCTACAACTCCTGAAGAATCCTCAAGGGCACAGAAAGGAAAAGAAATTGAGGGCAGCTTATTCAGCAAGAGGAGTCATCAAATGAGTTTAATGCGGCTGAGTTGAAGAAAGAACTGGAAGCTCAGGCTAAAGAAATGGAGAGAAAACTGTTTGAGAAAATGAAGACGTTCGATGGTTTTGATCAAACCGCGATCCTGAATTTGCCTCAATATGAGGAAGGTGCCTTCCCTGAGAAATTTAAGGCACCGGAATTTGAAAAATATGACGGGACAGGTTGCCCTAATATGCATACCAGATTGTATGTACGACGAATGGGGCATGCAAAGTTTGACAAGCTGATGGTGCAAACCTTCCAGGACAGTCTTACTGGTGCTGCTTTGGCCTGGTACGCCCAATTAGACCATCAAGAAATTGATACTTGGGACAAGTTGGCTAGGGCGTTTTTTAATCAGTATAAGTTTAACATTGAGATGGCGCCCTCGGTATGGGATTTAAGCAATCTGAAGAAGAAGAAAGAAGAGACTTTCAAGGAGTATGCTCAGCGCTGGAGAGCATTGGCTGCAAGGATCACCACCCCGATGCCTGAAAGGACCTCACTTTCACTTTTATCAACACGCTAGAGGAACCTTTCTTTTCCCATCTGATTGGGCATGCATCAGCAAGTTTCTCAGAAGTGGTGATAGCTGGGTGCAGGATTGAGAATGCAATTTCGGCAGGAAAATTGCAACAAGAAAAGAAATATACTGCACCGAGAAATGTCCCATACAAAGGGAAAGATTCAACCGTCAGCATGGTCAATACTTCAGATGCAACTGGCCCTACTAAGTCTTTCGTGTTGTCAACAAATCAGAATCAAAATCAGAATAAGGATCAGACTCAACAAAGTGCAGTCCCAAATCAACAATCAAGGTTCAGCAGGCGGAACTTCACTCGAATTCCGGTTCCCCTTAGCCAAGTATTAGCTAAATTAAGGGCCGATAATCTGATCAATCTTGAAGTTCCTAGGGAAGACTTAAAGCCTAGATATTACAATCCTGAGCTGAAGTGTGAATATCACATGGGGCAAATCGGGCATTCAACAGACAGATGCTGGAGGCTTAGGCATAAAATCCAAGATCTTATTGATGCAAAAGTCATCCAGTTGGATTTCGTTGAGACTCCAAACGTCTCTACTAACCCACTGCCAAACCATGGACCAGTCATCAATATGATCACCGCTGAAGTGCCATCAAGAAATCAATCTGGATGAGTTGCCAATCACCATAGAACAAGTAGCATGGAACCTTCGCCAGAAGGGTCATTTGCTCAATATGAATTTAAGAGACCGCACCAAAACCAGGCCTGCTATTTACAAGCTACTACAAGGAGGAACTATTAAAAAAGAAGAGATTCTGGAAATGTTGATCCCGAAACCAAGGAGATCGAGCACACAGGCTGAGTTATGGGAAAGGTATCAGGCTGGAGATCCAACCATTGGAACCCTGGGAAATGATGGAAAATACCAGTATTTAATAGATTACTGGTTTGAGCCCCGTGTCTATGCTGATGCTCCTCCAACTGGATGGGGTCCGGAATTTGAAGAGGAAGATAAGAAAGCAAAAGAAGACGAGTTTGTGGGTATGATCGAAGGTGGACCTAGATCCATCAAAATCGAAATAGGCAAAGGTAGTGAAGATGGATCAACTTCATCAAAGCCTAGAACTATACCTTTCACATACCCCTTGCTGTGAATGATTATAAAGCCGCTCCATTTGATTATAAGCGGTAAATCATGCTTCAATGGCCATGGTTGGTGGCCTTACTCGCTCAGGAAGAGTTTATGAGTCGACCGGAAGAATGCAACTGTGAATATGCCACAGCAGCAAAGAAGAAGGAAGAAAGATGAAGAGAAGTCAGCATTGGCAAAACTGATGAAGCAAGTGAATACAAGGTTGTCGAGCAGTTGGCCAAAATACCTGCCCAAATATCGCTCATGAGTCTGCTGATTAGCTCTAATGTACACCGTGAGGCTCTTTTCAAAGCCTTAGAAGAAGTGAAAGTTCCAGAAGGTGTATCAGAAGAAGCCTTGGGGCATATCATCAACTCAATCTTTGCAAATGAGCAAATCATTTTCTCATCTGAAGAACTGGGAGAGAGGGGATCAACATAACAAGCCCTATTCATCGTAGTCAAAAGCTGTGGAAAGATCGTCTCTCGAGTATTAGTTGACAATGGATCCTCTTTGAATGTGTGCCCCTTAGCCACTTTGAGCTTATTGGAAATTGAACCGTCAGACATCAAACCAAGCTCTATTGTGGTTCGTGCTTTTGATGGGTCAAAAAGAGATATAATAGGTGAAGTGGAGTTAGAAGTCACCATCGGGCCTCAAACTTTCATTATTCCTTTTCAAGTGATTGATATCCCCAGAACATTCAATCTGCTGTTGGGAAGACCATGGATCCATGCTGCCAGAGCAATACCATCAAGCCTGCACCAGAAAGTTAAGTTCATAACCAATGGTCAACTCATCACTGTTATGGGAGAACAGGATTATGCCATTTACAAGGAGACAGCTGTCCCTACATTGGAAAAGAAGGAGAAGAAGACTTCGGGCTTCAAATGTTTGACGAAGTCTGTATGATGATGAGAAAAGAAACTCAGGTGGGAACCTTTGGACTGGGTTATTCCCCCACTTGTGCTGAAGTGGTGGAAATGAAAAACCAAATGAGAAGAAGGAAGCTCGACAAGGAATATGATCCAATCATCAAAATTCCTCACATCAGCCATTCCTTTCCAAAGCCACATCATATCCAGCAGCCAGATGATATCAAAGAAGATGCTTCATCCAAAGAAATGATCTTGAGAAATTGGTTCTCTATGCCTTGCGCTAGTATTAAGTCTTTTAAGTAAGAATTATCTAAGACTAGATTTGTGTTTTGTGTTTTTCAGTATTATGTGATGCTCAAATAAGTGTACTTAAACACCGTCCCAGTTTAATAAAATTTATTTCCATTTGTGTTTTCACATATTCTCATACATTCCTCATTCATATTCAACCAGATTCGACAATTGTGATGAAGTTCAGGGATATCTCGCGCGTATAATTAATGAAAATATCAATATCACCTCTAACTCTACTGGGTTAGATGTTGAAGATGATATTGATTATCAATTTAGAACACAAGAAATTTGGCAAATTTTGAACAAGGAAGATTGAAATTCCCGAAACCATTGAAGTGATTAATTTGGGAACAAGTGAAAACCCTAGGAATCTGAGGATAGGGGGAAAATTGCCTGAGAGCACGGCACAAGATTTAACCAAGTTATTAGCCGAATACTTGGATGTTTTTGCATGGTCGTATAGCGATATGCCTGGTTTAGACCCATCCATTGTGGTTCACAAATTGCCAACAAAGGAGGATTTTAAACCTATAAAGCAAAAATTAAGGCGATTTAGGCCGGATTTACTCCTCCAAATCAAGGATGAAGTAAAAAAGTGCTTGAAGTAGGATTCATTGAGGTTTCTGATTATTCGGATTGGGTATCAAATATAGTGCCAGTACTTAAGAAAAACGGGAAAGTAAGAATCTGTGTGGATTTCAGAGATCTAAACAAAGCAACCCCGAAAGATAATTTCCCGTTGCCTCACATCGATGTTTTAGTACAATACCGCTGGAAATCATCTATTTTCATTCATGGATGGATTTTCAGGGTATAATCAGATATTAATGGCCGAAGAAGATAAGGTCAAAACCACATTTGTTACAGCCTGGGGAACTTTTTGTTACAAGGTCATGCCTTTCGGTCTCAAGAATGCCGGGGCAACTTATCAACGAGCAATGCTTGCTATACTTCATGATATGATGCACAAAGAGGTGGAAGTATATGTAGATGATATGATCGCCAAGACAAAGGAAGGAGATGATCATGTAGTGGTGTTAAGGAAGCTTTTTGAAAGATTAAGGAAGTTCCAGTTGAAATTGAATCCAGAAAAATGCACTTTCGGAGTGACATCTGGAAAATTATTAGGATTCATGGTTAGCCAAAAGGGATAGAAATCGATCCTGATAAAGTCAAGGCGATTCAGGATTTGCCTCCACCAAAAACATTAAAGGAAATCAGAGGCCTCTTGGGAAGGTTGAATTACATTGCTCGATTCATATCACAGCTGACTGATAAGTGCCAACCGCTGTTTAAACTGCTAAGAAGAATGCCCTAATTGAATGGAATGACGAATGTGAAAAAGCCTTTAATCGGATAAAGCAGTATCTGACAAATCCACCAGTACTGGTTACTCCAAAACCGGGAAGCCATTGTTCTTGTACTTGACAATTCTTCCTGAATCTATGGGTTGTGTGCGGGCAAAAAGATGAGGAAGGAAAAGAAAGAGCTGTTTACTACTTAAGCAAGAAATTCTCAATGGAGAACAAAAGTATTCAGAGATAGAAAAGACCTGCTGTGCATTAGTATGGGTTATGCACAGGCTTAGGCAGTATACGCTCTTCTACTCGATCGAGTTGATTACGAAGCATGATCCATTGCGATACTTGGCACGCAAACCGGCTTTAGTAGGTCGAATCTCGAAATGGCAGATGCTACTTTCTGAATTTGATATCATTTATGTGAATCAAAGTTCAGTCAAAGGACAAGTTTTAGCTGATCAACTCGCAGAAAGCCCGTTGATGACGAAGAATTAAAGGAACAAGATCAGTTTCCAGATGAAGGCATCAGAATAACAGAAACAGAAGCCGAAAACAACAATTGGAAGTTGTATTTCGATGGAGCAGCCAACGTATACGGGTGTGGAATAGGGGCAGTCCTTATCTCACCAAAAGAAGAACAGTTCCCGGCATCAGCCAGATTAATGTTTCCTTACACAAATAATGTAGCGGAATACGAGGCATGCATCATGGGATTAGAAATGGCAATTCAAATGAATATTGAGGAGCTCGAAGTGTTTGGAGATTCATCACTTATCATTTTCCAAACTCGAGGCGAGTTCAAAACTAAGGATCCCAAGTTGATTCCTTATCATAATCACTTGGCTGAGTTAACAGGAAGGTTCAAAGAAATTTCCTTCACTTATGTGCCGAGAACTCAGAATCAATTTGCTGATGCATTGGCTACTCTGGCCTCTTTGATCCAATTCACTGAAGGAGTAAGAATACAACCTTTGCAAGTCCGAATAAGAAGTGAACCCGCGTTCTGTGCTGTGATTGAATCAAGAACCATGGTTTCAAGATATCAAAATTTCTTGCAAACAGGTGATTATCCTGAGTGTGCTACAAAAAAGGATCAAAATCATTGAGACGTCTGGCAAGTCATTTCTTGTTAAGTGGAGATACCTTATACAGAAGGTCATTTGATACAACCTTGTTGAGATGTGTAGATGAAAAGAAGCTCAAAAATTAATGGAAGAAGTTCATGAGGGAGTATGTGGACCTCATATGAACGGATATATGCTAGCTAAAAAGATTATGAGGCTAGGATATTTCTGGTTAACCATGGAATCAGACTGTATCAAACATGTGAGATCTTGTCATCTATGTCAAATTACGCAAACAAGATAAATGCTCCTCCGAAGGAATTACAGTCAATGTCAACACCATGGCCGTTCTCAATGTGGGGAATAGACGTAATCGGGCCAATATCGCCAAAAGCTTCAAATGGTCATCGATTCATACTAGTTGCAATCGATTACTTCACCAAGTGGGTTGAAGCTGCTTCATACGCCAGTGTGACAAAAGCCGTTGTGGTTCGATTCATCAAAAGAGATATCATTGCTCGATATGGAACTCCAGAAAGTATCATTACTGATAATGGTACAAATTTGAACAACAATGCAATGACTGATTTATGTCAGCAATTCAAGATTAAACACCGGAATTCCACTCCATATCGCCCACAGATGAATGGAGCAGTAGAAGCCGCCAACAAAAACATCAAGAGAATCATTGAGAAGATGACAATTGCATACAAGGATTGGCATGAAATGCTCCCATTAGCATTAATGGCATATCGAACCTCTGTAAGAGTGTCAACTGGGGCAACGCCCTATTCCCTGGTATATGGAACTGAAGCTGTTTTACCAGTAGAAGTTGAGATTCCTTCGCTCCAGTATTGGCTGAAACAGAGCTCGAAGAAGCTGAATGGGTTAGACAAAGAGTTGAACAGTTAAATCTTTTAGATGAAAAAAGATTAACCGCCATGTGTCATGGACAATTATATCAACAAAGGATGGCTAGAGCATTTAACAAGAGGTTAAGCCAAGAAATTTCCAAGAAGGTGATTTGGTTTTGAGAAAAATGCTGCCAAATGTGCAAGATTCCAGAGGAAGTTCACACCAAATTATGAAGGACCATATATAGTGAAGAAGGTCTTATCGGGAGGAGCATTAATCCTTTCCCAAATGGATGGACCCAATTTAAAGGATCCTGTGAACTCAGATGCTGTAAAGTTATATTATCCTTGATCAATAAAATTTGTCATTTCAAGTGATCAATTGATTTTATTTTAATTAATTATAAGCAAAGTTGATATTCCTGAAATTCTCTGAAGTCGAATCAAAGCCTGAAATTCTTTGAAGCCTAACCCACAAAATTCTTCTGAACAAATTTCCAATCAAACACCATTTGAATCATCAGAAAAAGAAATTTGAGCATCTTATAATACTGAATGAATGCGTTTATACAGTTTGGTCTATTGATTGTTCTTATTTTAAAAGAAAATATTATGGCAAGAATAACTAATTTTGATAGAAAATTGAAGCATGTTGGATTGAAAAAAAAAAAAAGAAAGAAAAAAAAAAAAAAAAAAAAAGAAAAAAAGAAGAAAAAAAAGAAGAAAAAAAAAGAAGAAAAAAAAAAGAAGAAAAAGAAAAAGAAAGAGAAAGAAACCCCAGTGGATTGAAAAATCACAAATACCCCTCAGTCTAGACAATAGTCTAGTACTACCCAAACTCAAAATCCATCGAGATGGTGACCCAAAATCCATCCTTTAGAGATGGTAACCCAAAATTCATCCTTTCGAGATGGTGACAAGATCCAGAAACCCATCTACTAAAGATGGTGATCAAGACAGAATTCAGAAATTCATTCATTCAAGATAGTGATCAAGACAAGATCCAGAAATTCATTCACTCAAGATGGTGATGAAGACAAAATTCAGAAATCTATCCAAGATAGTGAACAAGAGAAGTCAGAAATCCATCCATTCTAGATGGTGACTAAAACCAAAGCCCATTGGTCCGGCAAATGACCAAAGCCCATTGGTCCGGCAAATGACCAAACCAAAGCCCATTGGTCCGGCAAATGACCAAAGCCCATTGGTCCGGCAAATGACCAAACCAAAGCCCATTGGTCCGGCAAATGACCAAAGCCCATTGGTCCGGCAAATGACCAAACCAAAGCCCATTGGTCCGGCAAATGACCAAACCAAAGCCCATTGGTCCGGCAAATGACCAAAGCCCATTGGTCCGGCAAATGACCAAACCAAAGCCCATTGGTCCGGCAAATGACCAAAGCCCAGGTCCGGCAAATGACCAAACCAAAGCCCATTGGTCCGGCAAATGACCAAATTAAAGTCTAGGTTCGACAGTTGACCTAGCAAAATCTCAAGTCTAAATAGAAGAAGCTAAGCGAAAATTGGTTGTCTTTTGTCTTTGTGGCAAAAGTTTGTTCAAACTTTACCACAAAGAGGGCAGCTGTAGACACCCAATTTTTGCCCCAATTAATTAAGGCTTAAAATTTAATTAAACTAATTTTTTTCTAAAAAAAGCCTTAAGTATTGATGAAGTTGGCTAAGTGATCAAGGCACAGGCCAAATGGCCTGTTGGTTAACACATATGGACCCAAACGCACACTCAAGCTCAAGGACACAAGTTCAAACCCTAGCAAAGGCAAATTTTGCCTTTTATTATTTTTTGTCTTTTCATTTTCCTCAAATGTGACTCTTGCCTTACTTTGCATCAGTTTTTAACTGACAAAAAATCATTGATTGTCAAAAATTGATGATGGGATTGCAAAGTGGTTACAAAGTGGTTACAAAAATTAGTGCAAAAAAAAAAAAAAAAACCCAAAGGTTACAAATTCAATGTATAAAGCATTCAATTGCACATGAATGAGGAGTTTACAAAATTGATTGAATGAATCTGGCATGGAATATGAAAACAATCATCAATTCATCAGTTTCAAACAAATTAATCATGATTTTCTAATTAATTCGTGAAAAATCAAGGGGCAAAAATCAATTCATTTTGAAACGGTTTGAAACGTAAAATTGAGCTTGCAACCTATAAATAGGAGGTCCTAGGAGCAAAGGCACAAGTCAATTTCAACAAAACTCAATCAGAATGAGTGAATTCGAAAATTTCGAAAATTAGGGTTCTTAAAGAGAAAATTCGAAATTGAGAATTTCGAATTGTTTTTGATTCAATTGGATTGTTTAAGGAGCTTTAGGACAAGTTTAAGTGATCGAGTGTGCTTTTAATTTGATCAATTTGTTCAAAATCACCTCTGTAATTTTTTTTATATATTTTCGGATTTGCGCCGCCGCTACCCACCACGCGAACCGCCGCTCTGGTGGTTTTGAGTGAACGCCACCACCACCAACGGACGCGCCACCAGCATAGAAGTCGGCCGACAAGCTTAGGGAGGTCACAACCACCAGGACGGCCGACGAACGCTCGAAAGATCGCGTCAACGTCTTCCTCGCCGCGACGAAGATCGAATCCGACCTGACAATCCGAATCCCAACCGGTCGACAACGGTTCGTCGTTCAACGGTCAACGGTCAAACCTGATCAGACGGCCCAGATTCAATCAGCAGATCAGCGGCTCAGATTTGATCAAGCAGATCAGCGGCTCAGATTTGATCAAGCAGATCAGACGGCCCAGATTCAATCAAGCGATCAGACGGCCCAGATTTCATCAAGCGATCAGATGGCCCAGATTTCATCAAGCGATCAGGACGGCCCAGATTTCATCAAGCGATCAGACGGCCCAGATCGAGTCAATAAGATCAGCGATCCAGATCGGTCAGCGAGATCGACGCTCCAGATCTCGTCCGCTTCATCCGACGGTCCAGGTTAATCCGCATTATTTTATTAATAGTTTATTATAAATTAATTTCAGAAAATAATAAAAAATAATAAAAAATAGTAAAAAATTTATAAAAAATTCATAAAAAAATTCAGAAAAAATTCAGAAAAATTAGAAAATCCAGAAAAATTCAAAATATTTATTTTTTATATAAATTTATTTTTTTTGATATTTTTAATATTTTTAAATATTTTAATGTGTATTATACATAAATTGCTTTAGAAAATGCATATTTAATGCATGAAAAATGATTTTAATATTTTTTAATATATTCTGGATATATTGTGAAATTATGTGATGATTTTTTTAAAAAAATATAAAAAAAATGTAAAAAATAAATAAAAATAATAAAATTGGATTTTCCGAAGAACAAAATTTCTAAAAAAAAAATGATTTTTGGACTTAGAAAAATTATATTTTCATAAAAAAAAAAACAATTGATTAGATTATAGGGTCATCAAAAATGATTTTATGAAAATTCAAAATTTAATGAACTTAAAATGAAAAGAGTCCAAAAAATTAAAATTGACCAACAAATTAAGTTTTTTTTTTTTTTTAAAGAACTACGTTTTGTCTGATCTCGATTAGCGAGTACGTAGGCACCTGCGGGGCGACATTAAAAAAAAATGTTTTGTTTAGTAAATAAATATTTTGTAAATATAAGATATTTTGTTAATGATTATGTTCTAAAAATACTAAAAAATAAAAATGAAGAAAAGCACATAAAAAATAAAAAATAAGTGATTTGACTTGTAAATATTTGTTATGTAATATATCATTTGGATTTTTGAGCATGAAAAGGATAGATTAAAAATTTAAAATTCCAAAAGTGGTAACCGTTTGGTTTTAATAGGTTAGCCCCCGAATCCATGATATCTGGTTTAAAAGTTTGTTTTTTTTTAAATCAAATTTTCGCAGACTAGTAGCTAAGTTAGGATTAACCGACCCATTGATCCTAGCTTTTTATTTTTTCCCGATTTATATCGGGTGGCGACTCTAAAATTTTTTTAAAATTTCTTTTAACCCCTAGTCGAGGATTCATGTTAAATGGGTTCGGGTTTAATGTGAATCGGGTTAGGAGAAATGAACCAGATTAAGATTTAGTGGAAAAAATCCAGGCTCGACACCCCCACATAGAAAAGTGGAATTTTCAATTGATTTGATACCTAGAACCGAACCAGTATCAAAAGCTCCGTATCGTATGGCACCTGTGGAATTAAAAGAATTAAAGGTGCAATTACAAGAATTGTTGGATAAAGGATTTATCAGACCTAGTGTTTCACCTTGGGGAGCACCAGTATTGTTTGTGAAGAAGAAAGATGGTTCAATGAGACTCTGTATTGATTATAGAGAATTAAACAGAGTGACTATCAAGAATAAAATCCTTTACCCAGAATTGATGATCTCTTTGATCAGTTGAGAGGAGCAAAGGTATTTTCTCAAATTGATTTAAAGTTAGGATATCATCAAATCCGAATTAAGGCAGAGGATGTACCAAAGACTGCATTCCGAACTAGGTATGGTCATTATGAATTTTTTGTCATGCCATTTGGACTAACTAATGCACCTGCAGCTTTCATGGATCTGATGAATCGTATCTTTAGACCTTTGCTGGATATCTGTGTGATTGTTTTCATAGATGATACACTTGTATATTCGTCTATTGAAGAACAACATGATGAGAATTTGAGAAATGTGTTACAGATATTGAGAAACAATAAACTGTATGCCAAATTGTCTAAATGTGAATTTTGGCTTAGAAGTATATCATTCCTTGGACATATTGTTTCTGGAAAAGGAATATCGGTTGATCCCACAAAAGTTAAAGCTATTGTGGAATGGAAAAGACCTGAAACTGTTACGGAAGTTAGGAGTTTCTTGGGATTGGCAAGATATTATCGGAAATTTGTGAAAGATTTCTCAAAGATTACAAAATCTTTGACTCAATTGACCAGGAAGAATGAGAAATTTGAGTGCAATGATCAATGTGAACAAAGTTTCCAAGAGCTGAAAAAGAAGTTAATATCAGCACCAATCTTGGTTCTACCCAATGACAAGGATTTATATACTGTCTACAATGATGCATCTAGAAATGGTTTAGGATGTGTGTTAATGCAAAATGGAAAAGTAATAGCATATGCTTCTAGACAATTAAAACCGCATGAGATGAATTACCCCACTCATGATCTAGAATTAGCTGCTATTGTTTTTGCACTCAAGATTTGGTGTCACTATTTGTATGGACAAAAATATGAAATATATACAAATCACAAAAGTTTGAAGTATATCTTTACACAAAAAGAGTTGACATTGAGACAAAGACGATGGTTCGAATTGATTAAAGATTATGATCTTACCATTAATTACCATCCTGGTAAAGTGAATGCAGTGGCAGATGCATTGAGCCGGAAAGAGTTATGGAGAAGTGGCTTCAATATTAACGGAACAGAAAGAACTCATTAAAGAATTTGAGAGATTAAACTTGGAATTCTCAATGCAAGGTTTGGAAGCTGAATTGGGAAACCTAGTTTTGGAACCTACTTTGCTTCAAAGGATTAAGGAAGCTCAGAAAGAAGATGTTGAAATTCAAGAGATTAAACAAGGAATATCCCAAGGAAAGTACAAGGATTTTCATGTGGATGAAGAAGAGGTATTAAGAATGAATAAAAGATTGTGTGTCCACATGATGAAAACTTGAGGAAGGAATTATGCATGAAGCGCATTATTCTGGATATTCTATACACCCAGGAGAAACAAAGACATACCAAGAGCTGAAAAGTGTATATTGGTGGAATGGAATGAAAAAGGATATTGCAGAATTTGTTGCATGTGACGTATGTCAAAGGATCAAAACTGAACATCAAAAACCAGGTAGATCGTTGAAACCATTGCCGATACCTGAACGGAAATGGGATCAAATTTCCATGGATTTTGTATGCTCATTACCTAAGACAAATACGGGTCATGATGCTATTTGGGTTATTGTGGATAGACTCACAAAATCAGCTCATTTCTTGCCAATTAACATGACATATCCATTAGAAAAATTGGCACGAATATATTTGAAGGAGATTGTGAGATTGCATGGTATACCTGCTGGTATAGTATCAGATCGAGATCCACGGTTTGTTTCCAAATTTTGGCAAGGATTACAAAAAGCTTTGGGAACATAATTGAAATTTAGTACAACTTATCATCCTCAAACGGATGGACAAACAGAAAGAACTATTCAGACGTTGAAGGATATGTTGAGAGCATGTATTATGGAGTTCAAAGTAAATTGGGACCAACATTTACCACTAGTGGAATTTGCATACAATAACAATTACCATTCAAGCATAGGAATGCCACCTTATGAAGCTTTATACGATAGAAACTATCGATCACCATTGTTCTGGGATAATTTGGAGAAAGTATTGGTTGGACCTGAATTGGTTTAGGAAACAATTGAGAAGGTTTCGGTAATAAAGCAAAGAATGAAAGCAGCACAAGACAGACAAAAGAGCTGGGCGGACTTGAAGAGAAGAGAATTGGAATTTAATGAAGGAGAACATGTATACTTAAAGATAAATCCAATCAAAAGTCTTCATGGTAGACAAACAAAAGACAAGTTGAGTCCTAGATATATTGGACCATTTGAGATCTTAGAACGAGTTGGGAATCTGGCATACCGTATTGCATTGCCATCTAATTTTTCTGGTTTACATAATGTTTTCCATGTATCAGTTCTAAGGAAATATGTACCGAATCCAGATAAGATAGTAGAGTTGGAACCAATTGATTTGAAGGAGAATTTGACTTATGAAAAGCATCTAGTTAAAATATTGGACCGAAAAGTGCAAGTTCTCAGGAATAAAGAAATTATATGTCAAAGTATTGTGGGATCTCCAAACCGAAGAAATTACGTGGAAACTGGAAGAGAGATCAAGAAAAATTATCCATATTTATTTAAGAATTTAGGTACGTATTCAAGCTTTGAGGACAAAGCTTATTTTAAGGGGGGGAATGTAAACCCGGAAATTTTCCACTCTAGTATATGATTTCAAAGTGAACTAGATAATAGATTTAGATTCTAATTAAAGTCTAAGAATAGATTAATATAGAATTTGGTTAGATAAAGGATAAGAAATTCTTTAACCCTAGTTGATACCGAAAACGAGATTTCGTATCTTGAACTAATAATTCAAGATATGATTAAAAGAAAATCTAAAATTTAAACCTGAAACCTGATATACAAATAGATTTAAATAGAAAAATATGAACATAGAGATTAAATGATTGTTTTTTATCTCGATAATGATTCGAGATTAGAATAACGAGTAGTAATGAGCCTGTATTTAGACTTAAACCCTAAATTCAAGATTCCTAGTTAAAATTAAATGCTACTAACAAAACTTCATGACATGTATCAAAACTAAATATATATACAGTTTAGTTTCTGTAATTAAGTACGATACTAAGTAAACGATTATTTATGCTTATAGACAGAAAACGTGACCTAAAGATAAACCGTTAGGATTATAAATACACAACGAAAACATAAACTGTTGAATAACTCAAGATCTAAATTTCAAATAAAATCGGATCACACTATTGTTCTAATCGAGTTTTCTTAAGCTATTAAGCCCGAAACAAAAATTGACCTAATGAGCTAAGAAATCTTAATCGCGGGAGATAAAATTATACAATTAATTAACTACGTATATATAAAACCTAAAATTGTATTATTTGATAATCTAAGTGTTTTGTATAATCCTTAAACATGTTTTTGTACAAAAACTCCCAAATAATAGCTAATTTGTATCCGTATAACTTGTTAAATTATCCTAAAAACTCAATTAAAATAATTAATTAATATATATATATGTGTTTTCGTGCAAAAATTCAGTAGGAAAGATACGTGAGGAGGAGAGAGCCGGATTTGAGCAATAATTGACCCAAATTTTTCAACAAAAGCAACCAAGGACAATGGAACAATGCCACGTCAACCTAACATAATTACAATGAAAATAACAGCCAAGTGAGAGAAAATCGGAGGAAAAATGGAAGAAAACGCAATCGAAGTCCGCCACTTCTTCTTCTATATATATATATATATGTTTAAAGCTAATAATGAAGAACAAACAAACTCCATTATCTCTCAAACTTTCTAGAACAAATCAACACTCAAATAGCAAACAAAACGAACAGAAAACAGAGGACAAATAGATCGAAACATCCAAGTTCAGATCAAAGGAAAAACAATACTAAAAACCCTGAATACGAGCTCAAAGGTAAGTTGATGTGATCCGAACGATTCTCTTTCAAATCTAAGGATTATAACTGACTTATAATAATCTTAGGAACGTAATAAACACAACTACAAGCTTCAGATTTCATCGAATGAACTCAAACAAGGTAAAACTCCGAAACCCTAGTTTTATTTTCCTAAGATCGAGATCTAAATATGTATGTTTGTAGACGTGTTAAGAGTTGTGTTATGACCTTATATAAGATATATAAACACTTAGGAACGGTTTAATAATGTTTTTAACGTGGAAAATTTAACAAATTCGAATCGGATCAGTGAAGAAGATGATGAACAGTACCAACACTGTCTCAAGGCCGGTAGTGTAATCGCTCAATGCCGGCGGCTTACATGGATAGGTTGGCGGTGTAGAGACGACTTACACTGATCAGAGGTTACGTAAAAATAATTTTCACGTAAAAATGAACGTAAGCCGGCTACCTGGGGATATACGTCGACGGCATAAGGCCGGCGTGCGTTGAAAGCTGACAGCTTTCAAAGCCGGTGCATCCAATCTGAAATATTTTCCAAAACTAAGTCTACACCGGCACCTGAGTTTGAAAGCCGGCGGCTTTGAGCCGGCGTACACCCAAATTTCCTTAACGAACGTTAACTTTGAAATAAACAGAACTTATATATATATATATATATCATAAGCCTACTGAGTATATATACGCCTATATAATGATATAGGATTTATTAATAGATAAGTAAATACAAATAAATAGAATATTTAGATTAATATCTAATAATTCTGAAAACCCTAGAGTTAAGGAAAAATATTTAGGGTTAATTAAAGTTAGTAATAGACAAACATTTGTTATAAATAGATAAAATAGGTAAGAATGGAAATTGAAATAAGCTAAATTTTCAAGTAATCTGACTTCTAAAAATAACAAAATAATTATAGGAGATAAATTAGGAGAAACACGATGACACTAAATAATAATAAATGAAGATAATTTTCTATATTGAGACTAGTATAGAATAATATAAAATTAGCAATTGTTACTAGCAAAACTTGATAAAAATCGAGTCTAGGACACTAGCCAAATATAGGAATTTAATTATGACCTATATTGATGAATACTTTATTCATCTTAATAGGTGACTTTGATACAGTAAAGGATGTACCAACTGATTATTACGACTGAATCAGTATGAGCAGGTGAGTAATTCAGTCATATTATACTGTTTGTGCTTGTAAATAGTTGAATACGTAATACAAAGATAATCAAACAATCGTTTGGTTAAAGGTATGTTATGATCTGATTGTATGATTGTTAAGATATTCTTATAAAAGCGATAATACAATGATTTGATGATGTGAAGTAGTATAATGATGATTATGTGTAATGTATGGTTACCGTGAAATTGATTAAGAATTATTGACTTAACAAAATAATCTGATCATTCATTGCACGAACTGCATTATTGCATATATATTGGGGTAACAGCCTGCTACGTATTAATATTTCGGATCTCTGTTTATGCTTGGTTGTTCTAATGTGTTAGTTCTTCCAAGGTATTCTTTGTTCTGTCGGTTCTATGGGAACTAAGTGGTACGAAGAACGCCGCCCAGTAGCTCTTTGAAATGATTAATACTTAGGGAGTTCTAAGGGGATTGCAGGAGATGGTCAGTTTAATCGATTATATTCAAAGTGATAACCTTAAAACGAGAAATCGTTGATTCTCCTGTGTACTATCTCCTCCTGGATAGGTGGGTCATAAAGTATAGTTCTTCAACCCTTAAAAAGAGGGCGTAAATCTTTTTCCTATTTGGATTCTAGATCATCTAAGCTTATATCGTGCATATGTTGAGTGCTTGCTTGCATATGATTTGCTAATAATTGTGTGATGTATGGTATGTCTAGTTATTCACTGAGCTGTGGTTTCGCTCATACTCCAACAGTTTTTTTAGGTTACTTTACGACCCTGGTTAGTCACTTCAGGAATATGGCTCCGGTAAGCTTAGGAGCTAGAAGTCTACGGTTCTAATTTGGTTTAATGGTTATGTACTATAAAATAGATTATCTAGTTTGATACTATAGTAAGAACTATTTGGTTTGTAAAGTTATGTAATATTTTAAGATAGAAGTTATTTATTCTTTCATGTATTTGTCATTCTTATCAAGCAATAAAAGATTTTGTTGTTTTGAAAACCTGTCACCTTTGAAGGTAATCTAGTAATAGTATTCAAGTGTAACTTGTTTACTACTACTAGGATACCCTCGGGGCGTGACACATTCCATATGTTTGAATAATAAACTTGGTTGATAATTTACTTTGAGTATGAATTTTGGAATTTACTCACTAAGCCCATAAGCTTACACCCCTATAGGTATTTGTATTCTCAGGAACACCTATTTTTGTGCTCGAAGCCTCCCTATATCCATGTAAGTTTTATATATTGAAGCTTTTAGAGGAAATTGCTGGAAGACTTAGATTAGAATTCTTTTGAAATCTTTAATGTAGTATTTGAGATGTTGTAAAGTCTATCACGATCCTTGGGATTAGTGGGGGTATACCCCTAAGAAACCATGTAATAGACCTTTGGTTATTAATGATATAATATGTTTTATTTCTGAACTCTTGTATGTTCATTTTTACTTGCTTAAACTATGCTTCCCAAAAGCGTCTCCTATTACCATGCTAGACGCCTTACATGTAATACTAAGGCTTTTGCATGACTAAGGTAGTCCTTCTTAAGCCTTGATATTATATGTGGCGGACTGCCACGTTTAGGGTACCCTTCGGGACGTGACAGTTTAAGTTGGTATTAGAGCAACAAGTTTATAGGAATAAAGGTAATAGGAATAAATCTAGAATAGAGAAAGATAGATATGTTTATGGAGAAAGGACTTAGATAAGATGATAAGTCTAGAAATTCTTAAAAAAGGAAAATTAATGACCTCCCTTGTCTTTTATAGCTTACTCTTGGAGAAGTTAGAGTTAAGGCCCAATGTTTGAACTTAAGAAATAGTGAAACCCTTGTGGACAACTCGATTAAAGTAAGAAGCCTATGTAAGGAGTTTGCCCTATTGGACTGACTTAGAAGTTTCACGATATGGAATGGCTCACGTGCCCTATTACAACCACACCTCATGCTCCAAAAAGCTACGTTCATTTTCCGAAACGATAGACGTCCAGTTTTCCAGATTTGAACTTGGATTCCATAGGCCGATTATATATCTATGCCTACGATGAGCCAGCAGATCATGGATGAGATGAGGATATTTCCAACCAACATAAAGCCAGTCAAGATTCGAATGGCTGATGGAGAATCTCGAATCGAAGACGATCTCACATAAAAGACCTGACCGAGAATGAAGTGATGGAAGTATCCAATGAGGAGCATGCATCACAGATAGATTTTGATCAACAGGAGCCAAGCACATTTAGGAATCAATCCTCCAGCAAAGGAAAAAGAAGGATAGTCGAAGCTACTTGAAGCTGTTCGTAACTAAGAGGCCAAGAAGACTTCTAGTTCCAATCACCATAATAAAACTCCTCACCATGAAGAAAGATCAAAGAAGGAAGGAAGGATCCACATGAGCAATCCCATGTGTCCGACAAGAATTTTGTAACCAAATCGACTTAGGATATAGGATCCGATCAGTAGTTTAATTTATGTTTTGGAAAAGTGTTTAATATTTTTGTATTTTGAATTTCTTTTGTAATCTTGATTTCCTTATGTATAGGATTTCATTTCCTTCTATGCTTTTAATTAAATATTTTGGTTTTAACAAATTTCATCTCTTGATTTAGTTCTTAAACTTCTCTTGTATGTATTTCTCTTTACATGTTTATTTCTTTGAAAGCTCCCGCAACTTCCATATCTAATATGTAAAAAACTTAATAAACTAGTATTTACGTAAACGATTAAAACAGTCGACCTAGAAGAGGACGACCGAGGGTAAGGCAGGCATCGAACAACCGTTGAAGATTAACCAACAGAAGTGCCTACTGTGGCTCCTGCCCGAACGCCGCAAGGCGATCTCCAAGCCACTCTGGTCAATTAACACAACTTCTTAATGAGTTAGTTCAACAACAATAGATGAATATGCCACCACAAGGCACCAGCTCAAGCACCACCCCAACAGGCACCTCAAGCATCTGTACATGGACCAGCAGCACCTGATGCTCAATCACATACAGCCCCTTGCCGCCTCCGCCACCACCTCGACCATACAAACTTCACTCCCAGATTTTATCAAAAGTAACCGTTACTTTGAAGCTTTTGGGAAACCGAAGCTGAGGATTGGCTCGCGCAGATAGAACGATCTTTTTGCCTATGAAGTTCCTCATCATCTTCGAATAAGCTATGGTACCTATATGTTGAGGTTTAATGCCCGCGTCTGGTGGGAGTCCAAGAGTAGGGAATTGCCGCCACCATCACCTGGGATATGTTTCGGAATGAGTTTCTGGAAAATTATTTCCCTGGAAGTTTAAGAGTAAGTATAGTGTGGATTTCTTGCACATATCCAAAGGAAAATCCATAGAACAATATGAGACGGAATTCAGCCGACTCCTGCAGTATGCTCCGGATTCTTATAAGTATAGTGAGGAGCTAAAACGACAAGTGTTCCTGAATGGGTTAGATGAGGACTTAAGGATGCGGTTAGAAGAGTTTGACATCGACCTTCAGAGAATTGGTTGAAAGAGCAAGAATTGTTGAAGGGGCCAAGAAAGGAAAGCTGGGACTTCTGAGAAGAAAGTGCATGTGTTTGGAAGGAAATTTCAACAGGAACAAGCTCCAATTTCCCTTCTAAGAGGTTTAAACCAATTAGCACTTTAAGGGAAATTTCAGTGGAAAAGGATAATTCCAAGGCAGCAGTAAGTTGTTGGAAATGCAAAGGGGCGCACTATCCGAAGAGATGCCCCCTTCTCCAGAACAAATGTTATTTCTGTGGTGACCCGAGCCATAAGATTCCGGATTGCCCAAAGAAAGCTTCTACGACTTGTTTCGTATGCAAGCAAATGGGACATTTTGCCAACGAGTGTCCCAAAGAAATCTCACAACAAATCGACCTGTTGGATCTTCAGGAGGACTTGCCCGACAAGGAGTGGGAATGGAAGCGGAAGTCGCTCGGCATCATCTATGCATGGGCTGAGAATTTACAACCTTGAAGGGCAATGGGTTTGTGAGGAGGATGCCGAAGAAGGAGTAGAGTTGGCTGCCCTGGACCATGGAGAGGAGTATGACTATAGCTTGGTTACAGGTTAGCCTCAACCTTTAAAAATATGTTGTTTTGATATCTGTTGAGTATAAAGTTATGATGTATGTTGGAAATAATAGATGTCTAGGGAACCTTATAAAGACAATAAGAATAGTAACACACGCGTCTTGAACGCAGGAACCATACAAATAGGGGACCTAACCGCTTATACCCTCTTCGATACCGGTGCAACACATTCCTTTATTGCCGCTAGTATAGCCTTGAAGACCGGTTTACCTATCACCACAACCCAACAAGTTTTCGTATAAAAACCCCCACCGGTAGTGTGGTGACTACCAAAGAAGTAATAAGGAATTGCCCATGAAGATACAAGGCCATGCAACACCGATCTTATAGTAATAGAAATCAGCAAGTACGAAGTGATTCTCGGAATGAGTTGGTTGTCCATGGTGGAAGCAAAGGTAGATTGTAGAAATAAAAAGGTGGAATTCATGGGACAAGACGGGAAGAAAGCTACGTTTTTGGGAGAATCCGCAACTTCTAAAAGTTTGGAGTTAAGTTCGTTCGAGTAATTGAAGAAGTTGAGGAAGGAGTTGAAAGTTATGTGGGAAGTACGGAGGAGGATAAGGAAAGACCCAACATTGACGACATCCCCATCGTTAATGATTCTCTGATGTTTTTCCAGAAGAATTGCCTGGGTTACCCCCAAAACGAAATCGATTTGAGATCGATTTGATGCCAAAAACAGAACCCATATCCAAGGCACCATACCGAATGGCACCTGAGCTCAAGGAACTTAAGAAGCAATTACAAGAATTGCTTGACCAAGGATTTGTTAGACCAAGTGTCTCGCCTTGGGGAGCTCCGGTATTATTCGTAAAGAAGAAGGATGGATCGATGAGGTTGTGTATTGATTATCGAGAACTCAATAAGGTCACTATAAAGAATAAGTATCCATTGCCAAGGATTGACGATCTCTTTGACCAACTACAAGGAGCAAGTGTATTCTCACGCATTGATTTGAGATCAGGATACCACCAGCTAAGGATTAAACCAGAGGATGTGTCAAAGACCGCTTTTAGAACTCGGTATGGACACTATGAGTTCATGGTTATGCCATTTGGATTGACTAATGCACCAGCTGCTTTCATGGACTTGATGAATCGGGTGTATAAGCCGCTCTTGGATAAATGCGTGATTGTCTTCATTGATGATATTTTGGTCTATTCTAAAAACGGGAGCAACAAAAGAACATCTAAGAATGGCATTACAAACCTTAAGGGAGCACAAGTTATATGCCAAATTATCCAAGTGTGACTTTTGGTTGGACCAAATATCTTTTCTAGGACATGTTATCTCAGGGAAAGGAATATCAGTAGATCCTGAAAAGATTAAGGCCGTAATGGAATGGAAACAACCAAGGACGGTGACTGAGATTAGAAGTTTTCTTGGATTAGCTGGCTATTACAGGAAGTTGTGCAAGATTTCTCAAAAATAGCTAAGCCACTAACTCAGTTGACCCAGAAGAATGAAAGATTCATTTGGAATGAGAAGAGGGAACAAAGTTTCCAAGAGTTAAAGCAACGGTTGGTATCTGCTCCAATTTTAACCTTACCTGATCCAAAAAGCCATATACCGTCCATAGTGATGCGTCAAGAAATGGCTTAGGATGCGTGCTTATGCAAGAAGGGAAGGTAATTGCTTATGCTTCACGGCAGTTGAGGCCGCATGAACAAAATTACCCGACATGATCTTGAGTTAGCCGCAGTTGTCTTCGCTCTCAAGCTTTGGAGGCACTACCTATATGGACAGAGATGCGAGATTTATACGGACCATAAGAGCCTCAAGTATTTATTTACACAAAAGGAATTGAATATGAGGCAAAGGAGATGGTTGGAGTTGATCAAAGACTATGATCTTGGAATAAATTATTGCCCTGGAAGAGTGAATGCGGTAGCAGACGCTTTGAGTCGGAAGAACCACGGAGAAGTTGCAGCCATGCTCACAACTCAAAAAGAACTTATAAAGGAATTCGAGAGATTGAGCATCGAATTTGTGGGCAAAGTGCGGAAATAGAAATTTCCCATTTGGTAATGGAGAACCCTGATAGAAGAATCAAAGAATCTCACGATATGATGAAGTCATACAAAAGTTGAAAAGTGAGATACAAGGAGGAAAGTATGATGATTTTGAGATAGATGAGGAGGATGTAGTAAGAATGGGAAGATTATGTGTACCGAATGATGAGGAGATGAAAAAGGAAATAATGATGTGGGCATAACTGGATATACCATGCACCCCGGTGGTACCAAGATGTACCAAGACCTTAAAGTCGCTTTTGGTGGAATGGTATGAAAAAGGACGTAGCTGAATTCGTAATGAAGTGTCCCATATGTCAACAAGTAAAGATTGAACACCAAAGGCCAGGAGGACTTTTGAAACCATTGGCCATACCAGAATGGAAATGGGACCAAATTACAATGGATTTCGTATGTGGATTGCCCCGAACATCAGCCGGATATGATGCTATATGGGTAATTGTGGATCGACTTACCAAGTCAGCACACTTCATCCCCATCAACATGACCTACTCAATGGAGAAGTTGGCCCGGCTATATGTAAGGGAGATTGTGAGACTGCATGGAGTTCCAGCAGGAATTGTATCGGATCGAGATCCCCGATTCGTGTCAAAATTCTGGATGAGTCTTCAGAAGTGTATGGGAACTAAGTTACATTTCAGTACAGCTTATCATCCACAAACTGATGGACAATCAGAGCGAACTATCCAGACATTGGAAGACATGTTGAGAGCTTGTGTTATGGAATTCAAAGGAAGCTGGGAAGCACATCTACCTTTGGTAGAGTTTGCTTACAACAACAGCTATCATTCAACAATTAAGATGCCACCGTACGAAGCTTTGTATGGAAGAAGGTGTAGATCACCTCTATTTTGGGATGATGTGGAAAAGTTAACAATTGGACCAGATCTCATCCAAGACGACTCAGATAAAGTGGATTATTCAGCAAAGGATGAAAGAGGCCCAAGATAGATAGAAAAGTTAAGCAGATCAAAAACGGCAAATCCTTAAGTTTAACGTTGGTGATCATGTGTACCTAAAAGTGAATCCGATAAAGAGTATTCATCGTGTACGGGCTCGAGGAAAGCTAAGCCCAAGGTATATAAGACTGTCACGCCCCAAAAGGTGCCCTAAACGCGACAGTCCACCACACGCGATACTTAAACTTAAGTATGACCATCTTAGTCATCCCATAAGTTTACATATCGAGTGTAAGGTGTACTTTCACAACTTTTAGGATCACACTTTAATTCGAGTAGTCTTAAGAAAGCATACATAGCATTAAGAATATAGATCACAACAAGATAAATATTTAAACTTTACAAAAGCCAAGGGGGCATACCCCCGCCAAAATAATAGGAGTCTACATCGTTTAGCTCCAATTACATATCTGAATTTACATTAAAGAGATTTTCCTAGAAGTCCACGCCTATACTAGGTCCTGACTTCCTCAAAAGCTCTTTAATCCAATGTAGTAAACCTGCACAAGGTGTCCTCTCGGAACATCCAAAAAATAGGAACACTGCAATAAAAACTATTGGGGTATAAGCTAATTGCTTAGTGAGATTCATTTTCCAAGTAACATACTCGATTAAGCTAAAATATATATACAAGCAAGTTATAATTAAGCAACCATATGAATGCACAAGCAAATGAGCAAGCAAGCATATGACTTTCCGGTAGTCATAAGTGAATGAATTTACGCCCTCCATTCGGGGTTTTGGGGTAGTTCATAAGTCATGCAACTACAGTTCCAATGTTGGTCCATAAGACATGCAACCATAGTCCCAATCTTAAGTGGGGTGGTCTATAAGACATGCAACCACAATTTTAATGTTGGTTCATAAGTCATGCAACCATAGTTTCAATATTTGAATGGGGTGGTCCATAAGTCATGCAACCATAGTCCCCTTCATTAAAGACCCGCTGCCTCCCAAATACACCTTTGTCCCACCAAAGGCATACTCGACAATGATATGTGACTCACTACGTGTTATGCATGTACAATTTGTTCATATAATCATGGTATATTAATTAGATAATTTAAAAGTGACCATACAATTTTCAGACATTCCAAATCTATACTAGCTCATACAAGATTATTGCAACAAAGCTTGCCTCGATATACTTACCATTCATTCATGTAAGTTTAGATCACCATTCGATCACAATTTTATCTTTTCCTAAGTCTAATGCCACTACTACTACAAGCACATCCAAGAGCATAATTAATTGAGAAATGAACTCACTTGTCCATGTAGTGAAAATCCACTAGTCATAATAGTCCTCGGGAAGTGGTAACCCGTCCTCCAATTCACCTTAAATACAAAGAATACCCCCAATGAGTATCTCTTATGAAGTTCTATTAAACTTAATAATTTTATTCACTAAGTTCGTCAATTTCCGCCTAGGTTGAATCTTTAACTTAGAAAGGTCATATCTAACTCATTTTAACTCGGAATTTGGCTTATAATATACCAATTTATACCTAATTCGAAAGAGCTATCTATTTCTAAAGTTAATTCAAACATTTAAGATCATTTAGGGGTCGGAAACATACTGTACAGTAGGGTTGCGAAAATCCAAGATTTGAGCCTTTGTGAAAAATTTGCTATATCTACTCTCTTTAACTATTTAGACCAACTCATTTTAGTCCTAAACTTGCAAGGAGATTCTCAAAGCAAAATTAAGAGATTACACACTTACCTAATCCCAAACATAAAGTTCAAATGAAACTTCTAAAAATCCATTTTCATAAAACCGAAATTTACAAGTCAAAACTCATTGTCTTGTTTTGAGTAATTCCTTTACTAAAACTTACTTAGTTCAATGAAAATAATTTTTCCTATATTATATATCATCAAAGCATTCCATTTTCAATATAAAATACTTGTTTTGAGATCTAAAAGAAGGTTTTAAAAATTGGTCTCCCCATAATTACGAATTTCCTCTTTGAAGTTTACAATGAAGACAAGACCTAAATTTTGTCTTTTACAAAACACTTGATTTAAGCAATACCTTTAAGGAAAACTCATTTAAACTTATGAAAATTCATCTCTTAAGATATTTATACCAAGAGCCCCTTATATTTTTGTCTAAATCTTCATTTTAAAGTTGAATGATGGGTTCCAAAAATGGGTCTTGGTCTAGATCCGAATTTTCATAAATTTATTTTGGACATATCTCTTGAGAAAATTCATCAAAACTCATGAAAAACAACCCATGACATATTATATCTAAAGAAACCTTCATCTCTTGAATAAAATCTTCATTTTTGAGTTGGAAAACATGTTTTTATTTTAGATCTTTGTCTTGATCCGAAAATACAATTTTTGTTTTTGAAAATAAACTTTGAAAATCAACTTTGATTCTTGTAAGATGAAGTCTTGATGATATACATCCATCAAACCTTCATTTTCTTAACAAAAAATTCCATTTTAAGGCTTGGAAGGGGGTTTTTAACATGGTGCCTTGACAAGTTACGAATTTTACTTTTTCATTCCAACTTGAATCTAAGATCTACTCAAAATACAACCATGAAACATAAGAAAAACTTAATAATAGGACTTAAACTTCTAGATCTACACATAAACATAACTAAAGCTTGGTAAAACTCTAGATCTACAAGTTATCACATAAACAAAAAGATAAACAAGACTTCAATATAACAAAAATACTAAGAACAAAAGAGATCATCATCTAGAGGAGTGTTTCAATTCTTGGCATCATCATCCACAGCTTTTGAAGCTTGTGAAATGTCCTTTGATGCATGAAACATCCATATTATCATCCTATAACATCTTATAAGAGCTAAAAGAGGATGATCACCTTAAATATTTGCAAGAAAAATATGTGGGAGCAAGAAAAGAAAATGGTGGCAGCTTGTTTATTAAGAAGACAAGCCAAGAAGAAGAGAAAAGAAAGGGAAAAAGAGAGAGGAAAAATATAGGGTTTGTAAAGATGAAAGAGGGAGGGAATGAGATGCTTAAATAGAGATAAAAGTGTGTTAAATAATTTAAAAAAAAAATAAAATAGCAGCTGCATGGAGGGAGGGGCTGGCGTGATTTTTGGAGTGGTGTAGGGGGTGGTGTAGTTGAGTTGAAATTATAATTTTGAAAGTGTAACTTGTAGCTTCCATTTCTAACTAAAAGGAACTTTTAAAATATCAAATAATTGATTAAAAATAATGAAAAGTGGCTAATTTATGGGAAATGGTCAGCTGCCATTCTGGGGAAGAGGAGTGTAAGAAAAAGCAAAAGAAGACATAATAATGTGTAGTAATGATAATAGATGTATACTTAAGGTATGGGTTAATAAAGTGGCTTTTTGAATAAGAAAATATTTTTATTTAAGTGGCAGAATTTTTATTTTTTAAATAAAATAATCAATTAAATTATTTTTAGAAATTTAACAATTAAGTTACCGGTAAGAGTAAAATAAGCTTATATGAGCTATAACTGATATTTTTAAAATCCGAAAAATTATAAACTTGATATTTTTGAAATCCTTATAAAAATAAGAGTCCAAAAATATTAAAGATATATTTATAATTTTCTGAGCCCAGGACACGCTTTCCAAAGCAGTATCCAAACGGGTTCGAAATAAGCTGAAAATAAACCAATCTGATATTTTTAATAAATCAATTATTATTACGGACTATTCTAAAAACTTTAATTATTTTTCGACTCCTCGATTTACGAACTCGGGTTTACAGGATCTAAACTGTAGGGTTTTACTCAAGATCCGTTGACTTAAGGTCTCCGGTAGACTTTCCGGCTTAAGGTTAAGGCTTAGAAAACAGGGGTTTACAAAGACCTTTCGAAATCCTCGAATGAGTAGTAGATTTGGCTTATCGCTTGGCATTACCACCAAACCTGTCGGGAGTACATAATGTCTTCCATGTCTCAGTACTAAGAAAGCATATCCCCGACCCTGATCGGATTGTAGAACTTGAACCAGCCAGGCTGAAAGAGATCTTGACTTATGATGAGCACCTAGTTCAAATGCTGGATCAAAAGGTTCAAAAGCTGAGAAACAAGGAAATCCGATGTGTCAAGGTGTTATGGAGGAATCATTCGCAAGAAGAGGCTACTTGGGCCGAGGATGAGATTCGAAAGAAATACCCAAATCTCTTTGAAGATTCAGGTACGAATTTCAAGTTACGAATTTCAAGTTTTGAGGACAAAACTTTCTTTAAGGGGGTAGGTTGTAAATCCCCGAAATTTTTGGATTCGAATTATAGTTTAAACCTTAATCGGAAGCCAATCGGATTTTCCAAAGTCAACAAAACCCTAGTTTAACCATAACCGCTTAAGTCCGGCATTGCTGTTTTCTCTAGCCCTAGAAAATGAAGTGGGAATAATTAGCTATAGTAGTTCGTAATAACTATAGGTTACACAAAAATATCAGTTTCGCAAAATTCAAGTGTCCTTTGAACCCGATCGGACATAGTTCTTGAAAAACGTGACTCGAGGCTCAGAATAGTAAAAATATTCCAAATATACCGTTAGACTCGTAAAAATATAAGATTTTCAAAAATATCAATTTTATAATTTTTCGGTAGCTACAAATAACATATATCACATTTATACGCGTATTTTCTTACTACCGGTATTAAATTGTCATGTCTACTTTTACATTACACTATTTTCTACTATTCTACACTATTCACCTATCTCTACTTTTTCTTATAACCTACTCTTACAACCCATATACCTATTTCTTACACATTTTCTTTTCCAATACAATTTCACATTTTTCATTTCTTACTTTTAATTATCAAAAATACAAAAAATTAAATTTTTCTTCCCCATTTCCCCATATGTAGCACCGACCCCCTCTCTATCTCTTCCAATTTGTTTTATTTTTACTTTATTTAATTAACACAAATTATCTCCCACATTTTCCTATAAATACCCCCTCATACCTTCACTTCTTTCACACCACTTCTTTACTAAAGTTACTTTCTCAAAATCTCTTAAGAATTCTCTCCAAGAAGTTCTTATAAGAAAGCTCTCTCTAGTTTCTTCTTTTAGGTAAACTTTCGTCAAGAAATTCCTATGTTCATCTACTTAGTGTGTGTTTTCTAAAACCATGAAGGTTATGAAAGCAACAATAGGTTCATACTTTATTTTTGTTCATAATCTCAACTCCTTTATGTTTCCTTTATGTTCATAACTATCTAAATATCTATATAGCTATGTATATAATATTTAGAGCATATAAGCTCATTGTCTTGCAATTTATTTACCTTTCCTTGCAATTTATTTACTTCCTTGCAATTTATTTAATTTCAAGTTGGTTTTAAGACTAGTCTTTCTAGTCTTAGACTTTTCCTCATCAAGTCAAAACATTTTCTTTTTTCTTTTGGGACTAGTCATTTCTTAGTCCCGGGATACCTTGAACAAGCTAAGGTTCCAATACTTGATTTATCTTCTTATTAGCTTATTCTTTCAAGTATTATGTTCTTTTATATTTTCATAACTTATTACTCATATTCATGCATGAACATAATGATTTTGTCTCAACAAAACAAATGAAGAAACATTTTCTTAAAAATTAAGATTCTTTTCTAGAAATAAAAATAAGTAGTTAATGTTTTTCTAAAAACTAAGAAGCCATTTGAAACAAACCTAGAGGAGTTCATGATAGATTTTTTTATAAACATACATAAAAAGGACTTTTTAAGAAAACAAGGATTTTTCAACAACTTCATCTTTTCTTCATATAATAGAAATTCCTTTTCATAAAAAAAAGAGGATCTCAAGAGGTCAAGAAATCATTTCTTTCAAATATAGAAGTGTTAGATACTTTCAAAAAGTGTTGGAAGCTAAATTCAGAAAATAAAAGTCCTTCCTTAAGAATTTAAGAAGATTATAAGATTTAGGAAAAAGGAAAGAGATATTCATTATAAAACAAAATTAAGATAACTTTTAAAAGCAATGACAAGAAATTAAATTTAGAAATACTCATTTCAAATAACTAAAAATCTTTTCAAAGTAAAATGGACTCTTCAAGAATTCTTAAATCCAAAATCTTTCAAAACCTTACTTTTTCATAATTTGAGACAATTTCATTAATTTCATACATTTGTCATGAGTCAATAAATATATATGGATATACTTTCCAAAAGTTTTACAAGTTATTACATTATCTATCTCTTCATATAAGCTTTGGATAAAAGAAGGAAAACAAGTTTTTACAATTCATGGCAAATCTGGTCGTAGCTTTTTCGGGACCCAAACGACCTAGTTTGATGAAAATAAGTTTAGAAATAGATAGATCTTTTCGAGTAGGTAGAAAACGGTATATTATACGCAAAATTCCGAGTTAAAATGAGTAAGTTATGACCATTTTAAGTTGGAATTTCCTCTTATGCGATTTTACCGCGATTTTAAGAAAAGTTTAGAATCTTCAAGAATAGAAGTTCATGAAACACTCATTTTGGGTATTCTTCTTGATTAGATAATCTCGAGGAGGATTGTTCGTATCCTGAAGATTACTGCGATTAGTGAAAATCCCGAACGACTCATCCATTTCAAGAAAGGTGTCATCATGGCTGAGTTTATTCCCCGTTAATTTTCATACTTATGATTGTGCTTGTAAAGTTAGTTGCACTAGAATTTAGGCAAAAATCAAATGGAAGTTGTATGATAACATGTTGAAAGAATATTAAGTATATCGAAACTTGATTTGTTTGTAATAAAGTTGTTTGTACATTACTATCTTGAAGTGTTTGAAATTGGTTGCTCACTTGAAAGAAGATGAATATAACTACTAGGCTTTAATTAAGAAATTATGCATGCACTTCATATGTTGAGTCACATTTCATTCGAAAGAAGATGTGATTAAATGAAGTGTGATTCTTGTATTGATATGGTGAAAATTGTAGTTGATCGCTTTTAAGCTGAACTCAACATTATTTGGTTAAATATATATTGAAATTAATTCATGCATATCATACTTGTGAGTCACATTTGTTTCACTACTATTCTTCGTGTGGGGAAACGAGGAACAGGTAGTGGTGGCTAGTAGGAGCCGGAAAGTCTACATGGGCTAATAGGAGCCAGGAAGTCTACTTGGCGAGCAGGAGCCAGCAAATCTGCAAATATTAATGGTCGTATGGGCCTATAACCTCCCAACTCTCGACTTGGAGGGCATAAAATCCATGCTACACTTGATTTCCGATTAAACATGTATATTTTGTTTGCTCATGTGATTGGAGCATTCTCATATGCTTGATTTAATACTTGTTTGCTATATGGAAATGCTTTACAGATGGGAATTATCTCACTAAGCTAGATTTGCTTATACCCTTATAGCTTTTTGTTATAGTATAATTACCTTTGGTTGGCCTCAAAGAACCCCGTATACCAGGTATGAGTTTAAGCTACTAGGAGTTTTTGGGAGAAGTTATATGTATTTAAGTTTTGAATATAGACTTCTAAGAAAATCTTTATAGCAGGCTTGTGTTGTAGTTGCTATTATCTTGTTGATAAACTTTTAAGACAGGGCAAAGCCCCTAAGACGATGTAAGGAATTATTATTTAAATGAAGATCTTATGTTTACTTATATAAATTCTTGCTTGCTTTTATTATCTACTTAAACGTAATACCCCTGTGAGTCTCCTACTATCTTGGAAGCACGCCTTGCATGTGATATCGAAGCTCCTACATGACTAAAGTTGTCATTCATTAGCTGTAATATTATATGCGGTGGACTGTCACGTTTAAGGTACCCTTTAGGGCGTGACAGTTTGAGTTAGTATCAGAGCGCAAGTTTTAGATCAAAGATAGTAGAAATAGACTTTAAGGTAGATAGTAAAAAGCTAGAACCTAAGCTTAAGATCTGATCCTCTTTTTTTTTTTTTTTTTTTTTTTTTATTTGATAGCTAACCTTCCCCGAAGTTAAGGAAAAATCTTGACATTTACTTAAGGACCCAGATGAAACCTTTGTGAACTACCACCTTACACTAAGAGTCCTGTGTGAAGAATTCGCGTTAGTTTGAAGGCCCCGAATTGCTCGAGAAATGTTTAAGTTATGGAGGAAATGATTGAAACATTCTTTATGGAGAAACTTACCCGGAGAACTAAGGTTCGATGCTGTAAGCAGATGAAGGTGGAGTGACGTGGAAGTAATCTACGTGATCGAGAGGATGATGGTTTTCATGTATAGAGAGACCATGCTGCAAGAGATGACCTTTATTTTGAAGGCGGAAGGGACCCGACAAGACCCACACTTTCAATCTGAAACAAGTTAGGACCCCTTTACATCTATGCACATGATGAGTTGGCAGACCACACCGATTGGCTAAGGGCTGACGCAGAAGAACGATTTTACTGGTATGCCACCTACCGACGTATTGTTCCCATGCCATCGAAATGTAGTACCCAACCTAACTCCATCAGGATGCAGCTAGACGTAATCCTGGATGAAGACTTCATCATGGAAGATGCCCAAGGAAATGAAGGAAATGGAGAGACGGAAGGTAACCCTGAAGAAGACCAGAATGAAGGCTCGGAACCTGAGGAGACTCAGTCCGCATCTCTCTGGGAGGATAGTCCTTTAATCCCCAGTCAGGTACCGCCCCGAACTTTAAGCCAGGATGTTCCTATGGAGATCGTTGCGAGGAATAACCCAGTAATTATCTCCAATTCTGAGGAGGAGGGATGGAGAGATAACCCCCATTGGAGGAACGCTTTTGAACCAAGTAGATTTCTGAGAAGAAGATCTCACACCCTTACCGTAGCAGTGGCACTTAAAGGAGGAAACCAAAAAGGACAGGAGGCAACAAATGACACCACCCATGGAGAAAGGATTTCAATGCATGATGAAGCATCACCGTCTCAGGTAGAGATCACCTTGAGGTACAGAGGAAAAAGGATGACCGTAAGTCAGTATCTGCGACAGATTGTCAAAAGGCACAAAGGTTCCACTAGTCGAAGTATGAACCCAACGCCATCCCCATAAGGAAAGGAAGATTGAAGAAGGAAGAAGTGAAGGAAGGGAGCATGACCCGACAAGTCTAACCAAGCCTTTTCCTAGGATCTGGATAGGCATATCTTTGTTGTAGTGCATGAATGTTTTTGCCTTTAATGTTTATGTTTTAAGTATTTCCTATTTGAACAATTATCTTTTGCTGAGAATGGTTATAACTTTCTTAGAATATGTAAGGGTATCACCCTCTTTTGTTTTAATGAAAAGTACTCTATGTTTGATTTAATGATTTTTGGATTTGTTTGCCTTGAATATTTCCTATGCAATTTCCAATCTTTTATTGCCAAGATTTAAGAAGTCTAAGACTAGAATAAATTAACAGACGAGGTAGGAGAGGTAGAAGACGTGAACGTCATGCCTCTAATAACGTACCAGCTGAACCGGAAAATCCCCCGACAGGTCAACAAGCGGCACCACTAAATCCCCTACTGAACTAACAAGGCGATGTTTAGGCTGCCATCAACTAACTGGCCGATCTAGTCAATAATTTTATGCAACATGCGTAGAACATGCCACCCCCAGCTGCCAATGCACCTAAGGCCACAGTTAAGGCACCTACACCACTGGAAGCTGAGTCTCAAACTGTTCCTTTGCCAGCACCTCGGCCGCCTCGACCTTACCGAAGTTCCTTGCCATACTTCATCAAGAGCAATAGATACTTTGATGGGAGCTTCGGAAAGCCGGATGAAGCGGAGGACTGGCTAGCACAGATAGAGAGGTCGTTTGCTGCATATGAAGTACCCCATCATCTTCGCTTGGATTATGGCACATATATGTTAAGGTTTAACGCCAGAATATGGTCGGAATCAAAAAGTAGAGAATTGCTACCACCGGTGACCTGAGCGACCTTCCGAAGAGAGTTCTTGGAAAATTATTTTTCCTGGGAGTTTGAGAGTACGATATAGTAGAGACTTCCTTCACACATCCTAGAAAGGAAGGACGGTGGAGCAATACGAGATGGAGTTCAGTTGTCTACTATAGTATGCGCCTGAATCCTTTAGGCATAGTGAAGAGTTGAAGAGGCAAGTCTTCCTGAATGGCTCGGATGAAGACTTGAGGATGTGTCTGGAGGAGTTGGATCTAAGGACTCTCCGAGAATTGGTTGAAAGGGCTCGCATTATAGAAGTAGCCAAGAAAAGGAAAAGTAAAGCACCTGAGAAGAGAACCTTTGTGTTCGGAAAAAGGGCTCAAGATTGTTACAGCCCCAATTTTCAGAGCAAGAAGTTCAAACCCTTCAATAGCTACAGAGGAAGTGCTAGTGGTAACAAGGAGGCATCCAAGGTCAAAGTGACATGCTGGAAATGTAAGGAAGAACACTATCCAAAGAGGTGCCCCTTGCTGCAACACAAATGCTATTTTTGTGGAGACCCTAGCCACAAGATTAATGACTGCCCGAAGAAGGCTTCCACTGTTTGCTTTGTATGCAAGCAAACTAGGTACTTCACCAATGAATGCCCACTGAGAAAGAATGCCCTAGTTAGACCATTTGGTTCAATGGGAGGAGTTGCATCGGCGAAGAATGGAAGTGGAGGGAGCAACTTAAGCCGTTCTAGAGCAGCTGTCTACGAAATGAGAATATACAACTTGGAAGGACAGTGGGTGTGTGAAGAGTCCGATGAGGAAGGAGCAGAGTTAACAGCCATGGATGGGGATTATGGCCTAGATTTTGGACTGGTGATAGGTTAGAATCATAAAACCCCTTTACTTTTGCTGCAAATTATTAAGTATTATGCATTCAATTCCTATGTTAGAAGTATAAAGTTTTATACCCGCAAATAGTTTAAGTTTACCAAGTCTCGTGACGAGTATAAAATTCTAGTGTAGGATACGTACGCATAGCTAGTTGAACCACTTATGCTTTGTTCGACACGAGAGCTACACATTCCTTTATCAATGATAGTTTGGCTAAGCAAACTGGTTTACCCATAGATACTATCACTACCGGTTTTTTGAGTTAAGACCCCCACCGGAAGCATAGTAACGATTAAAGAAATGCTTAAAGACTGTCCTATGGAGATACAAGGAAGTTACTCTAAGTGTGACCTGATAATCTTAGAAATGAGCAAGTATGAAGTAATCTTAGGAATGAGTTGGTTGGCCTTTGTTAAAGCTCTAGTGGATTGTAGACACAAAGAGGTGAAGTTTAAGGAACAAGATGGATGTGAAATAGTGTTGAGGGGAGAATCCACAGTGAAGTTGAACTCATTTGAGTTAATAAATGATGAAGAGATCAACTTAAGTAACCTGGATGAAGAAGAAAAAGAGAAGCTTGAGTTGGAATCCATAACCATGGTTAAGGAATTTCCAGATGTGTTTCTTGACGGATTACCTGGATTACCACCCAAGAGAGAGATCGATTTCGAAATCGACCTATTGGTAAACATAGAGCCGATATCAAAACTACCCTACCGGATGGCACCAGTGGAGCTTAAGGAGCTAAAGACTCAATTACAAGACTTGTTAGATCAAGGTTTTATCCGACCAAGTGTAGCGCCCTAGGGAGCACCGGTGTTGTTCGTGAAGAAGAAGGATGGCTCTATGCGTTTATGCATCGACTATCAGGAACTCAATAAAGTCACCATCAAGAATAAGTATCCACTCCCAAGGATAGACGACCTTTTTGACTAGCTTTAAGGAGCTAGTGTCTTTTCGAGGATTGATCTACAGTCAGGATACCACCAGTTGAGGATTAAGCCAGAGGACGTACCCAAGACAACTTTCAGAACTCGCTATGGACATTACGAGTTTCTGGTAATGTCTTTTGGTTTAACCAATGCACCAGCAGCTTTCATGGATCTCATGAATCGAGTATATAAAGCTCTATTGGATAAGTGTGTAATAGTCTTCATTGACGATATCCTGATCTACTCCAAGACACGCGAGCAACATGAAGAACACTTAAGGATGGCATTACAGACCTTGCGTGAGTATAAGTTGTACGCCAAGCTATCTAAGTGTGATTTCTGGTTGGATAAGATATCCTTCTTAGGACTTCTCATATCTAGAGAGGGAATATTAGTAGACTCTGAGAAGATCAAGGTAGTAATGGATTAGAAACAACCTAAGACTGTTACTGAAGCGAGAAGTTTTCTCAGATTGGCTGGATATTATAAAAAGTTTGTGAAGAATTTTTCTACCATCGCCAAACCCCTCACGCAGTTAACCCAAAAGGAGGAGAAGTTCATTTGGACGGATAAGAGAGAACAAGGGTTCCAAGAATTAAAGAAAAGGCTTGTATCTACCCCGATTTTGATTCTACCAGACCCTAAGAAGCCTTATACAGTGCACAGTGATGCCTCTAGGAATGGTCTTGGATGTGTGCTGATGCAAGATGGAAAAGTGATCGCTTATGCATCACGACAACTTAGGCCTCATGAACAGAATTACCCCACTCATGATCTGGAATTAGTTACCGTTGTGTTTGCACTTAAGTTATGGAGGCCTTACTTGTATGGGCAAAGGTGCGAAATCTACACTGACCATAAGAGCTTCTAGTATCTATTCATGCAGAAGGAGTTGAATATGCGACAACGGAGATGGTTGGAACTCATTAACGATTATGACCTTGGAATAAAATTACTGTCCATGGAGAGTAAATGCAGTTGCAAATGCCCTGAGTAGGAAGAATTATGGAGAAGTAGCTTCTTTGCTCATTGATAAGAAAGAGCTAATAAAGGAATTTGAAAGATGAGTATTGAATTCATAGGGCAAAGTACGGAAGCAGAAATCACCAGCTTAGTCTTGGAACCCACCTTAGTAGAAAGAATCAAGGAGGCCAACAATATGACGAGGCAATTCAAAGGATTAAGGAAGAAGTACAAGAAGGAAGATACACCGATTTTACCATAGATGAGGATGAAGTGGTAAGAATGAAAGGGAGGTTATGTGTTCCGGATGATGAGGATACGAGGAAGGAAATCATGAATGAAGCACATCATTCAGGATACACCATGCATCCAGGAGGAACAAAAATGTATCAGGACCAAAAGAGCCACTATTGGTGGAACGGTATGAAGAAAGATGTGGCGGATTTTGTGCTAAAGTGTCCCACCTGCCAACAAGTAAAGGTGTAGCACCAAAGATCTGGAGGACTTTTGAAACCACTGCAGATACCCGAATGGAAATGGGATCAAATCACAATGGATTTTGTGTGTGGATTGCCAAGAACGTCGGCAGGATATGATGCTATTTGGGTCATAGTGAATCGATTGACAAAAACGGCACACTTCCTTCCAATTAACCTGATGTACTCCATGGAAAAGTTGGCAAGAATTTACATAAGGGAAATAGTACGCTTGCATGGAGTGCCGGCTGGAATAGTCTCCGACCGAGACCCAAGCTTTGTATCTAAATTTTGGACGAGCTTATAAAGATGTATGGGAACAAAACTGCACTTTAGTACTGCTTATCACCCTCAAACAGATGGTCAATTTGAGAGGACGATACAAACTTTGGAAGATATGTTGGGAGCTTGTGTGATAGAGTTCAAAGGTAGTTGGGACGCACACCTACCTCTGGTAGAGTTTGCCTACAATAACAGCTACCACTCTACGATCCAGATGCCACCTTATGAAGCGTTGTATGAAAGACAGTGTCGATCACCTTGTTCTGGGACGATGTAGAAAAGTTGAGCATCGGACCTGACTTGGTACATGATGCGGTTGACAAAGTACGGATCATCCAACGAAAGATGAAGGAAGCACAAGATAGACAAAAGAGCTGAGTGGATATGAAGAGACGTGTGCTCGAATTTGAAGTTGGAGACCATGTGTACTTGAAAGTAAACCCCATCAAGAGTATTCACCGAGTTTGAGCACAAGGAAAGTTAAGCCCACGATACATTGGACCTTTTGAAGTGCTTGAGAAAGTAGGAGATCTTGCTTATCGTCTGGCACTCCCTCCTAACCTATCTGGAATTCACAACGTGTTTCATATATCAGCTTTATGAAAACATCTGCCAGATCCTACAAGGATTGCAGAGCTGGAACCAATCCGATTGAAAGAAAATCTCACATATGAGGAGCACCCGATTCAAATCCTAGATCACAAGGTGCAAAAGCTTCAAAACAAAGGAATCAAGTATGTGAAGGTTCTATAGAGAAACCACTCACGTGAGGAAGCAACCTGGGAGGCTGAAAGCGACATATGCCAAAAGTATCCAAGCTTGTTTGAGGAATCAAGTATGAACTTCATGTTTTGAGGACAAAACTTTCTTTAAGGGAGGTAGGTTGAAGGGGGTAAGGTTGTAAACCCCGAAGTTTTGTGAATAATTAAAGCTTAAACCCTAATAAAGTCAATCGGATCTCTAAAGTCAACAAAACCATAGTCTACCGTAACTGCTTAAATCCGACATCCCTGTTTAGGAAATCCTAAGACAGTAAGAAAGAGATTAGTAAGTGGAATAGTTCGTAATTATCTAAGGAAGCTTAAAAAGATTAGTTTAGTAAAACCGCGACTCGTTTTGAACCCAATCGAACACAGTTCTTGAAAAACATGTCACGGGGCTCGAAATAGTAAAAATATTCCAAATATACTATTAGACTCATAAAAATATAACATTTTCAAAAAAATCAATTTCATAATTTTTTGGTAGCTGAAAATATCAGATATCGCATATATACGCGTATTTTCTTACTACCGCTACTTAAATTATCATGTCTACTTTACATTACACTATTTACTACTATTCTATACTATTTATCTATCTTTACTTTTTCTTACAACCTACTCTCACAACCTATACCTTTATTTCTTACAATTTTCATTTTTAATACAACTTCACATATTTCTTCTTTTTTTTTTGCCTGAACTTCACATATTTCGTATCTTACTTTTAGTTAACAAAAATACAAAAAAAATAAATTTAATCTCCCCCTTTCCTTCAAATTTATGCCGGCCCCTCTCCCCTCTCATCTCCAATGTGTTTCATTTTTATTTATTTAATTAACACAAATTATCTCCCACATTTTCCTATAAATACCCCCTCTTACTTCCACTTCTTTCACACCTTTCTTCTACTAAAGATACTCTCCCAAAATTCTCCAAGAATTTCCTCTCAAGAAGTTCTCTCAAGATTAGTTCTTTTAGGTAAATATCTTCAAGTTTTCCTTATGTTCATTTACTTAGTATGAGCTTAGTGTGTGTTTTCTAAACCATGAAGGTTAAAGAAAGCAACAATAGGTTCATACTTTATTTTTGTTCATGATCTAATTTCTTTATGTTGCTTTTATATTTATAACTATCTAATATATATCTATGTAGCTATATATATCTTTTAGAGAATATAAGCTCATTGTTTTGCAATTTATTTACTTTCCTTGCAATTTATTTACTTTCATGTTTTTTTTTAAGACTAGTCTTTTTAGTCTTAGACTTGTCCTTATCAAGTCAAAACATTTTCTTTTCTTTTTAGGACTAGTCTTTTCTTAGTCCGGGATACCTTGATGAGGCTAAGGTTCCAATACTTGATTTATTTCTTTATTTGCTTATTCTTTCAAGTTATTATGTTCCTTTATGTTTCCATAACTTTATGATTTATATTCATACATGAACATAATGATTTTTGTCTCAACAAAAATAAACGAGGAAAGGTTTTCTTAAAAAGTAAAGAATCTTTTCTAGAAGTAAAAGTAAGAAATAATTTTTCTAAAAACTAAAAAGTCATCTTAACAAACTTAAAGGAGTTCATAAGAATTTTATAAACATATATAGAAAGGACTTTTTGAAATAAACAAAAAGGTTTTACAAAAACTTCACTTTTCATCAAATGCTAGAAATTCTTTTTGGAATAGTCTCAAGACTTTACTTTTTCATAATTTGAGACAACTTCATTAACTTCATACATTTGATATGAGCCAATAAATATATGTATATACATTTCAAAGGTTTTACAAATTGTTGTAATATCTATCTCTTCAAAGTAAGCTTTTGTTAAAAGAAGGAATTCAAGTTTATATAAATTCGTGGTGAATCTGGTCGCCACTTTTTCCGAGCCCAAATGACTTAGTTTGATGAAAATAAGTTTAGAAATAGATAGATCTTTTCAAATAGGTAGAAAACGATATATTATATGCGAAATTCCAAATTAAAATGAGCAAGTTATGGCCATTTTAAGTTGGAATTTCTTCTTATACGATTTTACCGTAATTTTAAGAAAAGTTTAAAATCTTCAAGAATAGAAATTTCATGAAAGACTCATTTTTGGTATTTCATCTTGTTTAGGTGAAGAAGGACCCGAGCTCACCTTCCCGGAAGATTACTTCGATTAGAATCTACCGACATGGAGTGAGTTAATTCTTTACTAAGTTACATTTCCTTGTTTGTGCTTGTAAGTAGTAGTACTAGAAATTAAGGAAAAGATAAACGAACAATTGTTATGTAATTTGAATTTATGACTGGTTGAATATAAGTTAAGAATACCAAAAGAAGATGTGATTAAATGAAGTGTGATTCTTGTATTGATATGGTGAAAATTGTGGTTGATCGCTTTTAACCTAAACTTAACATTATTTGGTTAAATATATATTGAAATTAATTTATGCATATCATACTTGTGAGTCACATTTATTTCACTACTATTCTTCGTGTGGGGAAACGAGGAACAGATAGTGGTGGCTAGTAGGAGCCGAAAAGTCTACACGAGCTAATAGGAGCTAGGAAGTCTACTTGGCAAGCAGGAGCCAGCAGATCTACAAATACTGATGGTCGTATGGGCCTGTAACCTCCCAACCCTCGACATAGAGGGAGTAAAATCCATGTTATACTTGATTTCCGGTTAATCATGTGTATTTTGTTTGTTCATGTGATTGGTACATTCTCATATGCTTGATTTAATACTTGTTTGCTATATCGAAATGCTCTATAGATGGGAATTATCTCACTAAGCTAGATTTGCTTATACCCTTATAGCTTTTTGTTACAATATGATTACCTTTGGTTGGCCCCAAGGAGCCCCGTATGCCAGCTGCGAGTTTAAGCTTCTAGGAGTTTTTGCGAGAGGTTATATGTATTTAAGTTTTGAACATAGACTTCTAAGAAAATCTCTATAATAGGCTTGTGTTGTAGTTGCTATTATCTTGTTGATAGACTTTTAAGATGGGGCAAAGCCCCTAAGACGATGTAAGGAATTATTATTTAAATGAAGATCTCATGTTTACTTATATAAGTTCTTGCTTGCTTTTATTATCTACTTAAACGTAATACCCCTGTGAGTCTCCTACTATCTTGGAAGCACGACTTGCATGTAATATTGAAGCTCCTGCATAACTAAGATTGTCATTCATTAGCTTTAATATTATATGCGGCAGACGGCCACGTTTAGGGTATCCTTCGAGGCGTGACATGTTCATTCAAACATCTATTAGGGTATAAGCTACACTACCTTAGTGAGAATTCTCTTAATTCTGTACCATAACAAGCAAGTTAGAAATCATTCATATGCTATGCAGACAATTATGTATGGGTATCCGGAACCCATACACAAAATGGATTTTTGCCTTCCGTATCTTGAGTTAGGGATGGTATTGAAAGTCTACATAACCACCGCTAGTCCCCGAGCCCCCCGGCTCATAGCACTCGACTCGGCTAGGCTCACACATGGAATGCATCACCGGTGCGCCTTAGTTCCCTATGAATGAGCTCTAATACCGGGTCTCATTATCCAAACGAGTCCTCGAACCATACCAATTGACTTGCGTAGGAGTAGCACGCTACCAAATACAATATGTCCAATGCGATGCATGACCAATTTAATTTTTTCTTAGGTAAAAAATATTCATATATTCTTTAGAGTGACCAACCAATATCATACAGATAATAGAAATAATATGAACAATGCAGTTATCTAATCGAATCGCGGTGTCGATATGCTTTAGTATTCTGTGGCATACATTCATCACATTCTCATCATCTATCCCATCCCCATTTATATCGATTTTTATCTTGTTCCTATAATTCTAATGTAACTAGCTACAAGAACAAACGAGGTAACAAAATAAGAAGAAAACTCACTCGGCCATTGGATCACCGGTCTCTTAATAATAGTAATCTGGTGGTAGAGAATCGTCGATTTCGGGGTCACCTAAAAAGGAAGAAATACCATAACAAGTATTTCATCTCTTAACTAATCTAAACTATCTTATACAAACTATCAAATTCGTAATTCTTGTCCTACGCGGGAATTCCAACTTAAAACGGTCATAACTTAGTCATTTTAACTCCAAATTTAGCAAATTATATATCGATCTCTATCTACTTCGAAAGATCTATCTAATTCTAATATTATTTTCAAGTTTTGAAAACATTTGTGTCCCGAAACGGAAGGATCAGATCTGATCAGTAATGATCCCCATTTCCGAAAAATAGTTTTGTAATTGTTTGAAATGTTTCTATTTGATAATTCAAGTATACATGAAATATGAATGATTTTCTAACATGGATGACATGTGAGGAGTCTAATGTATGCATAATCTTGATGATTTTTACTAAAAGAAAATTTTATAACTTTTTATTTTGCAGGACCATAATAAAAAATCTAGTTTTCTAACTTTGACAACACACTTGTGTTTTGGAATTCATGCTTAGGAATTTCTAGTTATCTTAGTTAAAATTGAGTCTTCATAACATACACTACCTAAGACCTTCATTTTTACATAAAAATTTGTAATTTACACTTTGCAAATATGTTTTCAAATAGGATTTACTCAAAAATCCAAATTTTTAGAAATCCACTTTTTGAATGATTCCTTTTGGGAAAAACTTGTTTAATGCATTAAAATTTAAGACTTTACGATACCTATAACTTAAGGACTCCATTTATTACATAAAACTTTTATTTTCAGCTTGGATAATAGGTGTTCTTATGGCCTTCATTCAAAATTACGAATTTCACAAATTGACTACTAACTCAAAATCTTCCATCTTGATTCTATTTCTTGTTTTATACATTAATCTCATCAAAACTCATTTCAACTTATAAAAATCACTAATTAATGGTATCTATGACCTAAACTCTTCATTTTTCATATAAAACACAAGTTTTGAAGTTGATAAATGGGTTTTTAAGGCATGGTTTTGAAACCATCCGAATTTGCAAATTTTGGATAAAACTCAAATTTCGTATTTTGTAATCTCTTCCTATTTTTGAGAATCTCTACTAGTAGATCTACCATTTGCTTATCAAAAACATCATCTATTGATACCTATTCCATAATCCTTCTATTTTCTAAACAAAACTTTCATTTTGGTGTTGAAAAATGGGTTTTAAAAATTGGTCTTGGTTGAGATCCGAATTTACCAAATTTATTTTTGGACATATCTTTAGATAAAATTCATCTAAACTTAGGAAAAATCATCCTTTACATATCATATCTTAAGAGCCTTCCATTTCTCTTTAAAATCTTTATTTTTGAGTTGTAAAACATGTTTTTAAACTATGCCTTGGCCAAAATCCAAAAATGAGATTTTTATTTTGAAAATAACTTTTGAAAATCACCTTTGATTATTATAAAAAGAAGTCTTGATGATATATGCCCACTAAACCTTCATTTTCTCAACTAAAATCTCTATTTTGAGGCTTGAAAAGTGGTTTTTAAATATAGGTTTTGCCAAGATACGAATTTCACTACTTTTATTTAAGTTCAAAACCAAGATCTACACTTAATATGAACATGAATTTAAAAGAAATGCATGGTAGTAAACTATAAACTCATAGATCTAAACTTTACTCCTCAAAATCATTCATTTATGATATCTATTCCTTAAGCCCTTCATTTTCAATGAAAAATACACATTTTGAAGTTGAAAAATAGCTTTTCTAAATATGGTTCCACTTTTATCCGAATTTTCAAAAATGATTTTTGTTGAAACTAAAATACATCTTGATCTTTCTAAAACTTTTCTACTATCATCAAGCTATTAGAAGTTATTTAAGAAAATAAATCAAAATTCTAATGTATTTATGAACCTAAAACAACTAGATCTGGTTTACTATACTAGTTATAAATGCATGAATACTAAGATAGTTATGTGAATGGTGAATATATGCATAAATCATTAGCAATAACAAAATAATAACTCAAATAATAAGATCTAAAACATAAACAAAATCAAAGCTACAAAAAAAGTTAGATCTACAAAATATAACTATTTTTAGCAAGAAAATAATAATAAAAGAGAGTACTCATGGATAAGAGAAGTGTTTCATTTTGGCATCATCATCCTTAGCTTTTAAGCTTATGGAAAGTCATTTGATACATGAAACTCTCACTATACCTTACCTATATCATCTATGGAAGCTTAAGAAGAAGGTATACTTAGAGAATCTTCAAGAATGGAGTGTGGGAGTTATTTTTTTAGATGGGGGCAGCTTGTGTTCTTCAAGAATAAGAACAAAAAAGAAAGAAAGAGAGGAAAAGAGAGAGTAAATGGTGTAGGGTTTCAAAGGAATGAAGGGATGTAAATGAGAGGCATTAAATGGAGAGAGAGGAGTGTATTAATTGAAAGAAAAAACATAAAACAAGGGCAGCAAATTGGGGGGTGCTACATGTGAAAGACCAAGGAGAGAGAGGGAGGAATTTGGTTTGCTTTTGACTTGGAATTGTAATGTAATTAATGATATGTGTACCTTCTTGAAGAAGGATTTGAAAAAAGGTTATTTTAATTAATTTTGTAGTATTTCTATAGACAAAAGGGCAGCAAAAAGGAGTCAAAATCTACCATGACGTGATATAATGAAGTGTAAAAAGATTGAAGTGAAAAAGAAGTGATATGTGAAATGTGTACTTAAAGGTATGGGTTGTAAGAGTACTTTCTTAATAAAATAAAATAAAAATATAGAAAATGTATTCCAAATACTTGTAGGAGATTTTTCATAATTAAAATAACATAATTATTTAATTTATTTTAGTGAATTATCAAATAAGTTACCGGTATGATCAAAACACGCGAATATGAGCTATAAATGATATTTTTATAACCCAAAAAATTCTAAAAATTATTTTATGAAAATAAAAATATTTTTAAAATATTACATAATTATTAAATTAATTTATTTTATTTTTAGTATCGTGTCTTAAACAAAAACTGATCCCGTAAAAACCCGAATCGAACTAAATTTTGGAAAAAACAAAATTTTCTATAATATATAAAATATTTATCTAAAAATATAAGGGTTTATAAGAATCATAAAATTGTATAATGAATTGTAGTGAATAGTACCCAAAGATTAGTTAATTACCAGTAGTAATGAAATACGAATATAATTGCTAAAATCAGATATTTCTAATTATCGAAAAATTATAAAACTGATATTTTAGAAATCCTTATAAAAATACGAATCTAACAGTATTAGTGGTATATTTATTATATCTCGATCCTCAGGACACGCTTTTCAAAGTCTGTATCCGAACGGGTTCGAAATAAGTAAATAATTTACCAATTTGATATTTTTAAGCGAACTTATATTACTATGAGTTATTCTACACACTTAAACTACACCTTGGCCTCTAGGGTTAAGGGCGAGAGATTGCCTGACTTAAACTTCTGTATTCCACTTAGGGTTCTCGAGTGATTTTCTGGTTTAGATCTTTGCCAATTTGGAATATGACGTTTTATGTTTATACAACATATTTAGTTTGAGATAATTATTTTAAATTTTATTTTTTAAGTATTTAATATCTCTTAACGTTTTCGGAATTCTTAAATTGAGTTTTATTTCCAAAAGTTAATCATTGTTTACTTTTTAATAATTTATTTTTGGGCTCTATATTATCCTATTTTATAAGTCAGAGTTACGTATAGAATTTATCGTATGTAGTGGTTTTGAATTTGAAGATTATTGAGTCTTTATTTTATTTTTTAAGGATTCTTATTTTTCTCAAGATTAAGAAATTTCTAGATTCGTTCATGATTTAGGACTAGTCGAAGTTCGGTTTTAATTTGGAGTGATTTTTAAGGTTTATTTTCGAATTTCATTTTGGAATTATTTACTTAAATTTTCCGGGGCTTACATGCATATACCTTGTTTGCTACTAGTGTTTGCTAAGGATGGAATTATAAATTGATTAAGTAGCTACTGGACTATCAAGTTTATTCATTACTTCCATGAGGTTGCTAGTAGAAGTGCATGAGCAGTTCATGTGCCTATGTGTAGCCCATACACTAGACCATGTACCTTTTGTGATTAAAATTATCCATCTATGACTTTACGACTTCCGGCATGGTTTGCACCAACCCATACATAATATGACCTCTTCAAAATCACCTTTTTTCCTTCCCAGAAGCAATAAAAATATATTTAACCTTTCCCTTAAGAATTATTTATATCCTAAGATCTTAAAACCTTGATAATATAGGAATAATTTACATTTACTTTAAACAACAATATTGGATGAAGATTAGGACTGCATAAGTATAGACCATAAATCCATTAATAAATATGAATGATTTTAAAAACTTTAATGTCCATAATTCATGATTGAGTGTTCTATTTCTTTGAACAGATTAGCTTTCTAGATATGTGTATACCTTGTTTGCTGCTAGTGTTTGCCTATGATAGAATTATAAATTGATTAAGTAGCTACACAACTATCAGATTTTATTTGTTGCTTGCATGTGGTTGCTGGTAGAAGTGCAAGAGCAATGCATGTGCCTATGTGTAGCCCACACACTAGACCATGTACGTTTTGTGGTCAAATTATTCATTTATGACTTTACGACTTCTAGCATGGTCATGCACTTGCCCATACACAATATAACCTCTTCAAAATCACCTTTTTTTCTTCCCAAAAGCAATGAAAATATATTTAACCTTTCCCTTAAGAACTTATTTATATTCTAAAATCTTAAAACCTTGACAATATAGGAATAATTTACATTTAATTCAAACAACAATATTGGATGAGGATTAAGACTATAGAAGTATAAACCATAAATCCAATTATATGATGGTCAAGTATCTACTTTAATGTCTATAATTCATGATAGATGGTTCTATTTTATTTTATTTTATGTTTTGCCATCAGATGGTTCTACTGTTTAGAACATATTGGCTTTCCAAATATGTGTATACCTTGTTTGCTGCAAGTGTTTACCTAAAACAGAATTATAAATTGATTAAGTAGATACTTGACCATCATATTTTATTTATTGCCTGCATATGGTTGCTAGTAAAAGTGCATGAGCAGTATATGAGCCTATGCACATCCCATACAATAGACCATGTACCTTTTTATGATTCAAATGATCCATTTATGAATTTACGACTTCCAGCATGGTTGTGCATTTGCCCATACACAATATAACATCTTCAAAATCACCCTTTTCCTTCTCAAAAGCATTTAAAATCTATTGAACCTTTCTTTTAAGAATTCATTTATATTCTAAGATCTTAAAACCTTGACACTATAGGAATAATTTACATTTTCTTCAAACAACAATATTGGATAAGGATTAGAACTATAGAAGTATAAACCATAAATCCATTTATAGGTATGAATAATCTTAAATACTTTAACGTTTATAATTCATGATAGAGGGTTCTATTATTTATAACAAATTGAATTTCCAGATATGTGTATACCTTATTTGTTGCTTGATTTTACCTAGGATAGAATTATAAATTGATTAAGTTGCTATTCGACTATTAAATTTTATTTGTTACTTGGATGTGGTTGCTTGTAGAAGTGCATGAGTTTGTGTGCCTATACACTAGACCATGTACTTTTTTGTGATTCAAATGATCCATTTATGACTTTACAACTTCTAACATGGTCATGCACTTACCCATACACAATATAACCTCTTTAAAATCACCTTTTTCCTTCTCAAAAGCATTTAAAATCTATTAAACCTTTCCTTTAAGAATTTATTTATATTCAAAGATCTTAAAACCTTGATACTATTTGAATAATTTGCATTTCCTTCAAACAACAATATTAGATAAGGATTAGGACCATAGAAGTATAATCCATTTATAATTATGAATTATTTTAAATATTTAATGTCCATAATTTAGGATAGAGGGTTTTATTATTTAGAATAGATTGGTTTTCCAAACATATGTATAGCTTGTTCGCTACTTTTGTTTGTCTATGATAGAATTATAAATTGATTAAGTTGCTACTCAACTATTATATTTTATTTGTTACCTACATTTAGATGCTAGTAGTAAGTAGAGGGTACCTACACTATTCTCATGGTAACCAAATGATCCTAGTATAGTGTTCTCCAAGTGGACTTGCAAATGATTTTAGTAGATCTAAGTGCTTTAGTGTCATGGTTATTAAGAAGCACCTAATATCTAATTTATAAGTACATTATGGACTCATGGATTGTATATATGTACTATTATATTTACATTTGGTAGGATAGTGATTTATCCCTTTCATGCTTACTCGATTTAAAAGTTAAAGATAATGAGTTGAATGCCTATTACATTAGACGCATGTGTGTGCATGTGATTGATTGATCACCATATACACACATGTGGTTGTGTATATATGTATCATGTTTTGGCTCTTTCCTTTCCTTTTTTCAAGTACAAGTAATTTATTGTAGTTTACAAAGTGAACGAAGGGACCTGCTAAAGAAAACCAATAAATTATAACTTATTAGTATGTAATGTTAAGAATTAATAATCTTAGTTGGTATTTTGTTTAGTGTGTTCCTGATTGAATGTAGACCCTTGGTAGGTTAAGATGTGTTTTGATTATGTATAACTTTTAGAAGACTCAATAGTCACTAGTGTTGTTATGTTTTCCTTACACATGGAATTGTTACAGTTACGAAATCAATGTTGATGTAACTAAAGCTTGCTTGGTGTTATTAATGTTCTTTAAGATAATTAGCGTGTCTATATCATATGTGGACACGTGGTGGGTTATAAATACCCTAAGCATAGAATGTTACAAATATGTAACAAAATTGACTCGATTCATGTAATAAATATGATAAGATTATATTGTAATTACATTTTATACCTATTCCTAACTAGGTAGATACTATAGATAAAGGACCAAAATTCAATATGAGGATTTTTATGTGTGGAAAATTTTAACAAAATTCTAAAACTTGATCTTATCTTTCTTTTGGATAGCTTTATAAAGAAAAGTCATAAATCTAGACATTAGAAAGGAACATTAGTGGTTGCATGTACAATAGATCTTGGTCTTCGTCTTCGTCTTCATCATGGTCTTAAGCAATTTTAGTGTTCCCATCGTCCCAAATATTTCTTTTAGATAGAAATTCAATGGTACTAATATGCCATATATTTGGTTAAGTGATGGACAAATATCAATACTTATTAAATAAATGATGCTAATATCAATATTTTTTTTATATAAATGTGGTAGTATTATATAATTTTTGTGAAATTGCTCATGTGTCATAATTTTATTAGTACTTAAGTGTCACTAGTTAATCATGCGTTGGTAGCATTATTAAAGCATTTCTCAAGTCTTTTGGAGTTCTTTTTAATTAATTACAAGCCTTGTATTTAAGATGTCTGTAGAGTTATATATATAATAAATTTGGTTCCTTAGCCATTTTAATTCTTAAGCTCAATTTAGTATGTCTTTGGCACACTTCTAGATATACCTGATAGAGTATAAACATCCCTATTTCAAGGGTAGATTTTACTATTGCTTTTGAATATTCTATGGATGTTTTAATTGAATATGATGCTTAATTTAATCTCTTACTGTTTTTTAATATTAATTTAATTATATAAACTTAGTAGTAGTATGGATTTGATGATGTAATAATTTGCAACAAATTAGTATCATCTTGGTGAGATATAATTAATATAAAAAAATGTATCAACATTAATAATTACATCAATAAATTTCATAATTTTATACTAATGTGAATGTAGTTCAAATTAATAGTTATTATCCATCTAGATTATTAAAGATGTTGAATCTATTTTTAATTTTGGGTATGTTTTTTTATTGTTGTTTGTTATGCAATAAAACTTATCCAACTTATGTGAACATTAGCATTATTACTATCATAGCATTAGCATAAAATTGCCCCATTGGTATTATAACTTAGTGGAAGATTTGTTTTAAATCACATCAACCCATTAATTTCTCTCCATTATGATATTGTCATATTATCAATTGCACCAAGAGTCGTAGGAGACTCCTAACATCTTCTTTTCCCCTTATTATCAGTATACAAAAATTATCTATGTTTTATGTACTTCATTTTTAGTTACTTTTGTTCCTTCATTATTTCCTTGAAAGACGTTAATGATTTCAACTTGTTTGAATTCACTTTTATATGCAGTGTATAACTTAGAGTTATTCTTCTTCTTCTTCTTCTTCTTCTTCTTTTTTTTTTTTTCCTCATTACAACTAGAAAGGTAATTTGAACCTGGCTCATCTAGTAGGGAGATCAATAGTATTACCACTATGATAGAATGCTATAGGCTAGGGTAAGTTTTTATGCTTTTATGTTTATGCATGTCATGCTGATTTTAAATGATCGTTCAAATAAACAATTAAGTTTAAGTAAAACTAGAGTTTTAGATTTTGCATTACCTATCACTCCTCTAACAAAATTTTAATTATATGACATTATTTATATATAAATTATAGCATTTAATTTATTTTAGTATTTAATAATGAGAAGGTCATCATTTAATTACATTTGTTCTATTATTCCTAGCTAGGCTAATAGTAAAATAAATGGAAGAAATTTTATATGAAGGTTTATGTATGTGGAAAAATTTAACAAAATGCCAAAATTTTATCTTATCTTTTATTCCAACTACTTTGCAACGAAAAGTCACATACCTAGACGTTGAAAAGGAAGTAAGTGGTTGCAAGAACAACAAATCTAAGTCTCAGGCAATTGGGGGATTCCTATGGTCCCCACTTTTTCTCTACTCTAGGATGCTTTGGATACTTTTTTCATTGGTTACAGATTTGGTTTTTAAGATTATTATTAACTAATTTATATGATAAATTTGTCGTTAGCCATTTTAATTTTTAAACTCAATTGATTATGTCTTTTCCCCAGTTTTCATGTTTTTGAATTGTGGGCACACTTCTCTTTTTCCAATGAGATAACATATGTATATATATACTCATTCATAGAAAATAAAAAGTAATATCAACTAAAATTTTCCATTTTGCAAAGCTACATCTATAGCAACAACTGGAGGTACACTAGATTCTAACCCACAACAAGCAGAAAACAAACATCAACCATATTTTGGCAATGATCGAAATCCAAAATCATTATCGATGACTATGGTTATTGTATCTTTATGATCGTCTCATTCTATTATGAGATCATATGAATGCGTTTTGCTAGAATGAGCCATACATGTATCAAAACTAAACAATTTAAAGTGTCTCATATAGTAAGAGAAAACAATATTTTAGAGAGCAATAAAAAATTTACAACTACATCTACAACCACATCACAAATAACCACCTTCAATCATGATACCTAGATCAAAATCTTCAATTCTAGTAAAATAAACTATTTATACGAAGTATCTTTCCTCAATGATAAAGTCAGTTTATACTCACTTTTAATTGATTAAATCATGCTAAATCATTACAGATTTTATAGAAATCATATGGAAATGGTACTTACATATGCTTTATTGTGATATTTCAAGTCTTAAAGGACTTATACAACAATTACAAGCAATTAGGAGGAGTTTTATGCAAATTAGGAAAAATGAAAAAATCCAAGTCAGCCAAGTAAGGAACAAAGCCACCAGCTTACATCAAGAAACAAATCAATGCTAGCCTTAACACACACAACACCATTGACCTAGAAACACAGCAAGCTAGCCTTTAAAATCAGACCTGTATGCCGACCATCTGCAAATTTACGCCGCTAGCTTTATGTCGACCTACATATAAAGCTACTCTAAAGTTGCTTAAAGGTCGGTGGTGATAACGTCTCAAAAATAATTTTCTTTCAATCAAGGCTAACATTTGGAAGAGTTATGTCATTGGCCTTGAGCCGGTGTAAATTTAACAATAGCTCTTAGAAAACAATTTTTCCAATGAAGGCTGGCCATTTTCAATGTAGGCCACCCAACCTATCTCCCCTGCAACTTTTCATATATATGCTCTTGTTAGATCATTTGAAGGAGAGGAACCTTAAGCATGAAATTTGACTTATTTTCCATTGCTCCTAGATCTAGATTGAGGCTTAGAAACTAAAAAGTTTTTCTTTTAATGTGATTGTGGATTCCACACTGGGATCCAAGTGGAAAACGTCATTTGAACTTGAATTCAAGAACGAGATTTTCTTGTTAAGGTGATTTCGTTATTTTCTTATATTCATTTTATGGATGATGTTTAATACTTATTCCTTTTAATATTATTAGGGTTTTGAGTTGTAGATATGAATTATCTTATTAATGTTTACTGTTGCTAATTGAATTGTTGTTTGTATTCAAATTGTTGATGCCATTTCATGGATCATGTGTTCTAGATTGAATATGGAATTCATGATAGATTAGGATTATAATTAGAAAATTCTTCTCTAATCGATTTTGTGTATAGCTAATTTGGATTATACATGTCATAGACATATGGATTTCAATTCGATTGGGGTTTGGTAACTTATAAGGATTAGTCAATTGATCACTTTCTTAAGAATAGGGAAAATTGATTAGTTAATTTAGGATAATTGCTTTCTTTGGAAAAAAGGAGTTTTTATCTAGTGTTTGATTGATTAAAAAACTAAACTCATTAACAATTTGGATTTACAAGCATATTCTGGTTAGCATATATTTAATTGATCTTCAGATCTATTGGCTCCTTACCTAATTCAATTACAGGTGTTGGAAATCCCATATCTTTGTAAATTAGTCTTATCTCAAAAATACTAAAATATTTTCCTTTTGATTTGCTTAGCTATGATAAGAACTAATACAATTGAGAACTAGTCCTCACTCCCTATGGACATGACTCAATATTCACTAAAATTTTATTACTGCACATGCATCTGGTACACTAGTCGATAAATATCTACGTATTTAAAGGAGATTAAAAAGAGTTTTAAAAAGAACATATAAAAAAAGCATGGTCAGTTTTTATTTATTTATTTATTATTATTATTATTTTTACACTGTTGTTGGGAAATGAATAGTGCCACTTTCAGTTTTTAGCACTTTTGTAGACTAGGCCTTTTATTTGAAAAATCTAAAAAAAAATTGAAAAAAAAAATACAAATACTTTCTTCTTTATCTGTAAATACTAGTATTTGATTTATTTGTACATTCTACTCGCTTTTCTTTTTCTCTTTAAAGGTGCTTAAGGAATAAGATGGAGAGTCAACAAGCACCAGTTTCCCATATTATTGTACTATAGAGATTAAAATAGAGATATTATCATTAAGGCAATATAAGGAGAGCCTTTGTTAATTACTTGAGGAGGATATCACAATATGATGCGTAAATGTCCTTATCATGATTCAATTTCTTGGATTCAATTGTTGATATTTCTTAGAAGATTAGGAGCTCATGATAAGATGATGTTAGAGTCAGCTACTGGAGAGCAATTAACAGAAATGCTGGTGCAAATGGTGTTTGGAGTAACTAAGCAATTAATAAGAAGTCAATACACTGATCCTAGAAATTCTTCTCTAGTAGTATGTTCATGGTAATCACATGAAAGCTCTCAATGTCATGGTGGTAAGTGAGAAATTGATTCTAGCATCTTAAATCAAGAATATCACCACACCTGTGAGACTCCAAATCAAGGGAATACAGCTTCATCTTCTGAAAATTTAGTTACCCTTATTCCAAGTAAAGATAAAAATATTGAAGAGATTGTTAAGGGTTTAGAACAAAAATGGGAAGAAAAGTTTGAGAAGCAACAAGCTGTTATAGGAAAATTGGAGACTTAAGTAGCAAGTTTAATAGAATTTGTATCTTCTATATTTAAACTTACTAATTCAAGTGAAGATTGGGAGCATCCTAGTGATGGAAAGGAAAAGGAACCCCATTTGACAATCAAAGTCAAGAAAAAGAGAAAGAAGAAAAAGTCGTATTAAAAGTAGAAAAATTGGAGAGCACTTCCTTAGTGGCTAATGAGGTTAGAGCAAATGAAGAAAAACCAGCTTGGGAATTAGCTATTGAAAAGCTTGCAAATCTGACTATAGCGGGGTTTGAGAACTTAGGAAAGAAAATTATAGGTCTTGAGAAACCCTCCACCCCAATTTAGCTAATAGACGAGATTAAAGCTGATGCAAGGAAGCATGTTGAGAAAGAAGAGACTTTGGCTTCTACATCAAATTAGATGGAAGATGTGATACAACAGGAGCACACTTCTATAGATACTGAGCTCACTTTTAGATCAGATGTGCCATTAATTCTTTCTCTAGGATGATCAAGAAAGAGGAAAGATGATACGAAATATGAAAAATTCCTGAAGGTATTTAAGAAGCTGGAAGTTAATATTTCCTTAGCTAACATTTTAGAATAATCACCTCAATATAAGCGCTTTTTGAAAGAATTGATGATAAAGAAAAGAAAAATGAATGGGGGAGAGACAGTCATGTTGACTCAAGTGTGTACTGAAGCATTGAAGGATGCACTTCCCCTTAAGGTGAATGTTCTAGGGAAGTTTACTTTTGATTGCATTATAGGAGATAGTCAATTCAAGAATGCATTTTGTGATCTAGGTGCAAGTATAAATTTAATACATTTCTTTGTGACTACGAAATTAGGATTAGGGAATGCAATCAAGAAAATTGAGATAACAATTCAATTAGCTAATCGATCTATTAAAAGACGTAGAGCAATGATTAAGGATATGCTATTGAAAGTAGACAAGTTCACATTTCCTATGGACTTTATTGTATTAGATATGGACGAAGACCCAAAGATTCCCTTCATCCTTGGGCACCCATTTTATTGATGTGAATAATAGAATGTAAGCCCTTAGATTTTTTTTTATTGTTTTATTTTCAGAGGTCAGAAACCAACTAAAAACCCTAACAACTATCCAAGTCAAAACAATGAGTTTAAATCTGGCAATCTTGCGCTCTTAACCTTAAAATAATAAAATTAAGATAATCATAGATTATAGTCTATAATAATATGGTGGAACATGAAAAGATCATATTCACTAAAATCAAGTTCATTTTGGACCCAAACAAGATCAATTTTCGAAATTAGAGTCTAGACACGTAGAACGATAAAATATTCTGATAACACCGTTAGACTCATAATAACATAAGGATTCGTAATACAACATTTTTAGAATTTTTTGATAACTAAAAATACCAGATATAGCCTTTTTAAGTGTATTTTCTTTACTAGCGGTACTTTAATTGTCTTGTTTACTATTCACTACTATTAATCTATCTATACTTTTCCTTACTACCTATCTTTACAACCTATACACCTATTTTCTTATAATTTTCATTTCCAATACAACTTCACATCTCTCACATCTTACTTTTTATTAACTAAAATACGAAAAAATAAAAATAAAAATCTCTCCCTCTTTTCTCCATGTATGGTGCTAGCCCCTCCCTCTTTCACTCACATTTATTTTATCTTTAACTTATTTATTTACCACAAATTACCCTTTATTTTTCCCTATAAATACCACCCATTCCTTCCACTTCTTTCACACATTTCTTCCACTATCAAAATTATCCCAAAATCTCTCCAAAGTTCTCTTTACTTTCTTCTTCTATAGTATGAACATAGTGTGTGTTTTCTAAACGCATGGAGGTTAGGAAAGCAACAATATGTTCATACTTTATTCTTGTTCATACCTAAATTCTATGCTATGATATTATTATTATTTTGCTTCTTATGTTCATGTAACTTAACATGAACATAGTATGTGTTTTCTAAACCCATGGAGGTTAAGAAAGTAATAATATGTTCATGTTTTGTTCTTATTCATACATTCACTATTATGTTTTTGTTATTATTAAGCTCTTATTGCTCTTATTATTATCATGCTTTTTCTTTTCTTTCTTTTCTCTTTTCTTTTGGAACTAGTTTATTCTTAATTCTAGAAAGCCTTGATGAAGCTAAGGTTCCCAATACTTGACTTTATTATTATGATTATTTCTTCTTATATCTTTTATTATCTTATTTTGTAATATTCTTATCTTTTTTATGACTACATAATCATATTCATGCATGGCTAAGATGTTGTTGTCTTAATAAAAATAAAAAAGAGTTCTTTAGTTAATAAGAAAAATAAGACTAAACTGTCACGCCCTAAAGGGTATTCTAAAGGTGGTAGTCCACCGTATACAATATTAAAGCCTAGGAATGACCACCTCAGTCACGCAAAGGCTTCCATACTATGTACAAGGCGTCTAACACATGGAGGAGACTCATCGGAGTGATACATTTTATGTTGATATAACTTGAGTAACAGTGTAAAGGAAATTCAATTCACTATACTTCAAATACAAATCATTATACTTCAATTACACTTCATCAAAGATTCCACTACATAAAACTATTACAAGGTGAATCATAAAACCTAGCTAATAACTTCAAGCATCCTTATTTCCTTGCCGGAATCCCGAAGTCATTCTCGGCTTCAACCATCTCGGTCCCCACTTAGCATTCTTGAGATAACCTATTCATTCAAACATCTATTGGGGTATAAGCTACACTAGCTTAGTGAGAGTTCCCTTAATTTTGTACCATAACAAGAAAGTTATAATTCATCAATATGCTATGCATGAACAAACACATGAGCAAACAAGCATATGACTTTCTGGTAGCCATATGTGAATAGATTTACGCCCTCCATTCAGGGTTAGGATGGTCCATAAGACATGCAACCATAATTCCAATATTGAGTGGGGTGGTCCATAAGTCACGCAACCACAATCCCGATCTCTTTCTCTTGTTGTAGTTGATTCAAGTGCCTACACCACTACTGTAGTTGATTCAAGTGCCTACACCACTATCGTTAACTTAAGCGATTTCGCATCCTTAATATTAACATTGGCCCACTCGCCATCCACTAATATACATTTGTACCACCAAAGGTATATCAGCAATGCAATGTGACTCAACATGTAATATGCATGCACAGTTTATTCATATAATTGCGGCATATTAATTATGTGGGTTAAAAGCGATCATAGAGAATTTCAGACAATTCTAGTCTATGCTAACTCATACAATGATTTTACAACAAGTCTCGCCTTGATATACTTATCATTCACTCAACCAAGATTATACCACAACTCATCACAATTTTTATCTTTTCCTAATTCTAATGCATCTAGCTATAAGCACAAGCAAGGTAACGAAATGAAAGGAAAACTCACTCGGCCATTAGATCACCGGTCTTTTAGTAAAAATAATCCGGTGGTAAGGAATCATCGATATCGAAGTCACCTAAAAAGGAAGAAATACTCTAATAAGTATTTCAACTCAACTAATCCAAATAATTTCGTACAAACTATCAAATTCATAATTCTCATCCTAAGCGGGAATTCCAACTTAAAAGGCCATAACTTGGTCATTTTAACTCGGAATTTCATAAATTATATATCGATTTTTCTCTACTTTGAAAGATCTACCTAATTCTAATATTATATTTAAGTTTTGAAAACTTTGAAGCTTCAAAAAGGTCGGATCAGATCAGAACAGTAGCAAACTTCAATTCAGAAAAATAGTTTTGTAAATGTTTGAAATGTTCTTACTATATAGATTAACTACATACGCACTATTGGTGATTTCCTATCATGAATGGCATGTTATGTGGTTGATGCATGCATGCTTTTGACAATATTTACTAAAAGGAATTTTTAGAAACTTTTTTGTTTGTAAGACTCCATGGCTATTTACTTTCAAGAAACTAGTTTCCTAATTTTGATCAATTCCATTTGTTTTGATTTATTTCTTAAGAAAATATAATTATCCTTGTTAAAATTGAGTCGTCGTTACTTTTATTACTTATGACCTTCATTTCTACATAAAAATTTCCATTTTACACTTTGTAAACATGTTTTCAAAGAAGAGTTATTTTAAAATCCGAATTTTGTAAAAATTGTTTTTGTGGGTTTTCTTTAAGTAAAAATCATTTGATACTCAGAAAATTAGGGCTCAACCATACATAGTCACTAAGGACTTCATTTCTTTGATAGAACTTCTAATTTGAGTTTGAAAAATATGGGTTTTCATGCCATTACTCCATTATTACGAATTTCTAAAAAAGACAACTCAATTTTTCCTACTTTGTTTCTACAATGCATCATGCATATATGTATTACCTACAAGCTATTGTCATGAAGATTATGAATGATCTATCTATATGTATACATATAGTACCAAGAATTCTTTTTGAAAACTTTTACTTTGCAAAACTTTGAATTATACTAGACTTAAGAAAAAAATAGTTTTTTCTTCTTGTAAAATCATACTTTCTTGTATCAAAACTCAACCTTGATGATCTACATAACCATCACCTTCATTATTTCAATAAAAACCTTCATTTTGAGGTTAGAAAGTAGATGTTTAAATAGGTGGTTTGCCTGAGTACGCCGATTACCCCCCGAACCATACAAGATAGTTACCACCTATCATACGGCTTTTTAACTTCACTTACAAAATTTTGAAGAATTAAAACATTGTTTAACTTATTCTTGGAAACCATTTGTTGTCCTAAGGTTATATTTTGATAAACCTCTCTTATCCTTATCAAAACTTGGTCTTTGTTACATATATTCCCTAGAACTTCTATTTTCCTATCAAAATTATCATTTTGGCATTTGAAAATGAGTGTTTAAATAGTGGCTATTTTTAAATCCGAATTTTGAGAAACTCATTTGAGTTTGTTTTCTTTGTAAAACTCATTTAGTCCTTCAAAAATCATTTCCTAATCAAACCTATCCCTTAAGGCATCCATTTCTTTAATAAAAGTCTTGTTTTGGAGTTGAAAAATGGGTTTTTTAAAATTGGTCCTTATGGAGATCCGAATTTACAAAATTTATTTTTGGACATATCTTTTGATAAATCTATTTAAACTTATGAAAATCCATTCCTTACATATCCTATCTTAAGAGCCTTTCATATCTTGAATAAAAAATTCATTTTTGAGTTGGAAAACATGTTTTTAAAAATGCCTTGGCCAAAATCCGAAAATGAGATTTTTATTTTGAAAATAACTTTTGAAAATCTTCTTTGATTCTTGCAAAAAGAAGTCTTGATGATATACATACATTAAGCCTTCATTATCTCAAGTAAAAATTTCATTTTGACACTTGGAAAGTGATTTTAAATAGGGGTCTTGCCAAAATACGAATTTCACTATTTTTGTTTATGTTCAAACCAAGATCTACACTTAATATGAACATAAATATAAAAGAAACCCATGGTAGTAAACTATAAACTCATAGATCTAAACTTTACTCATCAAAATCTTTCATTCATGTTATCTATTCCCTAAGCCCTTCATTTTAAATGAAAAATACACATTTTGAAGTTGAAAAATAACTTTTCTAAATATGGGTCCTTTTTCATCCGAATTTTCAAAAATGATTTTTGTTGAAAATAAATTGGATCTTGAGCTTTCTAAAACATTCCTACTATCATCATGCCACTGCAAGTTGTTTATGAACATAAAACAAAAGCCTAATGCATTTATGAACTCAAAACACAAGATCTAGTTTACTATACTAGTTATAAATGCATGAACATTATGATGGACATATGGATGATGAATAAATGCATAAATCATAAGCAATAACAAAAATAACAACTCAAATAACAAGATCTAAGGCAAAAACGAAAATCAAAGCTATAAAATGTTAGATTTATAAAAATAACTACTTTTAACAAGAAAATAAGAATGATACAAGAGAATAATCATAGAGAAGTGGAGTATTTCATTTTGGCATCATCGTCCTTAGCTTTTAAGCTAATGGAATGTCATTTGATGCATGAAACTCTCACTATACTTTACCTATATCACCTATGGAAACTTTGGACAAGAGTTTTATTAAAGAATCTTGAAGAAATATGTGGGGAAGCTTATAGAACAAATAGGGGTAGCTTGTGTTCTTGAAAGAACAAGAGCAAAATGAAGAAAGAAAAAGAGGAAAAAGAGAGAGAAAAGATAAGAAATGGTAAAGGGAAAATTGTGTAAATGAGGAAAAAGAAAGAGAAAAAGACAAGGAATGGTGAAGGAAAAATTGTGTAAATGAAAGAGAGAGAGAATGAGTATATTAAATGAATGAAAGAAAGAAAAAAAATAAACAAGGGCAGAAAAAACAAAGGTGCTGTGTGAAGAGAGAGGAAATTTGTTGAATTTTGACTTGAAATTGAATTGTGTAATTAATGGTAGTGTAGCTTTTGAATAAAGATTGAAATATATTTATTTTAGTCAAAATATGAGTAAATTAAAGACAATGGCAGCCAAAAGAAGGGAAAAATCTGCCATGAAGTGTGGGATAGAGTGTAGAAATATTGAAGTGAAAAGGAGTGATATGTGAAAGGTATACTTGAAGTATGGGTTGGAAAAATGCTTTATTAAGAAAAATAAAATAAAATTAGAAAAAATATTTTTAAATAAGTGGCAGAATTATCATAAATAAAATTAAATAATTTTTTGAATTATTTGAGTATTTTAACAAATATGTTACTAATATGATCAAAATACGCGAATATGGACTATAAATGATATTTTTATAACCTGAAAAATTATAAAAAAATATTTTATGAAAATAAAATATTTTTCAATTATTAAATTAATTTATTGTTATTTTTTGTATCAAGTCTTAAATAGAATCCGATCCCGTAAAAGCCCGAAACAAATTAAATTTTAAAAAAACAAATTTCTATAATATATAAAATATTTATCTAAAAATATAAGAGTTTATAAGAATAATAAAATCGTGTAACGAAATAAAAGTGAATAGTATAAAAGACTAATTAATTACCGGTAATAATGAAAATACGACAAAAAGGTTATAACTATAACTTTTATAACCCGAAAAATTATATAACTGAATGTTTGAAAATCTTATGAAATTACGAGTCTAACGATACTAATGGTATATTTTTTATATCTCGAGCTTCGGGACACGCTTTTTGAAGTCTGTATCCGAACGGGTTCGAAATAGGTCAAAAATTTACCAATCTGATATTTTTAAGCAAACTTATATTACTATGAGCTATTCTACAAACTTAAACTACACCTCGGCCTCTAGGGTTAAGGGCGTTAGATTGCCAAACTTAAATTATTGTATTCCACTTAGGGTTTCCGGGTGATTTTCCGATTTAGGTCTTTGCCAATTTGGAAACTGATATTTTATGTTTATACAACATATTTAGTTTGAGAAAAATTATTTTAAGTTTTATTTTTTGTAATTATTTAATATCTCTCAATGTTTTCAGGATTCTTGAATTGTGTTTCATTTGCGAAAGTTAATCGTTGTTTACTTTTTAATAATTTGTTTTTGGGCTTTATATTACCTGATTTTATAAGTCGGAGTTACGTATGTTATTTATCGTACATAGTGGTTTTGGAATTGTGAAGTATGATGAGTTCTTATTTTGTCTTTAAGAATTCTTATTTCCTCAAGATTGAGAAATTTCTGGATTCGTTCAGATTAGGACTAGTCGAAGTTCGGTTTTAATTTGAAGTAATTTTTAGGGTTTATTTTTGAAGTTCATCTTAGAATTATTTACTGAAATTTTCCGGGGCTTACATAAACTCTTTTAAATAAACTTTGTCACTTCATAAATATTTTTCATCAAGAATCATAAAATTTTTTTAACAAATTCTTTTCAAAATATTATATAAACCCATCATGAAATCTCAAAATATCAATAAAGAAGCTTTCTTCCAAATATAGCTATGTAGATATACACTCTCTTTTCAATAATGGTAACATGAAAATTTTTTATATAAAACTTTAATGTTAATACCACTTTACTATGCAAATTATTACCAACTTCATGATAAAAACCAAAAACTAGACAAGTTTTTAAGTTAAGATAAAATCAACTTACAAGTTTTTGAAACCCACTTAGAGAAATAAAAATTTATCAACAACCTAAGAAAGTAAAATTTTTTAAACGGTAAACACATTTTTCTAAATAATAGAAGAATAAAAATATGATAAAGAAATATACCATCAACACAACTACAAATTATTAGATATTACTAACAACTTAAGTAAATTTTTTAAAACTCATTTTTCAATTACTAGAAATAAAATTGGTAGATAACTTAAAAAGATGCAAATTTTATTTTAAATTAACTTACCTTTTATAAAATAAAGAATAAAAAATATAAAACACTTATTTATGATAACTAATGATTTATAAAGTTTTTATTCTAATCACTTAAAAGTTTAAGAAACAATCTAATTTTTCAAAACCATAAGAAAGTTGTTTTATGGAAAATAATTATTTAGACAACACCAATGGCATCATGCATAAAATATGATTTTATATATGTACCAAAGAGATTTTTCCAACCATATACATATCTACATTTATGCTTAAAGAGTTTTTAAGTGAAGAAAGGTTGGAAAATTATGTTTTTAAAGGCTGAAATTTTCATGGTAAACATGTACCATACTGTTCTGAAACCTAAATGACTTTTTATGGTAACAATAACCTTAGAAATGGATAAATCTTTTTGAGTAGGTAAAAAACGACATATAATATGCGAAATTCTGAGTTAAAATGAGCAAATTATAGCCATTTTAAGTTGAAATTTTCAAAAACCCGATTTCTACTATGTAAGGACCCGCTATTACCGCTAGTTGAAATAAGCAATAGCAGTTCCCCAACCGTATATAATCTGCAGAATTATATGCAAGGTTGTCTTAAAAGGATTGTTTGATGAATTGTTCACCTAATCTAAGGAATAAATCATTTTGAGAAATAATTATTAGTAGCTTTTCAAACATATTAACATATATATATACACAACTTCAAACAAGCAGATCAAGCTAGAGATATACATACATATTACATCCACAAGGCTTCTTACTAAGCCTTAAACAAAATAACAAAATATAAAGGCTTAACAAAGCTTACAAACATCCATTCTAACTAACTATCTAGTCTATTACAAAAAGAATGGTTCCGTCCAGTCCTGGTCAAACTCTAGTCCTCATATCCTCCAAGAAGTCCTCAAAATCGAGCCATAACCCATGCTCGCATAGGACTCGTCCAGGTCATCACCTGAAATTGTTAAAAAATGAGCCAGAGGCCCAGTACACAGCACGAATACAAAAGCGAGATGAAGCACACAAGCTTAGTCTAAATACAATATGCAACATCCATTCAATTAATCTTTAATCTTTAATTAATCAATCAACACGGGAGTATTCAAACTCCGGACAACAGGGATCGCGAGGGGACCTGAGTAACACTCGGACGCTCAGGGGGTTGATATAAGTAGTTCGGGTACTCATACCGTCCTAGATATCGTTAAGTCAAAGAGAAAAGTAGCTTCCTCCAGGGTTAATAGCCGTTACTTAGCTCTATTTATACTCAGTCCTATCATAAAATATAGTTCACCCGTTCTCATAAACGTTTGAACTAAACTATGGTACTTCCTACCAAGTTTAAATAAATTTTCACCGATCTATACCCCCCGTCGACTACCCGCCGTACCACTTAATGAAAGTCATCTCAAATGACAGGAGTGGCCTAAGCGCCTAGATCTACGTGCTCAAACCGAGCAAGGTGCCGCTCCCCGAACCGGATACCAACTTCCATCCCAAACTCATCAAACTATGAGGGGTCGCCGTTAGGTTCATACATGACCTGGCGTAGGAATTGGATTTTAACGGCATAAAACACAAGCAACAATCACATTTTAAGTTTTCTTATTATATATTTAAGTTTTATAAATGCCTATCCTAACAGAGACAAGCAGGTTACTGCGTACCTGTATTAGCTCGGGAGTTAATAGGGATGGCCGAGCGAGAATCAAATACTGTTCAACAGAATTATTACAATTTTACACTTAGTTCAAGCTCAATATCAACCAATCTCATACATTATCATCCAAAGAAATTCAAATAAATCATCACAAGATTTTTAAAATAAGTAAAGGAAATCATATATATAACATAACTAGTTTTAGCTTAACTCTCATGAAAATTCATTAATTTGTTAAATCTATAAATATATTTAAATCATGTTAAATTATATCATTTAATCATCATAATACATCAATTATCATATATCTATCTCATTTTAGATCAAATATATCCATTTGGTAAAGCAAATACCTATAAATCAATCAAAAACAAGTTTTTAACTTTATTTAGAAAATGTATCAGTTGGAAAGATGTAAAATTTAAGCACTGATACGTTTCGAATTTGTAAAAATTTAAAACATGAAAGTTGTAGATCTCTTTCTTATCTTTCCAACGCAACTTGAATCATCTCAATCGAGATCGGATGAAAAAGTTACGGCTGATATACGAAAACATGTTTGAGCTGCAGGGTCTACGCCGGTTCCAACGCCGGCGGCGTTGAATGCAAAATTTGCCAGCGTTAAGGAACCACGATTCTGGTCATGAAAAGTCATTTCAACACCGGCAGCGTAGACTTCAAAGCCGGCGGCGTAAATCCTACACCGGCAAAGTACACCGGCAAATTTGCAGGCGTTGACAGCAGCGGAAATTTTCCAAAGTTTTTCCCCTGTTTTTCCCTTTTACAAAACATGCTTTTACACTTCTTCAACTCATTCCAAATCTTTCCAAGCTTATTATAAGTTCATTTATCACTTCTATCAATCAATCATCATCTCAAAACATCTATAACCCTATTCTAATCATCATCCAACAATTCAACAACCAAAATCTCCAAATTCACACTCTATACCATCATCCAACCATTCAACCCTCATCAACACTTCAAACTCACTTTCAAACAAGTAAAACTAACCAATCTAGTCCTATTACACTTCATATAATATCCATACAACATGGATCACGAATTCATAAACAAAATATCATCAAGAACACATACAAGCATGAAAATGAAAAATAGAGAACACACTTACCACTTGGACTTCTATGCTCGGTTTAAGGACTCTAGATCAAGCTTTTGATGGTGAGAATTGTAGAAAATCAAACTTCAACTTAGGGGTCACCTTGGGAGCTCTTTTGATGAAGAAGGAATGAGTTTAGGGCAAATAGAGGGCTTTTGGTTTGGTCTGAAATTTTTGGCCGAATTTTTGAAGTTAAAAAGTTTAAACTTATCCTATGTTGACTTTAAGGGCATGAGGGCATTAAAGGCTTAATGACTTTGGCTTTAGTTAATTAATTTAACTTGTTTTACTTAATTAAATGGCTTTGTTTTAAGGCATTAAAAAGGGGTTTTATTGGCTCTATTTTTACTCAAATTTTCTACTACTTAGGGGCTTTCATATGCATACATTCCATTTATTTCTAACATGTATATTTCACCCTAAAACATATTGATATTTTATAAAATAACAAATAACTAATTCTAACATATTTAAATAATTCTACACATTCACATATCACATAGTTCATCAAAATTTAAATTAACCATCAACATATATTTATCATGCATAATTCAACAATTCATTCATAAAATAAAATTAGGAATTTCTTGGCTATTTCATTCTCCCCTCCTTCAAAAAGTTTCGTCCTCGAAACTTATCATACCTTAATCATTGCTCAAACAACTCGGGATACTTCTGTCTCATCTCATCTTCGGGTTCCCAAGTCGCCTCTCTTTCGCTTTGACCCGACCACAAAACTTTGACAAAAGGAATTACTTTCTTTCTCAATACCTTGTCAATCTTGTCCAAGATCTTAATAGGTTTCTCAATTGTGCTTAGGTCGGGTTGAATCTCGGGTTGATGAGTAGAGACGATAGCTTCAGGATCCGATACACACTTTCTGAGCTGTGACACATGAAACACATCATGAACTTCGGACAAATTCGGGGGTAAAGCTAGTCGGTAAGCTAATGGCCCGATTCTTTCCAAAACTTCATATGGACCTATATATCTTGGATTCAACTTTCCTTTAACCCCAAATCTAATCACTCCTTTTGTTGGTGAGATCTTAAGGAATACATGGTCACCAACTTCGAATTCCAATGGTCTTCTCCTCATGTCAGCATAGCTCTTATACCGATCTTGAGCCGTCTTCTTCTCTGCTTAATCACTCGGATCTTGTCAACCGCTTGCTGTACTAACTCAGGACCCAAAACTGTTCTTTCACCAACTTCATCCCAATGTATTGGGGATCTGCACTTCCTACCATACAGTGCTTCATAAGGCGCCATCTGAATCGTTGCTTGGAAGCTATTGTTGTAAGAAAACTCTATGAGTGGCAAATATGTATCCCATCTATTGCCAAAGTCTAAGGCACATGCTCTTAACATATCTTCCAAGATCTGGATCGTTCTTTCAGATTGCCCGTCTGTCTGAGGATGAAATGCCGTGCTAAACTGAAGCTGTGTACCCAAAGCAGTATGTAGACTCTTCCAAAATCTGCTGACAAAGCGTGAATCCCTATCTGAAGTGATCGTCTTTGGAATACCATGCAATCTCACTATCTCTTTGATATAGGTATGTGCCATCTTCTCCAATGATTCTCCAACTCTTAATGGTATGAAATGAGCCGACTTTGTCAATCTATCCACGATAACCCAAACAACTTCATACTTGGTTATGGTTTTGGGTAAAGCCGATACAAAATCCATGGTAATGTCTTCCCATTTCCATTCAGGCACTGACAAAGGTTGAAGTTCTCCTCCGGGCCGTTGATGTTCAATCTTTACTTGTTGACAAACCATACACTTAGAGACATATTGAGCTACATCCCTCTTTAAACCTTCCCACCAATAATTTCTTTTTAGATCCTTATACATTTTTGTACTTCCGGGGTGAATCGAATATGGAGAGGAATGGGCTTCCTTCATGACTTCTTCTCTTAACCCACATGGCACAAATAGTCGATTCCCATATCTCACAACACCATCCATATCAATCCTTAATTCTTTCCTTTTCCCAATCCTTATAGAATCCTTTATTCCTTTGGTTTCATCGTCTTCCTCTTGAGCTTGTTTAATTCTATCCAGAATTGTTGGTTGCAAAGACAGTTGAGCTAACATCACATCTACTTGCTCCACAGTGACTTCAAGATCTAGCTTCATGAACTCTATCTGGATCTCCTTTTGGCTAGAAAGCAAAGTAGCAATGTCTTCATGTTTCTTTCTACTAAGCGCATCCGCTACTACATTAGCTTTCCCGGGATGGTAGAGGATCTCCACGTCATAATCCTTAAGTAGTTCAAGCCATCTTCTCTGTCTCATATTGAGTTCTTTCTGTGTGAAGATGTACTTTAAACTCTTGTGGTCCGTATAGATCTTACACTTCTCTCCAAACAAATAATGTCTCCACAATTTCAGTGCAAGTATAACAGCTGCTAACTCTAAATCGTGTACTGGATAATTCTTTTCATGTGGTTTCAACTGTCTGGAAGCATAAGCTATAACTCTCCCGTCTTGCATAAGCACACAACCGAGTCCTTGAATAGATGCATCACTGAAGACTATGAATTCCTTTCCATGGACTGGTAGCGCCAAGATAGGAGCCGATATCAATCTCTCCTTCAACTCTTCAAAGCTCTTCTCACATCTATCATCCCATTCAAACCTAACATTCTTTCGGGTCAATCGGGTTAATGGAGATGCAATCTTTGAGAATCCTTCCACAAATCTTCGATAATATCCAGCTAATCCAAGAAAGCTTCTGATTTCACTCACCGTTGTAGGCCTTGTCCACTTGAGAATCGCCTCAATCTTCGTTGGATCAACTGAGACTCCTTCTTTTGAAATAATATGTCCAAGAAAAGATATCTCCTCTAACCAAAACTGACACTTGTTAAACTTGGCATATAGTTTCTTCTCTCGAAGCCTTTGTAACACAAGTCTCAAATGCTCTTGATGCTCTTCTTTGCTTCGGGAATAGATCAAGATATCGTCAATGAAGACTATGACAAATGAATCCAAATAATCCTTGAAGACTCTATTCATCAAGTCCATAAATGCAGCTGGTGCATTGGTTAACCCGAAAGGCATCACTAAAAATTCGAAGTGTCCATATCTGGTTCTGAAAGCTGTCTTCTGAATGTCTTGAGATTTAATCTTAAGCTGATAGTATCCTGATCTCAAGTCGATCTTAGAAAACACAGTTGCTCCCTTCAATTGATCAAACAGATCGTCAATCCGTGGCAAAGGATACTTATTCTTGATAGTAACCCGGTTCAATTCTCTGTAGTCAATACACATACGCAAACTCTCATCCTTCTTCTTGACAAAAAGCACTGGAGCACCCCACGGGGATATGCTTGGTCTAATAAAACCCAAGTCTTGCAATTCTTGCAATTGCAACTTCAACTCTTTCAACTCGGCTGGAGCCATTCTGTATGGAGCTTTAGAGATAGGTACCGTTCCTGGTAACACTTCAATTCCAAACTCTATCTCTCTATCAGGTGGTAATCCAGGTAACTTCTCAGGAAATACATCCACAAACCCATTCACAACTGGCACCATGTTGATATCTACTTCCTCCATACTCATAGCTGCTATAACCGGTTTCTCCCACAACTCCATGAACTTCATACTCTTAGGTCTTAACCTCTCTAACATATATGAAAACCTTCCTTCATCCAAATCAAAACTCAACTCCGCTCTACTACAATCGATAGTGACCTTATAATGATTTAGCCAATTCATTCCCAATATTACATCAAAATCAGATAAAGGTAACACTATCATATCAATAGGCATGCTCACATCAGAAATCATCACATTCACATTCTTACACACACATGGATGCCTATTTTCAATCACTAACGGAGTAGTTACACACATAACACGATCACTCAACACTTCAGAAGCAAGATTACAATCGTTCATGAAATTCTCAGAAATACATGCATGAGTCGCCCCTGTATCAATCAACACATAAGCATTCCTATCACACACATTCAGAATACCTGCCAAGGTGTCTACTGCAGGCGTATCTTCAACTTGCTGTAGGGTGAAAACTCTAGCATTTGTCTTCCCTTTTTCCACATTCATTCCCTTTTTAACATCAGGTCGATCTTTGCAATTGGAAATATGATGCCCTCTTTGCTTACAATAAGCACAAAACACTGGTGGTAGCTTGGGATTCTGACACTCTGTGTATTTATGCCCAACTTGACCACATGAGAAGCACGCTCCGGGAGTCCACTTACAAGTTGTCTCTTCATGAGGACCATAGCATCTAGGGCATTTCTTCTCAAACACTGGTGTAGAAGCCTTAGATGTTGATTTCTGACCTCCTTGTTTTCCCAGGTAAGGTCTCTTTCCTCGGTTTTGATAATAGCCTCCTTTGCTAACACCTTGATAACCGCCATAAGATGTGGCTGGAGCAGGTCTCTTCCCCATGAAAGCAGCTCTTCGGGCTCTCCTAACTCGACTATCATTATTTATCTGTTCCATCAACAAAGCTTTGGCAACTAAATCTGATAGAGTGTGCAATTCGAACTTCTTCACTTCATTCTGAATCTCTTCATTCAAACCGTTCTGAAACTTCTGAACCTTCATCCTCTCATCACGATAATCTCCTCCAGCAAAGCGTAGCAACCTGCAAAACTCTCCATGGTACTCATCTATGGTCTTGCTTCCTTGTCTCAAGTTCAACCAATCAGAAATCATCCTCTCTCGTACTGAATTCGGGAAGTACTTAGTGAAGAAGGTATCCTTGAATGTAATCCAAGAGATGGGTTGTTGCAAATTTCCACTAGCTAGTCTCCACCAGTTATAAGCCTCTCTCTTCATCATGTAAACTGCTAAGCTCACTTTCTTATCTTCAGGAGTACTACTGGCGGCAAATGTCTTCTCTAATTCTTCTATCCAGTTCTCAGCCACTGTCGGATCAGTGCTCGTTCCATCAAACTCTGGAACCATCTTACTGAAGTCATGTAACTTAATCTGATTAGCTTGATCAATCACAGGTGGTGCTTCATTAAGTCTCACTCCAGGTTGATTACCTTGCTGCATGAAGTACTGTGTCTGCTGGGACATCATCACCTGATATTGTTGCATCATCGCCATCATATCTCTCATCATGCCATACATGGAATTCGGATCACCTGTAGGCATCTGTGGCATAGGAGGAATAGGCGGCATAGGTGGTGGTGGCGGAATCGGAGTCGGTAAAGGAATCTGAGAAGCAGAAGCCGATGCTGGAGATGGAGTGGTCTCATTACTTGGGGTAGAAGATGATGTAGGAGCAGATGTAGATGAAGACTGTGGCGGTGGCATGCTTTCCCTATCTGATTGCTGTCTAGTAGATCTTCTTAACCTGTCCATCTTAATAGCCATACACAATACATTCAACACACATACAGGTATATGCATTCAAGTCACACATTCAACCTATTAATTAGCATTCACAATCACACATCATAACAAACAATCCGTCAAGCAATAAGGCAAGCAATAAGCACAAAACATTCAAGAAAACAAACAAACACAAGCATTCAAGCAACTTAGCAACTATGCTCATCCTATTCTACCTATTTGTGTCTAAGTCAAGTCGCAAACAAATCATTTTAATTAGGCAAACAATTAATCAAACTATGCTCTGATACCAACTGTAAGGACCCGCTATTACCCCTAGTTGAAATAAGCAATAGCAGTTCCCCAACCGCATATAATCTGCAGAATTATATGCAAGGTTGTCTTAAAAGGATTGTTTGATGAATTGTTCACCTAATCTTAAGGAATAAATCATTTTGAGAAATAATTACTTAGTAGCTTTTCAAAACATATTAACATATATATACACAACTTCAAACAAAGGCAGATCAAGCTAGATATATACATACATATATTACATCCACAGGCTTCTTACAAGCCTTAAACAAAATAACAAAATATAAAGCTTAACAAAGCTTTACAAACATCCATTCTAACTAACTATCTAGTCTATTACAAAAAGAATGGTTCCGTCCAGTCCTGGTCAAACTCTAGTCCTCATATTCCTCCAAGAAGTCCTCAAAATCGGAGCCATAACCCATGCTCGCATAGGACTCGTCCAGGTCATCACTCATCTGAAATTGTTAAAAGAATGAGCCAGAGGCCCAGTACACAGCAACGAATACAAAAGCGAGATGAAGCACACAAGCTTAGTCTAAATGCAATATGCAACATCCATTCAATTATTCTTTAATCTTTAATTAATCAATCACGGGAGTATTCAAACTCCGGACAACAGGGATCGCGAGGGGACCTGAGTAACACTCGGACGCTCAGGGGGTTGATATAAGTAGTTCGGGTACTCATACCGTCCTAGATATCGTTAAGTCAAAGAGAAAAGTAGCTTCCTCCAGGGTTAATAGCCGTTACTTAGCTCTATTTATACTCAGTCCATATCATAAAATATAGTTCACCCGTTCTCATAAACGTTTGAACTAAACTATGGTACTTCCTACCAAGTTTAAATAAATTTTCACCGATCTATACCACCCCCCCCCCCCCCCCCCCCCGTCGACTACCCGCCGTACCACTTAATGAAAGTCATCTCAAATGACAGGAGTGGCCTAAGCGCCTAGATCTATCGTGCTCAAACCGAGCAAGGTGCCGCTCCCCGAACCGGATACCAACTTCCATCCTAAACTCATCAAACTATGAGGGGTCGCCGTTAGGTTCATACATTACCTGGCGTAGGAATTGGATTTTAACGGCATAAAACACAAGCAACAATCACATTTTAAGTTTTCTTATCATATATTTAAGTTTTATAAATGCCTATCCTAACAGAGACAAGTAGGTTACTGCGTACCTGTATTAGCTCGGGAGTTAATAGGGAAGGCCGAGCGAGAATCAAATACTGTTCAACAGAATTATTACAATTTTACACTTAGTTCAAGCTCAATATCAACCAATCTCATACATTATCATCCAAAGAAATTCAAATAAACCATCACAAGATTTTTAAAATAAGTAAAGGAAATCATATATATAACATAACTAGTTTTAGCTTAACTCTCATGAAAATTCATTAATTTATTAAATCTATAAATATATTTAAATCATGTTAAATTATATCATTTAATCATCATAATACATCAATTATCATATATCTATCTCATTTTAGATCAAATATATCCATTTGGTAAAGCAAATACCTATAAATCAATCAAAAACAAGTTTTTAACTTTATTTAGAAAATGTATCAGTTGGAAAGATGTAAAATTTAAGCACTGATACGTTTCGAATTTGTAAAAATTTAAAACATGAAAGTTGTAGATCTCTTTCTTATCTTTCCAACGCAACTTGAATCATCTCAATCAAAGATCGGATGAAAAAGTTACGGCTGATATACAAAAACATGTTTGAGCTGCAGGGGTCTACGCCGGTTCCAACGCCGGCGGCGTTGAATGCAAAATTTGCCAGCGTTAAGGAACCACGATTCTGGTCATGAAAAGTCATTTCAACACCGGCAGCGTAGACTTCAAAGCCGGCGGCGTAAATCCTACACCGGCAAATTTGCAGGCGTTGACAGCAGCGGAAATTTTCCAAAGCTTTTCCCCTGTTTTTCCCTTTTACAAAACATGCTTTTACACTTCTTCAACTCATTCCAAATCTTTCCAAGCTTATTATAAGTTCATTTATCACTTCTATCAATCAATCATCATCTCAAAACATCTATAACCCTATTCTAATCATCATCCAACAATTCAACAACCAAAATCTCCAAATTCACACTCTATACCATCATCCAACCATTCAACCCTCATCAACACTTCAAACTCACTTTCAAACAAGTAAAACTAACCAATCTAGTCCTATTACACTTCATATAATATCCATATAACATGGATCACGAATTCATAAACAAAATATCATCAAGAACACATATAAGCATGAAAATGAAAAATAGAGAACACACTTACCACTTGGACTTCTATGCTCGGTTTAAGGACTCTAGATCAAGCTTTTGATGGTAGAATTGTAGAAAATCAAACTTCAACTTAGGGGTCACCTTGGGAGCTCTTTTGATGAAGAAAGGAATGAGTTTAGGGCAAATAGAGGGCTTTTGGTTTGGTCTGAAATTTTTGGCCGAATTTTTGAAGTTAAAAAGTTTAAACTTATCCTATGTTGACTTTAAGGGCATGAGGGCATTAAAGGCTTAATGACTTTGGCTTTAGTTAATTAATTTAACTTGTTTTACTTAATTAAATGGCTTTGTTTTAAGGCATTAAAAAGGGGTTTTTTGGCTCTATTTTTACTCAAATTTTCTACTACTTAGGGGCTTTCATATGCATACATTCCATTTATTTCTAACATGTATATTTCACCCTAAAACATATTGATATTTTATAAAATAACAAATAACTAATTCTAACATATTTAAATAATTCTACACATTCACATATCACATAGTTCATCAAAATTTAAATTAACCATCAACATATATTTATCATGCATAATTCAACAATTCATTCATAAAATAAAATTAGGAATTTCTTGGCTATTTCATACTACAAAAAAGATAGATTTAGAAAATATAAGTAGAAATTCTATGAAAGACTCATTTTTTGGTATTTCATCTTGTTTAAGTGAAGGATGACCCGATATTTCTTTCCGAAAGACTACTTCGATTAGAAGCGATCGCCATGGAGTGAGTTAATCCCTTACTGATTACATTTTCTTGAATGTACTTATAAGTAGTAGCGCTAGAAATTAAGGAAAGATAAAAATAAAATATTGTGTGAATTAGATGTATGTTGTTGAATTGGTTGTTGAATAAAAATAAGCATATCGAAAGGAGACTTGATGAATAATTTACGGTCTCTCATAATGGTATGATGAAAATTGTTTTGTCACCTCAACTTGAAATTAACAATATTAAGAAAAACCAATATTAAAAATGATTCATGCAGGATACGTTGTAATCCCCTCGATTTTACAATGGTTTCTAAGTTCAAACCCTAAAACCAGAAGTCAACTAGAAACCCTAGTTAATAAAAACCTATGCCACAACCCTAGAGTTTAGATCCGACAATCCCACGCTCTTAAACCCTAGATAACGAAATTAAGTTAATGGCTTGTAATAGTTTGTAATTATATAGGGGAAGTATAAAAATCAAATACGTCAATTTCTAGTGTCTTTCGGATTCGAACAGGATTAGTTTTCAAAAAATCATAAGAATCCAAAAATATCAGTTTCGTAATTTTCGGTAAATAAAAATTACAGATATCACATTTATACGCGTATTTTCTTTACTACCAATAACTTATTAGTCTTATTTACTATTCATTGTACTTTTCTACTATTCATTACTATTCACCTATCTCTACTTTTTCTTACTACCTATATACCTATTTTCTTACTTTTTACCTTTTCAATACACCTTATATTAAATCATATTTTACATATTAATTATATTCTTACAAAAATACAAACATATCAACTCTCTCTCTCTCTCTCTTTCTTATTTCCCTTCAAACCGGTGCCGTTTCTTCCCCTCTCTCTCTCATTTTATTTTCTTTTCAGTTTATTTTATTACATCAAATTTTCACTCCAAAAATTCTATAAATACCCCATCTTTCTTCACTTCTTTCACACTTTCATTTAATACAACAAAACTCTCTCAAAATCTCTCCACAAAATTCTTCTCTATCAAAACTCTCTTACACCAAACACTCACAAAATCCCTCTCTATACACAAACTATCTACTACATAAACATACATTTATTACCTTCTTTCCACTACAAAACACTTTAGGTAAACTTCTTTCCAGCCATTTATTTTAACCATATCATGTAACTTAGCATGACCATAGTGTTGTTTTGAAACTCACATGAGTAGTAAAAGTATCTCTCCACAAATTCTTTTCTATCAAAACTCTCTTACACCAAACACTCACAAAACCCTCTCTATACACAAACTATCTACCACATAAACATACATTCATTACCTTCTTTCCACTACAAAACACTTTAGGTAAACTTCTTTCCAGCCATTCATTTTAACCATATCATGTAACTTAGCATGACCATAGCGTTGTTTTGAAACTCACATGAGTAGTAAAGTAACAATATGTTCATGTTTTGTTCTTGCACATGAAACTCCTATATTATTATGTTGTTATTATGCTTTTATATATGTTGTTGTTAATGTTGTTATTGTAATTACCTTATTGTTATTATGCTCTAATCTAACTCTATATATATTATTAAGAATATGTATATATATATATATATTTTTTTTTTTTAGAGTCTAATGCTCACTAACTTTCTCTAACTTGCTATTATTGCTTTCTCTTTTTCTTTCTTTTTCTTTTTCTTTTTGGACTTAGTCCGAGGATGCCTTGATGAAGCTGTCATGCCCCAAAGGGTATCCTAAACGTGTCAGTCCACCGTACACAATAGTAAAGCCTAAGAATGACTACCTCAGTCACGTAGAGTCTTCCATATCTTGTATAAGGCGTACATCATAACTAAGGAAATGCATCGGAGTAGCGTAATTTACATTGATAATAATTAAGTAACAAGGCAAGGAGAATACTTAACATAAAACATAAATATGGTAAATTACAATTCTTAAGGACAATCCCTCTATTGTATTTAAGTCAAAATAAATACACTTCTTAGAAATTTTCATAACACTAACATAGCAAACATTACATATAAAGAACCTTACAAAGTAACTTCATCCTATGTTCCCCTTGCCTTTATAAAAGTTTAACATCCTTCCATGACTTCCTTAATGTCATGATTTTCGATTTAAGCCATGAGTATACCTGTTTCAATAAAATCTCTAGGAGTATATGCTTACAACTAGTTTAGTGGGGTATTCCTTTTCATTCTCACCATGGTTTTAAAAAATTCATTTAAATAGTCACACATATGCTATGCATACAATGCAATAATCACGTGATTTCACAAATATATATAGTTATCCGGAAACCATATATAGAACAGATTTACCCCTTTGTATCAAAGGGTAGGGAATTGTTGATGAAGATCCTTGACCTTCTACTACTAGTCCTCAGATCCCCACCCAAAGCGTTCGGTGGCTTGGCTCCAAACCTCGAGTTGCATTCCCGAGCGATTTGGATTCTCTAGGAAGGAACATGGCCGTGTCCCACCACGATAACAGCCAATCCAACTCTATGCGTAGGAGTAGTAACCTTCCAAAAGAGATGTCACTCGATGGATGCTATGCATGACGTTTTACTTTTCTTAAGTCAAACCTTATTAAGGTTTATTGATGGGGCGATCAATCAATTTGGCAAGCAATAAACAATCATATAAGCAAGTAAAGAAAATACTTAAACAAGCAATTTGAAGTTGGGATATTCTTAATTCTTATTTCACACATAAGCATAGAATCACATATATACATATCCCTAAATTCCCCTACATATCCATTTTTATCTTTTCTTAGTATACTTATACCACTACTTTACAAGTACAAGCAAGGTAACAGAATTAAGAGGAATAACTCACTCGTCCATTTCATAATCTTCTTACTTGTAGAAATCCTCAGGAAAGGTAATCTCGTATCCTTCGTCATCTAGACAAAAGAAATACCCAAAATGAGTATTTCGTAGAAATTCTACTTAAACTTTCTATATTTCACTATGTTTGTCAAAATCACATAGAATGAAATTCCAATTTCAATTGGCCATAACTTGCTCATTTTAACTCGGAATTTCGCATATAATATACTGTTTTCTACTTTGAAAGATCTATCCATTTCTAAGGTTATTTTTGGTCATATAGGTCATTTGAGTTTCGAAATCATAAGGTACAAATTCAAAACGAATATATCTAGATTTTGCGAAACAATTTTTCAACTCAACTTCAATCAAAAGTCCTTTAGTAAAAATATAAGTATAGATATGTATATGATTGATAAATCTTTTGAGTATAAAGATAAGCTCATTTTATATATAAAAATTCTAATGGTAGTGTCTCAATAATTTATTTCATAAAACAATTCATTTTGAACTGTTAAACTTAACTTAACAAATTTCTTTTCAAGTATTTTGAAGAAACTTTATATTTTCCTAGGTTATTATAAATGAGAACATTCTTATTTTATTTTCCTCATTCCTTTTTCCAAAAAAGTTAAATTTTCCATAACTTTGGTCTTTTATAATTTTTACTTCTAGTGATAAAATATCAAAGTTATCAAAAGTGTATTAAGTTGTTGAAACCTATTTATAAATTTGTATTTATATGGTTTTAGAAAATTGGTCTTTTCTTCTTATATTTCTTGTTTAAAATATAAGTTCTTGTTTTCTAAAACTTGGTATTTCATTTCCTCTACAAATTTTATTTGAAAAGAATCCTTTTTATTGATAAAATCATTTGTTTTTGATCTTATCATACTTGTATTCTTTGGAAATAAGTTCCTTCTTTACAAACTTGAAAATCATTACTTTTCTAAGTGGGTTTATAACTTTATGGGTCGATTTTATCTTAACTTTGAAAACTAGTTTGCTTCTTAGTTTCGTTATGGAGTTAAAAAGAGTTTAATCTTAAGCTTTTTGTGAAAACTTTGAATACTAACAAATTATTTTACTAAAACTTAGGTTGTCATAATATACAAAGAAAGTGTTTATTTCTTATTGTTTCCTTAGTAAAGAGATCTTGTTATTTGAGAAAACTTGTATCACTCTATTTCAATGTTGTTGTAATAACTCCATTATTTAATAACAAGCCACATAATAGAAAAATTGGTTTCAAGTTCCTTTATTAAAGAAAAATTCTACTTTTAAATTTAGTTGAGACAATATCAATATGGTTATGCATGTACATAAGCATGTAAAATAATAAAAATATGAGAAAGATACTAGAAGCAAATAATAATAAGCAAGATAATAAAAATATCAAGTATTGGGAACCTTAGCTTCATCAAGGTATCTCGGTCAAGTATTGGGAGTTTTAGCTTCATCAAGGCATCCAAGGACTAAGAATAGACTAGTCCCAAAAGTAATAAAGAAAAGAAAGAAAAGGTTTTTTTGTCTTGATATAGACAAGTCTAAGACTAGAAAGACTAGTCTTAAAATAGTATAAATTAAATAAATTGCAAAGTACGAAATTAAATAAATAACAAGTGAGCTTATATTCTCTAAAGATTATATATAAATGCATACATACATTTAGTTAGATATGAATAAGAAATTAGCATAATAACAACATAATAAAAGTTGAATTTCATGTACAAGAACAAACATGAACATGTTGTTACTTGTACTACCCATATGAGTTTCAAAACAACACCATAGTCATGTTAAGTTACATGACATGGGTAAGTAAATGGTTAGAAAAAGTTTACCTAAAGTGTTTATGTGGTATGGAGATGGTAGATGAATGAGTATTATGTGGGTAGTGATATGTGGTAGATAGTTTGTGTACAAGGAAGGGTTTTTGCAAGGAATTTTAAGAGGTTTTGATAGAGAGAAATTTTGGAGAGGATTTGTGGAGTGATTTTGGAGAGTTTTGGTAGTAAAATGAATTGTGTGAAAAATGAAGGAAAAGGGTATTTATAAAATTTGGAGAGAAAATTAGTTAATTAAATTAATTAAAAAAAAACAAATTGAAGAGTGAAGAGAGAGAGGGTGGACAGCAAGAGGAGGAAAGGAGGAAGAAAATTGATTAAAAATGAATTTTAGAAGAAAAGTATAAGAGAAGTCTAGAGTTATGGGTTGACTCAGTTTGACTTTTGGTGAAAATTGAAAATTTTGAATCTAAAATCCATCGAAGGATTTAAGATTTTAATACTTTGTGTCGAGCGTTATTTGGGTATATTGTCTTTATTTGCGTGTTAGAAATCGGAAAAATGATTTGATGGTGTACGGATGTTAAATCAACCGATAATTGGATTTTTCCATTTTGTTTTGAGATTCTCTTTTCTTAAGATTAAGAATTCTCGTGTTTGACCTAATTTAGAATTTGGTTTTAACTTGGATCGATTTTCGAGGTGTCGGTTTTAGAGTTAGACTTCTATGATTATTTTCTATGAGTTATGAAAATTTCAAGGGTTTACAAAAGCTAAGGCTCCCAATACTTGATTGGGTTGCCTTGATATAGCTAAGACTTTTAATGCTTGACCGGGTTACCTTGATGAAGTTAAGGTTCCCAATATTTGAAATATTATCTTTCTCATTACTAATTTGCTTGTTATATATTTTCATCATTTTTCATAATATGTGCTCATGAGCATGTATCATCATAATGATCTTGTCTAAAAAAAAATTTAAACTAAACTTTTCCTTGATAAAGGAAAATGGGACTAAACTCTTTCAATATATAACTTTATGCTTAAATCAAGATTTGGTTAGCCAACCCATAGGAGAATTATTTCGCAACTCCTCTTTGAACTTACTAAGATTTTTCCTAAATGACAACAAAGATGACTTCATAAAAGAAATTAAAAAAGAAAAACAAACTTTTTCTTTACTAGTAGACTACATAAAGTTTATCAAAACTTAGCATAAATGTTTTCTTGGTAAAAAAATTTTACAAAAAAAGTTTACTTGTAGGATTTAAACTAACTCCATAATAACAACAAAAAACAAAACTAGTTTTCAAAGTTGAGATAGAAATCAACCCTCTAATCTATAAACCCACATATAAAATAAAGGATTTCCAAGTATATGAATAACAAACTCATTTTCAAAAGAAATAAAAAAAAAAAAAGAATATAAGAACGATGATTTTAAAAACAACAAATTTTATCAACAACTTAAAAATAATAATTTCTTTGCAAGAAAAAATTAATAGAAGACTTAAAGAACTAAGTTTTAGAAATAAAATTTATTTAAGAGAAGTTAGAAGATGAGAATATACGAATAAGAAGATTTGTTGTACAAAACATTTTTCTTTGAAAAGGAAATATATGCAAGTTAAAAATCACCATAGGCTATCCATAACTTGATAAAAACTTTGAAAACTTACTTTTTTGCCACAAAAGAAAAATTTGTAAAAGATTAAAAATTAAAAGGAAATTTATTTGTTTTAAGAAATAAATTGGAAAACAAAATAAAACTATACTTGTTTATAATAACCTAAGAAATTATAAAGTTTCTCTAAAACACTTATAAAGGAATTTGTTAAGTTTCAACACTTTAAAAATTAATTGTATTACAAAAAATAATCGTTGAGATAATACCATTAGGATCTTGCATATAATATGATTCTATATAAATACTCAAAGGATTTTTCAACTATATACATATCTATATTTTTGCCAAAAGAATTTTTGAATAAATTTGAGTTTGGAAATTGTTTTGTAAAAACTGGGATTTCTCATTTTGGATATGTATCGAAGCTTTTGGGAAGCCAAACAACCTTTTAATAGAAAATAACCTTAGAAATAGATAGCTCTTTTGAATAGGTATAAATCGGTATATTTATGTGAATTCCAAGTTAAAATGAGCAAGTTATGGCCATTTTAAGTTGAAATTTCATTCTATGCGAATTTACGAACTTATAGATATAATTTCAAGTTTAAGTAGAACTCCAAGAAATACCATTTTGGTATTCTCTTGTTTAGTGATGAGAGACCGAGTTCCAGTGTCCCGAGGATTTCCTTAGGTAGAAGTATCCCATGAATGGCCGAGTGAGTTTATTTCTTACATTATGCACTTGTAAAATAGTGACATTAAAATTAGGAAAAGATAAAATGGAAAATGCATGTGCTTTACATACTGGATTGAAATTATGACTAAGCATATCGAGACATGAATTGGTTATATGAATGTTTGATTTAGTATAATTGATTGTCTGCAATTCTATAATCACCCACAAAATATTTAATTATGCCATGAGTACTTAACTAAAATAATTCATGCATTCAATGAGTTCATTGCATTTATTAATATTCTTTTGGTGAGACAAAAGCTTAGTAAAGAGATTCATAGAGTCTGTAATTTCTATAGAATGATGAGGCATGATCTGAATCAACTAGCGATGAGAAAACGTCCGAATAAAACATATTTGGCAGCTATGTAGGAGCTCAAAAATAAACTACAAATAAAGTTGGATTATACATACGTTTTTTTTTTTTTTAGCAATGAAGTTGTTAAAAATAAGAATTATCATGGAATTATAAGGTATGATAGTGGCTTATTCGGTCCAAAACACCTAACCACCGAATGGAGGGATAAACCCATTCAAACATATGATTCTCGGAAAATCATGTTTATTGTTTACCCACGTGCTTGTGCATCTCATATGGTTGCTTAAATAAACTTGTTTTGATTACTGGATGTCGAGTGTTTATTTGTGGAAATAAATCTCACTATGCTAATAGCTTGTACCCTCTTAGATATCTTTTGTAGCTCTCATAACTTTGGTTAGAACCAAGAGGCTATTTTACCCATGTAATGCCTTATAGCTAAGATCTTATGGATAGAAGTGTAAGCTAGAGGTAGATATGGATTCCAAGAGAAGATTCAAAAGTGTAAAATCGTATTGTGATAGACTCTTTATTAGTCTTAGTTATCTTTAATAGGGGAATGCCCCTTAATGCTGTAAAGACTCCTTAATAGTTTTTATGAACCTTAGTTATATTGTTATGATTTATTTCCTTAATTGCGATTGTGTATAACTGCTTAAACGGCATGATCCAAAGTTTGGTCCACTACGATAGCAAAGGCGTGCCTTACACTCGGTATTGAGACTTTCGGGATGACTAAGGTTGTCATACGTAAACCTTAATATTGAGTGTGGCGGACTGTCACGTTTGGAGTACCCTTTGGGGCGTGACACATGTTGTGAGTCATATTTATATTTCGACACTATTCTTCGTGTGGGAAAACGATAAGTCGTAGTGGTGGCCAGTAGTAGCTGGGAAGTCTACATAGGAAAGTAGGATCCGATAAGTCTGCAAATTATGATGGTCGAATGAGCCAGTAACCACCCAACCCCCGACATAGAGGCATAAATCTGTGCTACACATGGTTTTTAGTTAATCGCGTGTATCTTGTTTGTTCATATGATTGTTGCATACTCATTTGCTTGTCTAAATTACTTGTTTGTTTTATGGAAACATTTTGAAGAAATGAATTATCTCACTAAGCTAGTTTTGCTTATACCCTTATAGCTTTTTGTTTCAGTTGATTACTTGTGGTTGGCACCTAGGAGCCTTATTTATCAGATATGAGCCAAAGCTACTAGCAGCTTTTGGAAGAAGTTTACATATTTTAGTTTTTGGTGTATACTTCTAAAAAAATCTCTATAGTACTTTTGTTAAAATTATATATGTTATTTTGTTGCTAGATTAGTAAAAATTTAAGTACGGGGGAATGCCCCTATAGTTGTAAAATTGAACTCATGAATATTACATGTTATATTATAAACGTTTGCATGCTTTATTATCTCTGCTTAAACGTGATACCCTTTGGAGTCTCCTATTATCTTGGAAGCACGCCTTGCACGTGATATCGAAGCTCTTACGTGACTAAAGTTGTTATTTACTAGCTTTAATATTATATACGGTAGATTGCCACGTTTAAGGTACCTTTCGGGACGTGACATAGAAAAATAGTGTTGATGGTTGGAAGTGGGGAATTAAAAGTGAATATCATGAAGTGTTGGAAGAAGAACCCTAAATCCACCAAGGCAAACACAACATTTGAAAATCCAAGAGTAGAAACTTACAAGAAAAGGAAGGATGATGAGAAAAGGACTAGTCAGTTTGATCCTCTTTGAAGAAGGAATTCAGAAAGTCAGGCTAAGACTATAAAACAAACATGGGATGGGAGGCAACCTACCATTTTCTTTTCCTTTATAATTATTTCTTTTTGTGTTTTGTATTTTTTTTTCTTCTTTGATAATGTTCCCCTATTTGTGTAGATAAGAGAAAAACAGAAGCTAAAAAGCATAATTGTAAACCACAAGAGGATGGACTTTCAAGATGGATATAATTGGATAACTTCTCTATTGTTGCATGGGTTGGAAATCAACTACATCAATTTTTTAAAACTGAGGAAGTATTGGTTTGCTTTTTCTCTACTATCTTTGTTTTTATTTCTTCCTATTTTGACTTGAATGAGAAACAGTGAGACACTATTCAATTTGACTGTGGAGGAAGGGATCATAAATATGGAGAATGGAGTTAAATGCGGCTACTGATGTTTGAATTGTTGAATCAATTAAATATCCATGACATATGAATCTGAACTTGAATTATCATACCCATACTTTGAACTTATTTGTCCTAAAGCATTATATGACAATTTTACGCCAAATTTTTTCATAAAATCTAGAGATTGTGTAGAAAGTTGTTGATAGCATATGTAGAGAATATGAAATTGACTTGCTAAGTGCCTTACTCACCTGCTGTTATAATTAGAATACTTAGTTGAAATTAAGTAGTAAAATCTTTAAGGAACAAATTTACCATGTATTTAACTCTAGAATTGGAAGTTTGAGAGTAGGTAGAGTCCTTACGTGAAAAATAAACATGTCTATTCTAGGAAAAAATTAGCTTGTATATACTCTTTTGAGTTATTTTTATAACTTTTCAACACTTAATGAAAGAGGTAAAAGAAACTCTTTTTAATTAATGATCCTTTATAAGAACAAAGAAGTATTAAATTTGAGTTGCATTCAAAAGAAAAGAAAAGAAACAAGCATGATCTTTACTTCACTAACTCAGGTAATTGAATCAAGAGTATCTAAACTTGAATGTTAGAGTGAGGAAGATTTCTTAGGGATCCCTTTTAAACCTGGTCACTTGGGTGATGAGCTCGGGATATGCCGATTCAATGAGCTTACTATGACATGAAAGGAGGAAAGACAAAAGTTCAATACTTAAACTTTGAAAAAAAAAAGAAGGAATAAGTGCTTGTATGAAACAAAAAGAATATGAATGCTAAAGTACCATAGTACCATATGAAATAAGACTTATGATAAAGAGGGAGAAATTCTAGGGAAAGAGTAGATACCATATGCTTTCACTCTGTGTTGCTAGGATTATAAACCTCCTACATGTCTAGCGAAGTTTAAATGGTTTTTTTTCCTTACTGGATTGTGTATTTACTTTTAGACAAAAGGTTCTTCTGCTGAACATTGTGATTAAAGTTTGTTTTGTCCAGATTAGCTATTGAATTTTGATTGTAGTAATTTAATTACATTTACCTAGTTTGGTTAGAGCGGTAAGCATCAGTATTGCAAGTCATGATCTAAAGAAAGATGCTAGAATTGTGAAAGTTAAAATTTTGTACTTTCTATGATAGATTTCTAGTTTGCGCTCTTATTGATTTTGCTTGAGGAAAATCAAAAGTTCAAGTATAGAGGAGTTAATAAAGTCATTTTATACTCATTTTTAATTGACTAAATCATGCTAATCATTATGAATTTTATAGAAACCATATGGAAATGGTACTTAAGTATGCTTTATTGTGATATTTCAGGTTTTAAAGGACTTACACAACAATTACAAAGCAATGAGGAGGAGTTTTATGCAAATTAGGAGAAATTAAAAAATCAAGGCCGATCAAATAAGGAACAAAGCCACTAGCTTACATCAAGAAACGAATCAATGCTGGCCTTAACACACGCATCACAGCTAGCCTAGAAACACAGCATGCCAACCTTTAAAATCAAACATGAACGCTGGCCATCTACAGATTTACGCTACTAGCTTTATGCTGGCCTACGTATAAAGCCGCTCTAAAGCTACTTAAAGGCCGACAGTGATAACATCTTGAAAATAATTTTCTTTCAATCAAGACTAGCATTTGAAAGAGTTATGTTGCCAGCTTTGAGCTGGTGTAAATTCAATAGTAGCTCTTGGAAAACAATTTTTTCAACAGAGGCCAGCCAATTTTCAATGTAAGTTGCCAGCCTTTAATGTCAGCTTATCTTCCTTATGACTTTTCATGTATATATTTTCTTGTTGGATCATTTGAAGGGAAGGAAACGTAGGCACGAAATTTGACTTCTTTTCCATTACTCCTGCATCTAAATTAGGGTTTAGAGACTAGAAACTTTTTCTTTTTAATGTGATTACGGATTCCACACTGAGATTCAAGTGGAAAACGTCATTTGAACTTGAGTTCAAGAACAATATTTTCTTATTAAAGTGATTTTGTTGTTTTCTTATATTCATTTCAATGATGATGTTTAATACTTATTCCTTTTGGTTTATTAGGGTTTGTGTTGTAGATATGAATTTTCTTATTAATGTTTACTGTTGTTGATTGAATTATTATTTGTATTCAAATTGTTGATACTATTTCATCGATCATGTGTTTTGGATTGAATATAGACTTCATGATAGATTAGGATTGTAATTGGAATATTCTTTTCTAATCGATTCTATGAATAGCTAATTTGGATTAGACATCTCATAGACATATAGATTTCAATTTGATTAGGGTTTGGTAAATTATAAGCATTAGTTAATTGATCACTTTCCTTGGAATAGAGAAAATTGATTGGTTAATTTAGGATGATTGCTTTTTTTGGAAAAAGGAGTTTTTTTATCTAGTGTTTGATTGATTGAAAAATTAAACCCATTGGCAATTTGAATTTGCAAGCATTTTCTGGTCATAGCACACATTTAATTGATTTTTAGATCTTTTGGCTCTTAACTTAATTCAATTACAGATGTTAGAAATCCCATATCTTTGTAGATTAGTCTTATCTCGAAAATACCAAAAATATTTTCTTTTTGATTTTCCTAGCTATGATAAAAACTAATATAATTGAGGGCTAGTCGTCATTCTCTATGAACACGACTCGGTATTCATCGAAATTTTATTACTGCACACGCACCCTGTAAACTAGCCAGTAAACATCTGTACATTTAAAGGAATTTAAAAAGATAGTAAAAAGAGTTTTAAAAAGAACATACAAAAAAAGTTTGACCACTCAATAGAGATGAAATAATAGAAAGAAGTTCATTACCATAAGTAGATCCATGCTCACCCTTTTGCGGGTCTATGTTAAAACCTCAATCTAAAGAGGTTAAAGATTACAATCAATCCACCTGTATTGATCAACGCCTCATCAAAGCCTCACGAGACTAGAGATTCATAACCATCTAGATTTTTCTGAAATTACCTAGACAATGGTTGGTGTAAAACTACACACATCTCCATTTTGGAGTTATGAGATGAGCCTTAACCTTCAGTAGGAAGAAAGGATTTTCTGCATAGCTGTCAAAATCATGATTATACTATTCACTAGAATGCATAGAATCATATAAAATCATACAAAACAGTAAAATTATAAACGTGTAGAAATGTATACTTAAATTTGTAATTATAAATAAATTCTGCATTTAAATATTTTTGCATCCATTTTAATTAAGAAAAAAATATATAAAATCACAAACTTGTAGAATTGTATATTTGACTGGAGATTTTTAACAACTATGATTGCCCGTAGTAGTACGGATGACGTTCCTAGACTTAAGATATATGTGGTATCAACAAGCATCCATAGGAACCATTGAGAGAACATTCAATGTAGGAATAGTGTTTATGACATTATTCCTAAATATATCATAACTCTACAAGATCTAAGGCTATTAAGTAAGCTGAAGGTACAAGTCCAAATCATTTGAGTTTCTTTGACACCTCATACTTTGGTTGCCAAACTATATTATCAAACTGTGCGCACGATCTAAAACCATTCATTACATCTAACTCTTTTGAAGTTGGGAGAAACTACAATGATTATCTTGATGGACTCCACTTACACTCTCACATGTGTGCATGGACAAATAACTCCATATAGTAAAGCTTCTAAAGTTACTGCCTAAAAAATAGGTCACAAGCAATAGAAAATAGAAGCAAAACTCTATTTTGATGTAGTCTTATGAACAAGTTTTGTAAGAAGAAACGATTGAACTACATCCATCAACTTTGAAAGAAATTAAGAAGAGCAAAAACCAATGATATCTATCTTTCCTACAATGTTTATGATCCAACTTGCTGAGACCTACCAGGCTCTAAAGACTTTTTTACAACAAGGTAAAGCCTATATACTTCTTCAAGGACCCTTTTGATGGACACATTGATGGTGATTGAAAAGAATTTACCAAATGACAATGCTAATAATGACTCATTTGGCAAGAAAAAGGAAGAAGAAGCATGGATCCAATTATTAGAAAAGATACCAAAAGGGAGATCTCACTATTGGTCCTATTGGTGAAGACTATAAAAAATGGCAATTCATGATCTTCTATAGAGATAAACATGGAGCGATTGATTATGGAGGACGTAAAACCAAAGCCTATGTGGAAGGTACCATTAATGCTACCAAGAAATAAGATAACCAAACTCCTTCATCCTCACCTAAACAAGGGTGTATAGCTTCACCATTGTCTTTGAAGAATTTTTATGATTCGAGGAAACAATGAGAATGTCTTCCTACAAATAGAAGAGTACTAGAAAGATGAATATAGGCATGTTCAAAAAACAAAGGGATCCTATAAAAAGGATATCCAGGGGAGCCTAAAAAGGACTAGTGCAATAGAAGCTATCTTGAATGGCAAATTGATAATAATTTTTTGCAAAATCAAATCCTCAATAATATAGGATCATATGTTGAGGACCTTCAACAAAGATTATAGACTATGGAGAAAAATGTGGAACATTACCTTAGAATGATAATCGTCCTCTAAAAAAGATAGGAGGAAATCAAGAGATCTATAATAACTTAGGGTAATATGCTATATGAGTTTTGTTGAATAAAAGAAAACTGTGATTAAAAAGTTAGAAAACCATATTGTCATGTTATAAGTAAAACAAAAGGGATTATCTTCTAGTTTTGATATATTTTCCCTAGGTATAGACATTGTCATAGAAAGCATAAAAAGACCGTTATTATTTTTGAAGAGCAAAATTTGCCCAAGAAGAAGAGAATTATTGAGTTGAAGGATAGGGCTGAGAAAATGGAAGCAACCCAAAACTAAAAAAGAAAAGAAGTAGCAACCTTCAGCTCAAGATAGAAACTGATTCCATAACTGTAACACAAGACTACATATATATATATATATATATATATATATATAACTTAAACCTGGGTAGTGATGACGATATGACTAACCCAGACAATGATTTTGCTTCTTTATGGTCAAATTTAACTGCATCGACACTGTCCTTTAACAAAATCAAGATAGCATAGTTCAACGATTGCTATGGTCAACATAGATAAGGAAGACTCTTAATCTAGTCTAAATGATGAATTTCGAAAATTCCTTGGTGAAACCATAGAATCCACTAGTGCAGATTCTATTAAAGAAACAAGATCAAAATTTATTCTATTCTAATTAGGAGGAGAGCTCCAATGATGATGATCTGGCTTCCTCTAACTTAAATCTTGAAAATCTCCTAAGGATTAAGTGAAGTTCAACCAACTTATTAGTGGAAAGCAATGACAAGGATGTACGGTCTTAAACTACTTATTTAAGGCCAACCATAATAAAAAGGAAACCATCCAAAAGCAACCACACATTTATGATTGAGAAAAACCTTATTTTAGATAGCCTAAGAGATTGCAAGAAATCCACTTGTTGTTGCTTGTAAAAAAAAAAAAAAAAAAAATCCTTTTGAAGTCCTATATGAATTTGTAGTAAAATTCATTAGAATCCTAAAGGATCAATGGAATATTATATCATAATATAACTAGATAAACTTTTCTATATTAGATAGGCTATGGTTAGACAATCAGGACTCTTTGCCAATTTCTAATTGTTAATTTAGAATATTCAAGGGAAGTTAAAAGAAAAGAATATTTTGAGAGAAGATGTTACTTCAATCAGAAAGCATTAGATTTGCACTATGAAAAAAAAAAATCCAATTATTCTATTAGCTTAGAGCATACCATACTTTCAAACTAGTGTTTTTGTTTTCTATCTTAAAACCACTACCAAGAGGGATAAAAAGATTTTTAAACTTAGAAAAGATAGTGTCATTGACATTCTTGTTGGAAAAATACAATAGATAGTTCACCATGACATTAATGATGTATGTGAGAAAAGACAAATATTTAAAGATTATATCGAATTATGAAGCCTCCTAGATAAGGTTTGCAAGAAACCAAGCTTGCTCATAAAATGCAAGCACTCCAACAAGGAATGTGCATGCTTCCTCATAAAATGGAAAAAAAAATATTTCAAGAGGATTATGATTGAACAACTCTACAATATCAAAAGTAGAAGGAAGCCACTCAAGTGGAAACACTTTAGGTAAAAGAGAACGAGAGGTAGAAAATCTGCTAACTACTTTATTTATAGCAAAATAAGACACTATGCTAAATAGTGTGCAAACATGGGTACCTAAGAGATGATTCAGTAGATCCCCCAAGAAGATAGTAATTTAGATCAATCAAGAAGATGACTTTGAGTCTTAATTTCAAATTGATGATGAAATTTCCAAAAAGACTATTTTTCCTTTAATTATTTTTTCAACTGTATCCTTTAAGTTTATTTGAAAAACTCTTGCCCTAACTGGCTAGATTCAAGCAACGAATCATATTTGGTGTAACAAATAGATAAGGCGTGTAGAATGACATGAAGGGAATACTTCAAAAAACACATGTTCCTATCCATATTTTAACTAGCAAAAATGTTAGATCATTCCCCATGATTGCATTCATTCATGTTGGGGCTATGGAAAGCATCCTCCACCCATGTGTACTAAAAAAAATAACATTAGGTTCCATGTGAAAAAAGGCTTTTATAATAACATTAAATGAAGAGTTTAATGTTTACCTCAAGAGTAAAAGTATTAAGATTCAATATTTTCCAAGATGTGAAAGTATCACAATAGCCCTTATATCCTTACCACCTAAAAAGGATATTGTCATAAGACATGATATTTTCTCAAAAGGAAAAGGCTCCTTTTGGTACCTAAACTCTAACAAAGTGACAATTAGATACCTGAACTTTTAAAAAGTCCAATTTTATAAAGTCCAATTTTATACCTAATTAAACTTTCCATATACCTCATAAGTACATTAACTTTTAAAAATTTCAATTTCATACCTAATTAAACTTTTCGTGCCCCCCCTTTTCACTACCCCTACTCTTTCATTTTTTTTAAGTAGTTGACACGTTTTAGGCAATGATTGAGAGGGTAGTGTTTTGGGGCACGAAAAGTTCCATTAGGTATAAGAAATTGAACTTTTTAAAAATTCAGGTAGCTAATTGTCCATTTTGTCAAAGCTTGGGTACTGAAAGAGGCCTTTTCCCTTTCTCAAAAATGGAAAAATTTAAAAATAAGCAAAATGGTGTAAATTGTAAGCTCTAAAATGCATCTTAAGCTATATACAAACATTCCAAAGTTCTACATCATTGGAGAAATAATCAAGAAGACAACCCTAACACATTAAAGTCATTCAAAATCAAATTAAAGTCAAATGGAGTCACATACGGTTAAATTTTTCAAAAATTCCAATTATTCCCTAAACTAAGAACCCATGTAATCCTCCTAATTTTACATAACTAGATTATAATAATTGCGAAAAATATAATATTGAATTATAAAAGAACTATAGTAAAAGTCACAAAAATTACTCCCAATTTTTTGCGATTTAAAAATTATTAAAGTGCAAACAAATTTGATTATAGTTAATAAAAATTAAAATCATTACCAATAAAATTTTAGAACGCAAAATGTAACTTCTATAACCTTAGAAAATAAATGATCTATGATAAAATGATCATTTCCACAAAGTTCAAAATCCTTTTATCTTAAGTTTAGTGATTAGAAGATAAACTCAACACTAATTAAATATTGATATAATGATTTCCAAGTTATGATATTTTAAAGCCCTAAAGTAGCATCAAAAAAATTTATGAACATTAAAATAAGTAATTGTTAGAATAAGATCCAACAAACGAGTCGATAACTCAACAATTAATCATAGTTGATCTTATATTTTAATTATAATAAGAAATGATTAATTTTTAAGAACCTACTAGTCATAAAAAGATAGTTTAATGGTAAATCATTAGAATTACAAAATATGTGAAAAGATAAAAAAAAAAAAAAAAAACTTATCAATATTTAAGAATCTAAACCTTAATTAAATATTTGAATTACACCAATATTTTAGTTAAAAAATTTTGATTCCATGGAGACTAAAATCCTGATTTGACCTTATAACTTCGAGAATTTTACAACTAGTAAAATAAACAGCGGAACAAATGTAAAATAGATATTAAACTTAGGACCCAATAAAACCCTAGAATGAACCTATGAGTAGTAATGTTAAAAACTCGAATAGAAGAATTTTTTTACCTTAATTGATACTAAAGACAAGATTTCATATCTTGAGCTAATAACTTAAGATATAATTAAAAGCAACTCTAAATTTCAAACTCAATGAAAGACAACCTATTCATAGAACTTAATGGCTATAAAACGATAACTAAAAGAAGAACTATTAGGGTTATAAATACGCAATGAGAACGAAAGCAGATGCGTAACTAATAAACTAGACTTCAAATAAATATTTGGATTGCTCTAATATTTTATTTAGAAAAATTGGAGTCTATGGGCACTAAAACACTAATTTAATCTTTTAGGCCTAGAAAACTTTAATCGCATAAGGTAAAACTCTAAAAATATCTAATCACATAAACTTAAAACTCAAGATTTTAACTAATAAATAATCTAGAGAATTTGTAGAGGCCTTAGATAAACTTCTAGAGACAAAACCCTTACATAGCTGATATTTAAATACGTGTATGACTTAGTATTTGTTGAGTTAATTTGGATATTTAAATGCAACAAATATTGAACCAAATAAAACGAGTAATATACGGTGAAGAATGAACTTAGAAGTCGGCTGCATAATGTTGGATAGAATTCACACCAACTAATCCTTCAAATTTTGCAAGTTGAACCATGAAAGGTCAAGCTAAAAAGGACTTCTAAGCTAATGGGAAATCTCCAAATAAGCCTAGAAATTGATGAACCAATTACAAGCTTCAAAAAACTTGCAAAATGGCTCAAAATTTCGTCCCAAATTTCCATGAATACCAGCTGCAAAGGAGATAACAAATTCTTAAGTTGCAGCACTTGCATCCATTATGTATGATCCTAGACAATTTAGGTATAAATTAAGCCAACAAAGTTTGATATGTTGACTCCATAAGCTCAATAAAAACTCCTCAAATAGACACATAAGTAAATGATTGTTGCCTTGAAAATCTATTGTCTTAAAAACTTTAATTGGAATTATAGCTGTTGCACTTGGAGAAGAACATGTTAGCTACTCAAGAATTTGCATCCAAATGTCTTCAAAAATCAAATGAAAAAGATTTGAAAACTAATAGTAAAACTCCAACTAAGTTAAGTATTAAATGAGTTAAAGACAACCCTTAATCAACTTGCTAAACCAAGTCAAATCTCCTCCTCAATTCCTGTTGATACAACTACAACAAAGGAGATAAGAAGCACACAAAGTTGTAGCACACACACACTCCACTAAATATAGCTTTGAAATGTAGGAATTACAAGCCCACAAAGGTTGAAAACTTTGACTTCATAAGCACCAATAAGAACCTCTCAAATGGACACATAATCAATTGTCTGTTGACTAGGAAATCAACAAATTTGAACAAGAAGGAACCGACTATGTGAGCTCCAAAACTTGCAGCTATGAACTGATTTTTACTGCCCCCATATTACACCAAAAATCCACCAATTTGTACAACAAATAACAGCTATAAATGGACTTTATGAAATAGCAAACAAATACATTATTGTCCCTTCATTTGATTTGGCAAAACTAAGCCAAACAACTTCCATTTAACCTCCTAAAAATTGCAGATGAAAATAAGCTTCCACAACCTCATATCACTTTTTAAAATCCCCTAATTTGTACCTCAATTACAACTCTTATCTAGTATGTATAAATAAGAGTGATTAACTAGCAAACAAGATCAATAATTCCCCAACAATTTGATCTGAAAATTAGACCAATACCCAAAACGAATAGCCCCTTCTTTTCCAACAAACTCCTCACCGTGACATACTTCACAAAGGAGAAACAAAATAGAACACAATAGCCCCTATTTTTCCTATCTTGATTTTTTATGTAAGCTATATTCCTCAACAACACAAAACACAACAATTAAACCATTTCTCTCCCTATAGATAGTAGCAAGGAACCGAAATAGTATAGCCTCTAATTTCCTTAACTCCTCTGTGAATCATCAAGACTTTAGGAATCAAGAACTAGAGGTAAGGATGGTGTTGGTTTAACTAGTTTATTTCTAAACTTAAACTACTCATTCTACTATCTCCTAACATAGGATTCATTTCACAACAAAAAGGATAAGCTAATTACATTCAATGATCCAACCAAGGTAAAAATCATAACAACTCGAAGTTTATATTATGCTCAAGTATGGAAAATAGGAAGTTGATGAATTGAGTTTCTTTGGAAGAGCATATATGTTCGGATGAATAGATGATTATCTCGTGAAGTTGATGAGATGAGTTATCATTGTGTTGATGATTCTAGGCTATTTAGGAACATGAAAACATCAACTTGAGGATTTAAGACAATGAGTTTCAAATTTTGGTTCTTGAAAGAGAATGATGAAACCATGTTTAAGCCAAAACAAAGTTAACTTAGAAATTGCTATAATGCATCTAGGACATGGTTTTTGAAGAAGAAATTTAGCAGAAGAGATCTTAGAAACATAACAAGGATGTTCAAATCTAAGATTACAACATGAATCATCTCCTAGAACTAAGCAGAGTTTCAAAACAACTCAACCCTCCCTTCAGCACAGGCCGTGTAGAAGGAGGGGTAGAGAACAAAATGAGTTGTCTCTCCTATGAGCACTGGCCATGCAAAAGGTGGGAAAGAAAACAGACCAGTGTTCCCTCCATTCAGTACAAACCTCGCAGCCCCTAGTGTAGAATTTAAAACTCTATTTTTCTCTTTCTACTTAACATAAAACCAAATCAAACTTTTATGATTATATCCTACATATCCTGGTCTTATATATAAAAATAAATAAATAAATAAACAATAATAATTTTAAACTAAATTAATTGAATTTTAATATACATTTGATACATGTCTAACACCATAAGACTACAATTATGTTAGAAAAATAATTAAAAGATTAGATACTAAAATATGATCCCGTAAATAATAGAAATTCCAATTTACGTAAACAAATAAGGTTAACAAACAAAATAAATAATCAAGAAAATTTCTTGCCAATGTAGGCGTTAAAGAATGTAAATATAAATATTCAAATAGCATGATCCCCTTAAATATAGATAAAAACATAAACTATAAACAAGAGAAATACGATGAAAATAAATAATAAGTAATAAATACCAACTGCTTTAGGATAGACATACTGAAAGGAATACATAAATAATAAAAATTCAATAATAAAATTATTAAGTAAAATAGTACTTAAAATATTTTATAAGTCAAATGTGGGTCAGAATTGAGAAAATAGGACTAAAAATAATAAAAACTAATGAACAAGTAGCACCCCTACCGCAAGATCAAACTCAAGAGGTCCTAACCACTTTGAGACTCCTAGAAGATATGATAAGAGCATACATGCAACAAGTGCCTATCATACTGGTGCCTATTCCAATCATGGAACCCCAACCAGAGGCAATACAAAGAGCCCAAACTCTCTCCACAATGGCTGGTTCAAATTCTAAAGCTGAAAAAACTTAAGACAAATGAAATTTCCAACAAAGAGGAGACTTTTAGAAGGCATGAGATCCGATGCTGGAAATGCAAGGGGAGACACTACCCAAAATGATGCCCACAATTGCAATACAAATGTTATTTCTATGGAGATCCCAAACATAAGATGTCGAATTGCCCAAAGAAGAAGACCTCCACCTGCTACATCTGTAAACAACTGGAGCACTTTGGCAAGGAATGCCCTAAATGGACAAAAATGGACTACCAAGTCATCATACCAACCTAGAGGGGACAACTTCCCAAGAAAGACAATGATGATGGATAAAACTCTCGCATAGCATTAATTATGACTAGTCCTTTTGATAAGAAATCCAGAATGCTTAAAAGTTATTTCAATGATGCTTCGTCAGCTATCTAGTTAGTAATTGAATATAGATAGGACAAAAGTTGTAATCATGTTTTTGCATCCTCTTTTTGAACTTTTGTAAATGGAAGATTTAAGTCTTCCTCCTGCTTTCATGTATTTGCTTTAATAAAATGAATTTCCTCTTTCATTACTATAATTTCAATAAGTTTTCAATATTTCTTCTATATATATAATTACACATATATTTTTTTATTGCTTTTTGCGTGCTTCTTTAAAATTTTCTAGATGCTTAAAACTTAATAAAATTCCAAAATCTCACGTAAAATCTAATAAAACTATAGATCGTGTAAGGGACGTACTCGTACATAACATGAACTTGAAACACCCCTTATGGAACCTGAAACTAAGAAGGACCTTAACAACCGAATCGACTAGGGGAAGTCCCAACTGATATTAGATAATTTGCCAGCCTAATAAGAGATTACATGCAATAGGTTCGTACCATACCAGCACCTATGCTAGCTACACATGCACAAGAAATAGCACCAGAAGTTCCAACACCACCTATTGCATCAGCAACAAGTGTATCGCTATCACCTAGACCCTATCAAAGTGTGTTGCCTGACTTCATAAAGTGCAATCGAAATTTTGATAGAGTATTTGGAAAATCATATGAAGCCGAAGATTGGTTAGCTTTGATGGAAAGATTTTTTCTTGTTTTTTAAATACCAAATACCTTAAGCTTGCTTATGGAACATATATGTTGACATTTAATGCAAGGATATGGTGAGAATCTAGCAGTAGAGAACTACTACCACCAATCACATGGGAGACATTTGGACATGAATATTTGGAGAACTTTTTCCCTAGGAGCTTAAGAGTTTAATATAGTGCAGATTTCTTATGTATCGCTCAAGAAGGCTACAGCTTTGCGTAATATGAAATAAAGTTTAGTAGGTTACTGAAATATCCCTCAGAGTCATATAAGCATAGTGAGGAACTCAAGAGACAAGTGTTTTTGAATGGTTTAAATGAAGACTTTCGAGTCAGATTAAAGGAATTCGATATGAAGAGTTTTAGAGAACTTACGAAAAGAACCAGAATTGTGGAGGATGCAAGAAAGAGAAGGCGAGAAATGGTAGAAAGAAATGTCATAAGGATCGAGAGGAAACCATTTTATGAAACAAGTACAAGGGTTAAAATTTGAGATGCTCCAACCCATTAATGGTTCTATAAACCCTTGAAAATTTTATAATTCTTAGAAAATAATCCTAAGAGTCAAACACCGGAATCGAAACCCTAAAAATCAAACCAAGTTAAAACTTAATTCTAAATAAGATAAAAAACGAGAATTCTTAATCTTGAGAAAAAGAGAAACCTAAAAAACAAAATAGAAAATCCAACTATCGGTTGAATCAACATCAGTATGCCAATTAAATCATCTACCCGATTCCTAAAATATAAATCAAAACGATATATCCAAATAACGCTCAACAACGAAATGCTAAGATCTTAAATCCTTCAATAAATTTTAGAATAAGAAATTTCATATTTCACCAAAAGTAAAACTGAGCCAACTCATAACCCTAGACTCGGTTAATGATCCCAAGAACTGAAAACTATTAAATAATCACAAATAAAATGAGATAAACCATAGATATCGAACTAAAAATATAATACAATCAAAAGTCCAAAATTATATCTTACGAATAACTCAACAAAACCAGAGGTTAAACCGAAACCCTAAAAGTCAACAAAGCTTACAACAAACCCTAGTGTTTAAGATCTGGCAATCCCGTACTCTTAAACCCTAAACAACGAAACGAAAATAATTGTTGATAATAGTTCGTAATAATATATGGAAGCTTAAAAATATAATATTTGCAAATTTCTAATGTCCTTCAGATTCGAACGAGATCAGTTGTCAAAAACCATGCCCTGGTACACCGGATGGAAAAAATATTCTATTAATACCAATAGACTCGTAAAAATATAAGGTTTTCAAAAATATCAGTTTTAGAATTTTTCGGTAGCTAAAAATTACAGATATCGTATTTATACCCATAATTTTATTATTATCGGTATTTTAATTGTTTAGCTTACTATTCACAGTACTTTTCTACTATTCATTACTATTCTCTATTTCTACTTTTTCTAACTACCTATTCTTACACCTACATACCTATTTCTTACAATTTCCTTTTTCCATAAAAATTCTACACCACATATTACTAAACTTCTCTCACACTTTTCTTCTAAAATTAATTTTTAATCAAATTTCTCTCTCCCTCTATGCCATTACCATCCACCCTCTCTTTACTCCCTCTCTAACTATTTTTTTCAATTAATTTAATTACATCTAATTTTTAATCCAAAATTCTATAAATACTCTCTTCCTCTTTCATTCTTTCACACAATTCATTTTATTACCAAAATCTCTCCACAAATCCTCTCTTCAAGATTTCTCTCTACCAAAACTCTTTTAAATCAATTCCTCACAAAAAATCATTCCTTATACACAAACTATCTACCACATATCACTACTCACATAATACCCCCTTTCATCTACCATCTTCATACCACATAAACACTTTAGGTAAACTTCTTCTAACTATTTATTTGCTCATGTCATGTAACTTAACATGACCATGGTGTTGTTTTGAAACTCATGTGAATAGTAAAGGCGACAACATGTTCGTGTTTTATTTTGCACATGAACTTCCTATTTTATTATATCATGTTGATTTTATTGTTGTTATAATGCTAATTTCTTATTCATATCTAACTAAATATATTTATGTATTTATATATAATCTTTAAAGCATATAAGCTTACTTGTTATTTCTTTAATTCCATGCTTTGCAATTTATTTATTTTATGCTATTTCTTTAAAATTAGTCTTTCTAGTCTTAGACTTGTCCATATCAAGTCAAAAACAACATTTTCTTTATTTTCTTTATTTTTTTTGGATTAGTCTATTCTTAGTCCCGAGATGCCTTGATGAAGCTAAGACTTCCAATACTTGACCGGGATACCTTAATGAAGCTAAGGTTCCCAATACTTGATATTTTATTATCTTGCTAATTATTATTATTTTCTAGTATTTTCTCACATTCTTATTATTTTACATGCTCATGATACTTGCATCTACATAATGATATTGTCTCAACTAATTTAAAAGTAGAATTTTACTTTATTAAAGGAACTCAAAACTAACTCTTCTATTATGTGACTTGTCACAAAATAATAGAGTTATTATTGTAAACTCCCAAAGTTTTGTGATCAATTAAAGCTTAAATCCTAAATAGAAAGTCAACTGGAATCCCAAGGTCAACAAAACCTAGTCAATCGTAACCATTCAAGTCCGGTATTTCTGTTTAAGAAATCCTAAGAAAGTAAGTAAGAGATTAGTATGTAGAATAGTTCGTAATCACCTAAAGAAGCTTAAAAAGATCATATTAGTAAAACCGCAACTCATTTTAAACCCGAATTGATACAGTTCTTGAAAAATGTGTCCCGAGGCTTGGAATAGTAAAAATATTTTGAATATACCGTTAGACTCGTAAAAATATAAGGTTTTCAAAAATATCAATTTCATAATTTTTTGGAAGCTAAAAATATCAAATATCGTAATTATACATGTATTTTCTTACTACTGATACTTAAATTGTCATATCTACTTTATATTACACTATTTACTACTATTCTACACTATTTATCTATCTCTACTTTTTCTTACAACCTACTCTTACAAACCGTACCTCTACTTTCTTACAATTTTCATTTCCAATACAACTTCACATCTTTCATATCTTACTTTTCATTAACAAAAAAAAAAAAAAAAAATTCACTCCCTCTCTACTCTCCAATTTGCGCCGGCCATGCTCCCTCTCCCTCTTTAATTTGTTTTATTTTAATTTATTTAATTAACACAATTTTACTCCCACATTTTCCTATAAATACCCCATCTTCCTTCTACTTCTTTCACAACTTCCATACACTAAAATTACTCTCAAAAAATCTCTCCATAAACTCTCAAGTTTCTCTAGTTTTTACTTCCTCTCTAGGTAATAGTTTTAGCTTTCTAAAGTGTTCATTTACTTAGTATGAGCTTAGTGTGTGTTTTCTAAACCATGAAGGTTAAAGAAAGCAACAATAAGTCCATACTTTGTTTTTGTTGATGAATCTAATTTCTTTATGTTGCTTTTATATATATTACTAAATATATCTATGTAGCTATATTATAGATATATTTTAGAGCATATAAGCTCATTTGTCTTGCAATTTATTACTTTCATGTTGTTTTTAAGACTAATTCTAATCAAGTCAAAACATTTTCTTTTTTTTTATGGGACTAGTCTATTCTTAGTCCCGGGATACTTTGATAAAGCTAAGGGTCCAATACTTTATTTATTTTTTTACTAGCTTATTTCTTTAAGTTATTATGTTTCCTTATGTTTTCATAACTTTATGATTCATATTCATGCATGAACATAATGATTTTTGTCTTAAAAAATAATAAGGAAAAGTTTTCTTAAAATAGAATATTTCTAAAACTAAAAGTAGGAAATAATTTTCATAAAAACCAAGGATTTTACCTTAACAATTCTTTTTAAGAAATCTAGAGGAGCTCATTAAGAATTTTTACAAACATACATGACAGAGAAAGAACTTTTTGAGTAAACAAAAATTTTACTAAAACTTCACTTTTTCATCAATACTAGAAATTCTTTTCATGAAAATGGAATGATCTCAAGAAACAAGGAAATTATTTCTATGAATATAGAATTATTATTATTTTCAAAAAGTATTAGAAACTAAGAAAATAAAATCATTCTTTGAAAATTTAAAGGACCAAGAAAAAAATGAATTTACTCATTTAAAATAACTTGAATAAGAGGAATTTTTCAAAAGTTTCATTTTCCTTAAAAGACTTTACTTTCACCAAAAATTTAGGGTTTGAGATAACTTCATTAATTTCATACATTTGATATGAGTCAATAAATATATGTAAATACATTTCAAAGGTTTTACAAACTATTAAATCTATCTCTTTAAAATAAGCTTTTGTTAAAAGAAGGAATTCAAGTTTTATGAAAATTCGTGATGAATTTGGTCAGCCCTATTTTGGAACCCAAACGACTTAGTTGATAAAAATAGTTGTAGAAATGGATAGATTTTTCGAGTAGGTAGAAAACGATATATATATGCGAAATTCTGAGTTAAAATGAGCAAGTTATGGCCATTTTAAGTTGGAATTTCCTCCAATCCGATTTTACTGTGATTTTAAGATAGATTTAAAATTTTCAAGAATAGAAATTCTATGAAAGACTCATTGTGGGTATTTCATCTTGTTTAGGTGAAGAAGATACCAAGATCACTTTCTTGGAAGACTACTTTGATTAGGAGTTATCGATATGGAGTGAGTTAATCCTTTACTAGTTACATTTCCTTGTTTGCGCTTGTAACTAGTAGCACTAGAAATAAGGAAAATAAATGAACAATTGTTGTAATCAGGAGTTATTGTCATGCCTCGAAAGGTACCTAAACATGGCAATCCACCACATATAATATCAAGACTTAAGAATAACTATCTTAGTCATGCGAAAGCCTTAGTATTACATGTAAGGCGTCTAGCACGGTAATAGGAGATGCTTTTGGGTAGCATAGTTTAAGCAAGTAAAGATGAACATACAAGAATCCAGAAATAAAATATATAATATCATTAATAACCAAAGGTCTATTACATGATTTCTTAGGGGCATACCCCTACTAATCCCAAAGATCGAGATAGGCTTTACAACATCCAAATACTATATTAAAGATTTAAAAGGAATTCTAATCTAAGTCTTCAAGTAGATTTCCTCCAAAAGCTTCAATGGAAAACTTACACGGATATGGGGAGGCCCCGGGCACAAAATAGGTGTTCCTGAGAATACAAATACCTATAGGGGTGTAAGCTTATGGGCTTAGTGAGTAAATTCCAAAATTCTTACTCAAAGTAAATTATCAACCAAGTTTATTATTCAAACAAATGGAATGCAACATCCACGTGAGCATACAAGACATATAACTTTCCAAGAATCATATGTTGAATGAATTATGCCCTTCATTTGGGGTTGGGTATTCAGGCCAATTACAACCACAACTTTTAAATTACTTTTATAGATCTTACCGGCTCCTATACGCCATCAAAAACTTGTAGTTATTACAGCTCTTACTAGCCATCAATTTACGTAGTTCTTACTAGCTCCTACTTGCCACATATATGATATACCGGTTATGTCTACCACCACTATTATACACTTGTCCCACCAATTGTATAGTAGTGAATGAAATGTGACTCAACATATGAAGTGCATGCATAATTTCTTAATTAAATTCTAATAGTTATATTTATCTTCTTTCAAGTGAGCAACCAATTTCAAACACTTCAAGATAGTAATGTACAAACAACTTTATTACAAACAAATCAAGTTTCGATACACTTAATATTCTTTTAACATGTTATCATACAACTTCCATTTGATTTTTGCCTAATTATAGTGCAACTAATTTTACAAGCACAATCATAAGTATAAAAAATGACGGGAATAAACTCACTTAGCCATGATGACACATTTCTTGTAATGGATGAGTCGTTTGGGATTTCCACTAATCGTAGTAATCTTTGGAATATGAACAATCCTCTCGAGATTATCTAATCAAGAAGAATACCCAAAATGAGTATTTTATGAACTTCTATTCTTGAAGATTCTAAACTTTTCTTAAAATCACGATAAAATCGTATAAGAGGAAATTCCAACTTAAAATGGTCATAACTTGCTCATTTTAACTCGGAATTTTACAAATAATATATCGTTTTCTACCTACTCGAAGAGATCTACACATTTCTAAACTTATTTTCATAAAAATAAGTCATATGGATTTCAAAAAAGCAGCGACCAAATTCTCCACGAATTTGCAAAAACTTAAGTTCCTCCTTTTAAATAAAATTCACTTGAAGAGATAAATTTTCCAAATATTTTATAAGCTTTTAAAAGGTATATACATATATGTAATGACTCATAACAAATTTATGAAGTAAATGAAGTTGTCTCAATTTATGAAAAAGTAAAGTCTTGAATGATTTTGAACTTTGAGAATTTTTGAAATATTCATTTTACTTTGAAAAGATTTTGAGTTACTTGAAATGAGCATTTCTCTTTCTAAATTTAATTTCTTGTAATTGTCCTAAATTTCTAAAGAATTTTATTTTTCTAAGTTTAGATTCCAACAACTTTTAAAAGTAATAACAATTTCATAAAAGAATATTTTTGTTTCTTGTGATTATCCCAAAAGAATTTCTAATACTTGATGAAAAATAGGCTTTTATAAACCTTTTGTATATTTAAGAAAAATAATTTCTAGGCATGTTTATGAGTTTTTAAGAAATTTAATCTCTACATTTATTTCTTAGAAAAGAATCTTTAGTTTAAGAAAACACTTCTTCCTTTATTTTTGTTGAGACAAAGATCATTATGTTCATGCATGAATATGAATTATAAAATTATGAAAATGTAAAGAAACATAATAACTTGAAAGAATAAGCAATTAAAGGAATAAATCAAGTATTGGAACCTTAGCTTCATCAAGGTATCCCGGGACTAAGAAAAGACTAGTCCCTAAAAGAAAAGAAAATGTTTTAACTTGATGAGGACAAGTCTAAGAGACTAGAAAGACTGGTCTTAAAAATAACTTGAAATTAAATAAATAGCAAGGAAGTAAATAAATTGCATGAAAGGTAAATAAATTGCAAGACAATGAGCTTATATTCTCTAAAATATTATTATAGCTATATAGATATATTAGATAGTAATGAACATAAAAGAACATAAAGGAGTTTGAGATAATGAACAAAAACAAAGTATGAACCTATTGTTGCTTTTTTAACCTTCATGGTTTTAGAAAACACACACTAAGTTCATACTAAGTGGATGAACATAGGAATTTCTTGAAGAAAGTTTACCTAAAAGAGATGAACTAAAGAGAGCTTCTTGGAAGAGAATTCTTGAGAGATTTTGAGAGAGTAACTTTAGAAATGAAGAAGTGTGAAAGAAGTGAAGGTATGAGGGGGGTATTTATAGGAAAATATGAGAGATAAATTGTGTTAATTAAATAAAGTAAAAATAAAACAAATTGAGCACAAATTGGGGTGGGGAGGTGGGTGATCGGCGTGAAAGAGAGAGATGTGAGAAGTGAAATTTATTTTTGTCTTTTGGTAAATTAAAAGTAAGAAATGAGAGATTGAAGTGGTATTGGAAATGAAATGTGTAAGAAATAGGTGTTGGGTTGTAAGAGTAGATTGTAAGAAAAGTAGAGATAGATAAATAATGTAGAATAGTAGAAAAGTGTAATTAAAGTAAACATGACAATTAAATGCTGGTAGTAAGAAAATACGCGTATAAATGCGATATCTGATATTTTTAGCTACTGAAAAAATTACGAAATTGATATTTTTGAAAATCTTATATTTTTACGAGTCTAATGGTATATTCGAAATATTTTTCCTATTCCAAGCTCTCGGACACGTTTTTCAAGAACTATGTCCGATCGGGTTCAAAAGACACTCGAATTTTGTAAAATTGATATTTTTATATAATCTATAGCTATTACGAACTATTATAGCTAATTATTCCCACTTCGTTTTTAGAGCTAGAGAAAACGGCAATGCCGGACTTAAGCGGTCAAGTTAAACTAGGGTTTTGTTGACTCTGGAAAATCCGGTTGACTTTCGATTAAGGTTTAAACTATAATTTGAATCCAAAAATTTCAGGGATTTACAGTTATGATTGGTTAAATCTAAATTAAGAGTATCGAAAGAGGAATTGATGGATAATTTATGATTTCTTGCAATGATATGATGAATATTGATTCGATCACCTTTAACTTAAACTTAACAATGATGGAATAAACTTATTGAAAAGAATTCATGCATATCATATTTGTGAGTCATATTTATTTCACTACTATTCTTCATGTGGGGAAATGAGAAAGTTGTAGTGGTGGCTAATAGGAGCCAGAAAGTCTGCATGGGCCAGTAGGAGCTGAAAAGTCTTCAGGGCAAGTAGGAGCCAGCAAATCTACAAATATTGATGGTCGTATGGGCTTGTAACCTCCCAACCCTCGATATGGAAGGCGTAAAACCCATGCTACACATGATTTCCGGTTAATCTTGTGTATTTTGTTTGCTCATGTGATTGGTGCATTCTCATATGATTGTTTAAATACTTGTTTGTTATATGGAAATGTTTGGTAGATAGGAATTATCTCACTAAGCTAGTTTTACTTATACCCCTATGGCTTTTTGTTACATACGATTATCTATGGTTGGTGTAAGCCTCGGAAAATTTTAGTAAATAATTTCAAGATGAACTTTGAAAATAAACCCTAAAAAATCACTCCAAATTAAAATTGAACTTCGACTGGTCCTAAATCACGAATGAATCCGGAAATTTCTCAATCTTGAGGAAAATAAGAATCCTTAAAAACAAAATAAGAACTCAACATACTTCAATTCCAAAACCACTACGTACGAAAAATTCTATACGTAACTCCGACTTATAGAATCGGGTAATATAGAACCCAAAAACAAATTATTAAAAAGTAAATAACGATTAACTTTTGAAAATGAAACCCAATTTAAGACTTCTGAAAATGATAAAAAATATTAAATACTTACAAAAATAAAATTTAAGATAAATTTCTCAAATCAAATATGTTGTATAAACATAAAATATCAGTTTCCAAATTGGCAAAGATCTAAACCGAAAAATCACCTGGAAACCCTAAGTGGAATACAATAGTTTTAGTCCGACAATCTAGCGCCCTTAACCCTAGAGGCCGAGGGGGGTAGTTTAAATGTGTAGAATAGCTCGTAGTAATATAATTTTGCTTTGAAATATCATATTAGTAAATTTTTGACCTATTTCGAACCCGTTTGGATACAAACTTCGAAAAGCGTGTCCCAGGGCTCGAGATATCAAAAATATACCATTAGTACCATTAGACTCGTAATTTCATAAGATTTTCAAATATATAGTTATATAATTTTTCGGGTTATAAAAGTTACAGTTATAACTTTTTATTGTATTTTCACTACTACTGGTAATT